>CM021107.1:392709832-393116629 GCA_007115665.2 Sequoiadendron giganteum
TTGGTCCTAGGATTTGTGTTACTTTGCAATGTTCCCTGATGCCTTTCTTGCTTGTAAAGTGCCCCATTATGCTTACACTTTGAAAATTCTACGTCTTTTGGACAATTTCGGGTTTTACCCTATTTTCGAGATTTTTCCCCTTAGGCGGATTTCCTCAACTGCCTAAAAAAACCCAACGGGGCTGGTTCCGCACTATCTTTAGAGATTTTGGTGCTCCGTGGAAATTCGTCTTCCTTGTTTTTTTCCAATTTTCCTTTGTTCCTTCAGTTTGCGTCTTTGGGCTGGTTCTGCGCTATCTTTGGAGATTTTGGTGCTTCGTGGAATTCCGTTTTCCCCGGATTCCTCTAAAATTTCCTTCGCCTCTTCATTTTTTCGAGTTGTGTCTTGGCCTGTTTACCTTGATACCGCGGGGGGTTTTATTCTCGGTGTAGTAGCGTGGTTGTCTCGCCCTACTGTGAGAGTCTTTGTTCGACGACACGGTAGCGCAAGGTTGGTCCATCTGGCATGGTAGCACGGTTTACCTTGATACCGCGGGTGTCTTCGAGCCAGTCACGGTTGTGCAGTTCATTGCTATACCGCGGGGACTTCTGGCTTGGCTTGCAGTGGCGCAGTTTATCGCCTTAGCTCGGTGGTTGAAAAAATGGCTCGTGGTAGCGCGATTTTAGTCACTTTGGAGGCATTGGGAGGCTAGATTGTCGGTCAATGGCGTGATAATTGTGTTGACTTCGTAAGAGTCTGTTGCCTTAGGAAAATCCCGATAGTCCGTCCCTGCTTCATTTTCTCGTGATGTGCTAAGTATTGCTAGTTTCATTGAATTTTGTCCCTGTCGGATTTTTTCGAAAGTCTGCTATTTGTCAAAGACTGAGGAGATTCATGGTCTAATTGTTAATGATTATGCATTGCATGGTTGATTTGGAACATTTGAAGGTATTTGCATGTGATTTATTTAGTATTGGGTGTTAATTGAGATAATTATGAGTGTTATTTTGGGTTTCATTGCTAGAATCCGCCTGGCCCTGAATTTCCCGAAATTCCTTCCTGACCTGAATTCTGCGAGGCGGTGAAAATCTCGAACTTGGAGAAAGGATGCTTTAATGATATTTTAATGGATTCTGATGGCTGTTTTGGATTCCTTTGATGATTAGCATGTTGTTTGCATTGGATTAACAAAAAATTTCATGCCATAATGAATATTAATGGTGGCCATTTTGAATGTAGGTTGGATTGCTTAGTTTGTTGTTATCGAGGTGCCTAGGGAAGGAATGGGCATACTTTAAGATGTTGTGAGATATGCAAGATTGTATCTAGGTACATTTTACGGCTGTGAGCAAGTGAAACTTTCTCGTATTCACACTCATATGACACGCACGTTACCATTCTTCTGCTTCACGTCGGTGGGGCATTAATGGCGAAGGGACCTGCGAGATTTTTTTGATCTGAATCGGGATTTGTGGAGATCCCATGCCGATCTGAACGGGCGCCTCATGCATTCATTGTCGGGCGGTGATTTATTGCAGGTTGTCTGGGCCGATATGGTTAGTGGACGACCTTCTCTTTAACCCTAGCTTAGGCCAACATGGGACAAGATCTCTATAAGTATGGAATTTTTCCTCATTTGTAAGGGTTAGAAAATGAGGTTATTGTTGGAAAATAGAGGTTAGACAAGTTAGACAGTCGATTAGAAGAATTAGGTGTTAGTTTCATTTCCAAGTAAATGCTATAACACAAAATATTAGAATTGTTTCTATTACTGGTGATTCAATACAAGTGGAGACATTGTGTTATTATTGGTGCCTTCTTTGGATTGATTTGTCTTGCATGGTTCTTATTCTATCTTCAAAATTGCTTGGAAATATTTGAATGTATTTTAGGTTTTAGAGTTAAATAATTTAATGGTGCTTGTGATTTAATGCTTGGAGTGTTGTAGCAATCTCTGGTTCATACTTTGGGCAACTTCTTGATTGTGGGACTGTTGTGCAAGGTCAACCTATACCTGTTATTTATGTGCTTAGTTCAATTGTGGGCACTTGTCCATGTCAACTACAAAACGAAGGTTGGCTTGGATGAATGTGCATAATCTAAAAATATTTAATTCCTTAGAAGATTGCACTGTTTCTGTGAGATTGCAGGTATAGCCTAGGTTAAAAAAAAAATAGTTTTAAAGGGGTTGGTCTATTCCAAGTATTTCTTCATTTGTATTGTTGATCTTAGGAGTAATATCAATCTTAGAATTTATGAAACCCTTACCTTTTTCTATTTCTTTGAACCGCGGTTAAAGTAGGAACTCAAGTATCACCCTATTACAAAATCTGATAAGTTTAGGGTTTCCAACATTTGTTTTGTAAGGTCCCTTTGTGATTACCATCATTTTCATATTTATCATTGAGTGGTTCCATTGCATTGTCATGACTTGACACCCGAGAGACCTTGGGGTTATCTCTTTTCTCATAGAGATCAACCTTTCAAGAGAGATAAAATACTATATTCTATCTGAGTTGATGCTGTGCAAAATACACCATCAATAGGATTGGCACTAGAAGGAGGGCCCTGAATAAGCAAGATGGAGCATTTTCTAAACACCCTTTCTCCTAAGAGACTCAGAAGGAGAACCAAATCTACCCCAGGAGAAGAAGAAGAGTTTCAAGAACTGCCACCTCCAACTAGGTCAAGAAGGACTAGAAGAAGGGAGGAATCATCGTCCAATCCATCATTTCCACCATCCTCACCCTCATCCACCTCATCTTCATCTGATTATGATGTTGGGTCTATTCAACAATCTCAACTAGTCATCACCTAGCCTTTAGCAACTCCACCTCCACCAATGGCTTTCTTGGAAAACAACCCATCACCTCTATCCTTCAACAACTACAATGTTATGCCCAAGAACCCTAAGCATTTTCTCTCTAAGTTTCAAATGAGTGATCCTAATAGAACAACAAAGGAGCATATTAGGATTTTTTAGACTTGTATAAGGGATAGAGGGATTAATCATGAAGATGTTGCATGTAGAATTTTCCCTTACTCTCTAGGAGAGGAGGCTTTTTACTGGTACAACCACTTGCCTATTGCATCCATCCATAACTGGGCTGAACTTAAGGCTGCATTTTTGTAGAAGTTTAAAATTCCCATCAGTACCAATGAGATTTAAATGCAGTTTACCAGAGTTAAGAGAGAAGTCAATGAGCCTATAGGATCATTCAATAATAGGTTCCACCATGCATACAGTAGATTGCAAACACCTTACGTTGTGGATGATGCCACTACCTTAGAAGTCTATTTTGAGGCCCTAGATAGTCTCACATCCACCTTCCTTAAGTGGAGAACTAATCCTCCAACTACCCTGCTCACTGCATATACAAAGGCTGTTAAGGTCAGTACTGATCTGAGACAACACTTGTCAAGACCCCTGCCATTTCTAGGACCAACTGCTCACCCTGGGCAAGTCCAAGCTCTTAACCAGGCACTAACTAATCACACTCATTATGAATCACATTCCAAAGCTGCCTTTGGTTCCACACCCAGGTCATCCAATAAGTTAGGCTCACCCAATGCCCAGCTATCCGTAGCAGGGTGCCAATTAACCCCTTTATCCACAGCCACAAGTTGGTTTCCCTACATATATATAGAACTCATAAGTTTTGAATCAATCTATGGGTCCTGGAGGAGTGTTAGGATACTCCCCAAACAATGTAAATATAGTGCTTTATAGTAGTCCTAATAAGGAAAGGTTAGATGAGCTAACTGAGCAAGTGAAGAAGCTGAATATGGAGGTAACCTACTTGAGGAGCCAAAACAACCAACTCCAATCTGCTCAGAGGAGCATGCAATGAAATTACAATAGGGAGAATCGGGATGTTGCCCGAGGGCAACACTCTGATAGAAATCAGAATTTTGAAAGAGGCCAGGGTTTTGGTCAAAACTTTGATAGAGGTCAACAAAGTGGACAAGGTTTTGAAAGGAGATAACCACCTAGACATAATAGGCCATGGAATTTTGGACCTAATAATGGAGGAATCCCCACTCCACTGGACCAACCTTCCAATCAAGAGAAACCTCCGAGTGGATTACATCTAGCTGAAGCATCTTTGTCAAGGTGGTGCAGGCTTCACAAGACAAGTCAACACTCTAAGCTAGATTGTTCTGAATTTCAAACTACTGCTTCCATCTTTCAATATGAAGTTGAAAACAACTCCATTGGTCGAGAGTTGGTACCCTCAAATTCGTATGATTCCCCAGTTTTGGTGTTGAATCGTGCTCCTTTCCCGAGGGATGAAGAGAATGAACCAAAGGATGAGTCAAGTAGCCAAAATGAGGAGGTTGAACAAGTTCTCAATGAAGATGAAATCTCTCAGTTATTTAATGAGGGAACTGAAAATGATAATGGTCCTTTGGATGAAGAGGAAGCTGGTATTGAAGAAGTACAGATGTTTTAGCAACCTACAAGAAAGTATGATTTGAGGAATAGGCCTAACAAGAATCCACAAGTTGGAGGCCCATTTACCACATCTATTCCTCCAAAAAAATTTACCACTCCACCAGACCCACATGCCAGTAATAATCCATCTTACTCTCAGGTGCCAACACAATACTTTGCAAAAGGAGGACAACTTGATATGTCAAAAGGAAGCAATGTCGATGCAACAAAGGATAAGCAGACTGGTCATTCTAAGGAGACCCACATTGACATGAATGCAAGACGATTAGGTGAATATGTGACTGAAGAACTCATGAAAGTAAAGGCAAGTCTCTCTTCTTTTGAGTTATTAAGGGTTGCTGAAATCAGAAATGTAGTCCTAGGGTCTTTCAATTCAGGTACACCACCACAAGGAGTAACAGTCAACAAGGCAGTCGACATGCCTCCTAGTTCATAGAAACCTAAAGGTCCAAGTCAAGCACAACCTGGAGACAGGGGTAAAGAAAAGGATAAGAATCAAGTTGCACAAGTTGACACTCAATTGAGTTTGTTCCAGGGCAAGATGGAAACCCCTCACTTCCTAATTTCTATTCGTATCTTTGGGAAGAATATGCACAATTGTCTTATGGATTCAGGGGCATCTACAAAAGTTATGCCTTTTGTTGTTTGTAGGGCTCTAGGTATTACCCCCGCATCCTCTCAGAAGAAGGTCACCCAATTAGACAAAACAAAGGTAAATATATTGGGAGAACTGAACATGATCCCCATGCAAGTTGCTTAAGATCCTAGAGTGCAACAAGTACTTAATATTTAGGTGGCAGATATTCCTGACACTTATGATTTGATCTTGGGTCGAGATTTCACCAAGGCACTAAATGGATATACATCCACAAATCATTCTCATATGTGGCTCCCTTGGAAAGGAGTCCCAAATCAAATCAGAATTGAAAGAGAACCCAAAATGAATTATGTGATCACTGAATATCAGAATACTACAAATGAGATATTTGTGTCAGAGGTCAGCATGGTGAACTATGTCTTGGCCGCCCCTGTTTCAAACACAAAAGAAGTCTTTATGTTGCAAAGCTTCTCTGATGAATCCACATCATGAGCTAGTAGTTCTGAAGCACTACTTGAACAAACAGAGGAACTTGATGATCAGGAAGATAGACAACTTAGCTTGCTGGATAATTTCTAAGAGTTTATCCAGAAATGTGTGGAGGATCAGTTTCAGCTAAGTAGAAATATGGATTTTAAGGAATTTTTGCTCCCCAATTGGTGCAGAGTTCACAATGCCACTCACTCTGAGCTGCAGTGTTGCCTGTACCAAATGGTAATGGATCAGATACAAAGATGCATTAATCCAGCCCTAGCTGTTAGGCTAGATATACAAAGCATTCAAAATGATCTAAAAGGAAAGAGCCCAAGTCCTTCTGAAGAGCCTCTAGGTAGTAGCAAGGACAAGGTTAGTTCAAAAAAATCAGGAGTTGATGGTTGTTGGATATTGAGATTTGATGGATCCAAATCAAAGCACGGTGTTGGAGCAGGATTTGAACTGATTATCCCTAAAGGTAAAACCTATTTTGCTGCTCATAGACTCCAATTCCAATGCACTAATAATGTAGTTGAATACGAGGCTTTGGTCCATGGATTATTAATGGCCTTGAAAAAGGAAGTCAGGATCTTGCAAGTGTTTGGAGATTCTGAGCTGGTAGTTAAACAAGTAAGGAAACAATACTCGTGCCATAACAGAATAATGACCAACTATAGGCACAAATTATGAGATCTCATTGAAGGATTTGATGCATTCAACATTCAATTGATCCCCCGAAGTAAGAATTAAACTACATATTCTCTGGCACTAGCAACAAGTACATTTCAACCCTTATCGCTCTCAGGGTTTAAGAAGTTCACTGTGGAGCTCACCCCAGTACCCTCAAATCTTGACAACGTCACCAATTTCTAGGTGTTTGAGGAGGACAAGCATATTCTTGATTTTATCACTAGCTATGATGTGTTTGCTTCTTAGGTGATTGATGAGGTAGAACCTCAAGAGGCTAAAATGGACCTAGAAGGGGTCGTTAACTAGAAAACTAATACTATCCCAAGGGGGATGGTGCAATTAGAATGAATTTTTGATATGGATAAGATAAAACATCAGGAACAACAAGTGAAAAGGGAATCTCTCAGTAGTCAATGTGAAACATACAACATGGGGACCTAGGAGGGTGTCAAAAATGTCTTTATTGGTAAAGTGTGCACTCCAGAAGAAAGGAGAGAAATTATTGATGCCTTGCACACTTATCAAGATGTGATAGCATGGAGCTATGATGACTTAAAGACATATGATACTTCAGTCATTCCACATACTATTCCCCTGAAGTCAAATGTTAAGCCATTCAGGCAAAGACAGAGGCCAATTAATGCTCTGTTGGAGCCCATCATTTAGAAGGAGGTGCAGAAGCTACTTTCAACACGAATCATATTCCCAGTAAGACATTCAACATGGGTTGCAAACTTGGTTCTAGTAAGGAAGAAAAAAGGAGAAATCAGACTATGTGTTGATTTTAGGAACCTTAACAAGGCATCAACGCAGGATAATTATCCAGTCCCATCACTGGATGAAGTACTTTAGATTGTTAATGGGTCTCAGATGATTTCTTTTCTGGATGGGTACTCCTGATACAATTAGGTTATGGTACAATATGATGATAGGCACAAAACTGCCTTTACTACAAAATGAGGAACTTTTGCTTATAGAAGAATGCCCTTTGGATTAATCAATGTTAGGGCTACATTCTAGAGAGAAATGCATATTGTTTTCAAAGACATCATTGGTAGGTGCATCATCATTTACATGGATGATTTGACAATATTTTCTAAGAGGAGAAACTTGATCATATTGCAGATTTATGCCAAGTATTCCAAAGGTGTAGAGAGTTTGGCATCTCACTTAATCCAAATAAGTGCATCTTTGGAGTCACTGAAGGAAAGCTATTAGGGCATATTGTTTTAGAACAGGGTATTGCCTTGATCCAAAATGGGTAGAGGCTATACTGAAAATTCAGCCTCCTGCAAGCAAAATGGAAATGAAGTCATTATTTGGGAAAATCAACTTCATTAGAAATTTTATCATTCGATTTGCAGAAATATTAAAGCCCCTGAATGCCATGTTGAAACAAGAAGCGAAGGTTGAATGGAGTGTAAAAGCTAAGGAGGCATTTGCAGAAATCAAGAGAGCTATTGTTGAAGCTCCAGTATTGGTAAGTCCTGATTATGACAAACCCTTTTACATATATTTTTTTGCTTCAAAACATTCTGGTGTTGGCATGCTGACCCATAAATCCGACCAAGGAAATGAACATCCCATAGCCTTTATGAGTGCTCCTCTAAAGGACGCAAAACTGAGATATCCTAATGTAGAAAAACAGGCTTATGCCCTGGTCCGAACAGTAAAGAAATTCAGAGACTATATCTTGAGAAATAAGGTCTTTGCTATAGTCCTTGATCCTACAACAAAGCTGTTATTAATGTAGAATGAATTGGGAGAACTCTGGGCTAAGTGGGTAACTATGTTACAAGAATATGATATTGAGATCTAGCCCATGAAATTGGTGAGAGGGCAAGGACTGACAAAGACAATGGCTGAGATAGGTCATGACCTCACAGCTCAACAATATCACCTCCAAGAAGTGTCTCCAGGAGACTGGTATGATGAAATCATCTACTATCTGTTGAACCAACAGTGTCCTGAACACCTTAATACAATACAAATGAGAGCTCCGCGTTTGAAGAGTGGCAGTTTTATGATGAAGGGAGTTGTCTTGTACAAGGGGAATCATGAGGGGGTTTATTTGAGGTGCCTAGGGAAGGAAGAGGCTGGAAGGGTGATGTCTGAATTTCATGGAAAATATGGCATAGGACATGGCATGACACCTTCCACTGCAAATTAGATCCTGAGGGCAGGCTATTATTGGCCTACCTTGTTCAAAGATACACATAACCATGTAAAGACTTGTCATGTATGTCAGACTACAACAAGTAGGGAGAAACGTGCAACCCTTCCACTTCAGCCAGTCATAGAGGTAAAACCATTTGCACAATGGGGAATGGACTTCATAGGTCCAATCAATCCACCTTCCTCTATAGGCCACAAGTATATTTACTATAACTGATTAATTTACTAGGTGGATCGAGGCTCTTGCATACAAACAATGCACTTCTGAGGTGGTAATCAATTTCGTAGAGTTGGGTATTATTAATCGCTTTGGATGTCCATTGGCTTTAGTTTGTGATAATGGTTTTGTATTTGTATCATTCAAATTTTCTAACTGGGATTTTGATCATGGAATTGTCATAAAATTTGCATCTAATTACTACCCACAGGGCAATGGTTTGGCTGAGTTCTTCCAATAAGAATCTGCTGATAGTCATCCGTAAGCTGCTAGAGAAGAACCCTAAGGATTGGCACACCCAGATTAGATTTTCTCTCTGGGTAGATTGTACCAGACGGAAGACATCCCTAGGAACCTCTCCATATCACTTAGTGTATGGCTTGGAACCTGTATTTCCCATCCAGCTGAAGATCCCTACCCTGCAATTTATCAATCAATATTATGATGGAGAGGATAAACGTGAAGCCCACTTAACTGAACTATTACACCTTGAAGAGAGAAGAGATGAAGCCTTAGAAAACTTTTCCAAGCATTAGGGTGTAGTGAAAAGATGGTTTGATAAGAGAGCCAAGGTGAAAGCATTTAGAATCTCCGACTTGGTTCTATACTGGGATAAAGCCCATGATTGAAAAGGGGAGCATGGGAAATTCAATAGACTTTGGCTTGGCCCTTATCAAATTGCAAAGATTCTGGGAGATAATGCTTTTCATTTGAAAACTCTCACTGGAGAGGATATCCCACTGCCCGTCAATGGGCAGTATTTGAAGTATTATTTCCAGTCCTGAGTTGTTTATAGCTCTTTTCTTGTACATAGGTAGAGTAGGTTTCCTTTTTGTTCTATTTTTTTCTTTTGGTTAGGGTAGGTCTGCTTCAGTTGGTTTTGCTTTCTGCTCTACTTCTGCTTTGGGTTTTCTTGCTTTCTTCTGGGCTTGTTGCATTTGTATGATTGGCTGCTTGCCTAGGGCCGTTCTGGGAATTTCTTTTACAAACTCCAATCATCTTTTCAGAGTCAGTTGGTAGATTTCCTTTTGTCTGATGTTGCATATGCTTGGAATCGAAGTCACTTGATTAATTCAAATTACGGAATGTATTTGGGTCTCATATGTACACACAAATCTTTAGGTTTCCAAGGTTGCATATGGTCCTTGTGAGGTATGATTGGGTGAAAAATCTTATATTCTGCTCCAGTGCTGTTGTGGTTATCATCCCTGAGTGCGGGATTCATTGCTTGCAAGCTGAAAGAGAAGGTTTAAAAGATCTCAAAGAGAATATCAAAAGGAAAAAGAAATGAAAAGAAAATGTTGAAAATCAAAAGAAATGTTCACCTTATCAGGGGTATCCTAGTATCTCTATGGGGGCTATGGACGCTTGGCTGGTAGTAGAGCTATGCTAGGGAGGGTCATAATGATAACCTCGTCGAGGCTATGAACACCTGAGTGGTAGCGAGGCTCTATCCAAGTTGCTTTTGGAGTTGGAATCCTTATGTAGCCCCATCAAACTAAGTTTGGTCCCTGTTGCCACTGAGGAAAAAAGAAATGGATGCATATACACACACTTCGACCTTGGTATAGGAAAGTTTTGCTTGTTTGTGATTTCTGAAACCTTGTCCATAGGTAACTTGATACATCCATATCTGGTCTGCAAAACCAGAGATTCTAGGTTGATTCTAGTTTGTCATTGAAATGCTCTAGAGCATTTCCCTAGCGGAGTCGCCATTTTTTGTGTAGTTTTGCACACACGCCCCACTGAAAGTATGGACCCTCTTTTGCTTGGCCTTTTGGCTCTTTTATGTGGCCTTGCCATTTTTGAGCTTGTCTTTGAAAATCTTGAGTTTTTGGTTTTTGGTGCTTTGGTCCTTTGGTCTTGGGATTTGTGTTACTTTGCAATGTTCCTTGATGCCTATCTTGCTTGTAAAGTGCCCCATTATGCTTACATTTTGAAAATTCTAAGTCTTTTGGACAATTTCAGGTTTTTCCCTATTTTCGAGATTTTTCCCCTTAGGCGGATTTCCCCGGCTACCTAAAAAAACCCGATGGGGCTGCTTCTGCACTATCTTCGAAGATTTTGGTGCTCCGTGGAAATCCGTCTTCCCCGATTTTTTTCTGATTTTCCTTTGTTCCTTCGGTTTGCGTCTTTCAGTTGGTTCTGCGTTGTCTTTGAATATTTTGGTGCTCCATGGAATTCCGTCTTCCTCAGATTCCTCCAAAATTTCCTTCGCCTCTTTGTTTTTTCGGGTTGCGTCTTGGTCTATTTACCTCGATACTGCGGGGGGCTTTTGTTCCCGGTGCGATAGCATAATGGTCCCACCCCCTACCACGAGAGTCTTTCTTCGATGACGCGGTAGCGTGAGGTTGGTCCATCTGGCATGGTAGCGTGGTTTACCTCAATAGCGCAGGTGACTTCGAGCTAGGTCACGATTGTGCGGTTCATCGCCATACCGCGGGGACTTCCGGCTTGGCTTGTGGTGGCACGGTTTATCACCTTACCTCAGTGGTTGAGTAAGCGGCTCGTGGTAGCACAATTTTAGTCACTTTGGAGGCGTTGGGAGGCCAGATTGTTGGTCAACGGCGTGCAAATTGTGTTGATTTCGTAAGATTCCATTACCTTGGGAAAATCTCAATAGTCCGTCCCTGCTTCATTTTACTGTGATGTGCTAAGTATTGCTAGTTTTGGTGATTTTCGTCCCTGTCGGATTTTTGCGAAAGTCTGCTATTTGTCAAAGAGTGAGAAGATTCATGGTCTGACTGTTAATGATTATGCATTGCATGGTTGATTTGGAACATTTGAAGGTATTTTCATGTGATTTCTTGAGTATTGGGTGTTAATTGAGATAATTATGAGTGTTATTTTGGGTTTCATTGCTAGAATCCGCCTGGCCCGAAATTTCTCAAAATTCCTTCCTAACCTGAATTTTGCGAGGGGGTGAAAATCCCGAACTTGGAGAAAGGATTCTTAATGATATTTGAAAGGATTCTGATGGTTTTTTTGGATTCCTTTGATGATTAGCATGTTGTTTACATTGGATTAACACATATTTTCATGCCATAATGAATATTAATGGTGGCCATTTTGAATGTAGGTTGGATCGAGCAGGTTGTTGTTGTCGGGGTGCCTAGGGAAGGAATGGGCGTACTTTAAGATGTTGTGAGATCTGTGGGATTGCAGCCAGGCACATTTTGCGGTTGTGGGTAGGTGAAACTCACTCGTATTCACACTCATATGACATGCGCGTTACCATTCTTCTGCTTCGTGCTAGTGGGGCATTAATGGTGAAGGGACCTATGGGGTTTGTTTGATCTAAATTAGGATTTGTGGAGATCCCAGGCCGATTTGAAGGGGTGCCTTCAATACAAGTGAAGAAATTGTGTTATTATTGGTGCCTTCTTTGGATTGATTTGTCTTGCATGGTTCTTATTCTATCTTCTAAATTTCTTGGAAATATCTGAGTGTATCTTAGGTTTTAGAGTTAAATAATTTAATGGTGCTTGTGATTTAATGCTTGGAGTGTTGTAGCAATATCTGGTTCATACTTTGGGCAGCTTTTTGATTGTGGGATTGTTGTGCAAGGTCAAATTTTACCTGTTATTTATGTGCTTAGTTCAATTGTGGGCACTTGTCCATGTCAACTGCAAAACTAAGGTTGGCTTGGATGAATGTGCATAATCTGAAAATCTTAAATTCCTTAGAAGATTGCACTATTTATGTGAGATTGTAGGTATAGCTTGGGTTAAACAAAAAATAGTTTTAAAAGGATTGGTCTGTTCCAAGTATTTCTTCATTGGTATTGTTGATCTTAGGAGTAATGTCAATCTTAGGATTTTTGAAACCCTTACCTTTTGCTATTTCTTTGAACTGTGGTTAAAGTAGGAACTCAAGTATCACCCTGTTGCAAAATCTGATAAGTTTAGAGTTTCCAACATTTGTTTTGTAAGGTCCCTTTATGATTACCAACATTTTCACATTTATCACTGAGTGGTTCCATTGCATTGTCATGACTTGACACCTAAGAGAACTTGGGGTTATCTCTTTTCTCATAGAGATCAACCTTTCAAGAGAGATAGAATACTATATTCTATCTGAGTTGTTGTTGTGCAGAAAACACCATCAACAGTTACACCGTCGGTTGATTGTATTACCTTTTTCCATGCTATTTAAATATTTTCATATACGTATAACATAGATTTGTGGTATGGTAAAGCTCTAGTTATGTGAAACAGAACTCCAACTCAGGGTTGGCTATTATTTTGAGGTTTTTAGACCAAACTCTTTGTCGAAGGGTAGGGCCATCTTACCATATGTGGTAAATGTGTGGGGGGCCATAGTTAATCTGTGGATGGAAAAAATGTGTTTGAGCGATGCTTCTACTCTCAGTCGATGAGCCAAGGGGATTTCCTAGACCATTTATATTTCTAGTGCCAATGGAGCTCAGATGAGCTAGGTATGTAACTTGTATCTATTTCTATGAAATATGGAAAATGTATTTTGTAGCTAGATTATGAAATGATTTCTTTCCAAATATTGTAAATTTTCATTGAATGAAATGATAAAGATGAATTATTTCTATATCACAATGTAATGCAATGGAAGTTTGGAATAGTGTTGATTTCAAATGTGCATGATATATTATTTTTTAAGAGACAAGTTTTATTGCTATGTGATGACATCGTGAATTATTTCACTTGTGGTTAAAATATTGGAAATTCTTTGGAGTAGAACATGGGGCATGTTACACGTGGTATCAAAGATACCAGGTTCAACTCTAGAACCTATGAGCTCATTACACAAAGGATGTGTAAACCTTATTGGAAGATAATGGTTGAAAAGTTCTTATGCCCATATGGCAAGAGGAAAAGAATAAAGTGGAAACAAAAAGGGAAGTTGAGATTCCTAAAAAAATGTTAATGTCAGGGACTAGGAAATAATTGTCCCTGGAGTTGAAAAATTCTAAACCTAACAACTCAATATGATACACCTTAGATTGTGGAAAATCATGCAATCAATTTTGGTCGAAAGGTTTTTGAGGTTTATCGATGGGTACGTTAATTCTATGAAATTGTGTGAATGACTCTAAGAGATAGGAAGAATTGAAATAACCCCCTTATTAATAGCAACCAATAGTTGCAAAGAGTCAAGGAATTTTGATTGAGTAGGGATATTATGAGTCTATGAGTATGCTTTATTGGAAAGAACTAATGGATAGCATAAATTGGAAACTTTTGTTGAAGAAGGAAGTCAATGCTTTGTGAATAAAACAAACTAGAGAGGTAGCAAGAGGTTGGATAACGCTTGGAAAACCTAATTTAATACAAGGTTAAAATCTTGCAATGATAATCAGAGTCGAGAGAAAGTTGATACCTTTGAATGAAGGTTAGAGACCAGAATGTTCAGCAAAAGACAAAAAACCCTAGAATGTCTAAAGTTATGAGAAAATAAAGTTACCAAGAATTAGAAAAAAAACACTTGAAAAGATGATTGCAAGTTTGAAACTAAAAAGTGAATCAGATTAAATTCGACAAAGGCTCGGTTAAGAGCATAGTTTGGTTGAAGTGCAAATACAACTTATCAACGAAAGTAAATTTATGTAATATTTTTAAATGATCATTTGAGGATGTTGAAATTGAATATGGTCAAAAGGCCATACATATACATGGAAACTAGAATTGGAATGAAACACTAGAGTACCCCTTAGCTTGAAAGTTGTTGATTATTCATTAGATCTTGTTATTGGGGATCTAACTATTGTTTATAACAAAATAGAAGGTGATGATGAAACTAGTTTTGGAAACAAAAAGGTGTGTACGAGGTGTACCTAATAAGGGTAAGTAAGGTGGATAACAACTATTCAAATATGAAGAGCTAACAACAAAGAATGTTAAATAAATTCAATCAAATTGAAGAGAAAAAATGATTGTTATGAGCTCAACTATTAGGATGATCTAATATCATGGAAACACTAAGGGGGAAGAGAAGATTAGATAGACTCAGATAAAGTACCCCATACACAAAATTACATTGATGTATTCTCAATTTGGAAGAACTTTTGAATTCTTCGTAAGTCATGATTCAACCAAAGTTTTATCCTCAATAACCACAACAAGGATTGAAAAGAATAAAGATAAGCTATTGTAACTACTAGTGAAAGGTAGTGGAAAGGTCAAAGCTTATGACCAATGATAAAGAAATATTTATAACACAACTCTATACGTAATTGAATTGGAAGATCAATTGTTTTTATTGTTGATTCCGTGGAAAAGGATAGATAGTATACTTGGTCATGAAAGGAAAACTTATCGCCTGTGGAATCGAAAAGAGAAGAACTATATATTTCTAACCTTGAGCTCACAAGGAATGCACATGATTGGTTGTTAAGTATGCAATAATTTCTGATATATTTTGGAAGATAACATCAAGTCAACATGATCAAACGATAATTATTACTAGAACTAGTATAGATGCTCATTGAGAGAAATAGATTGAGCTGAAAATTGGATTACAACTTGGGAATGATTAAAGGATGAAATAAATCCAAGATATGGATGTCCTAAGAGGAAGGAGTTTAGCCCCACCATCAATATTTAAATATCATAATTCAAGAATCAAATATGGCATAAGTCCATAAAATAGGTTTCACTTAGTCAACATGGACTATTATGAACTAGAGGAGGAACCTATGTACCCAAAATTTTGAGGAGATGAAAGAATGAATGAGGTAAATTGATGTCATACTCAGAACATTGGAATGATTTTTTTTTTTGGATGAGGAACCACTATAATCCAGAAGGGGATAGAGTATAATGTTGCTAGGTATATAGCAAGTTGATGTCCAGAGTGCCAAAGGATGATGATAGGATGTCGTCATTGGTAGGGCTTGTATACTTCCATGGAATTCTAGAAGGGAAGTGGTAGATCACAAGAATAGTTTGATCTTTCTATGTCGATAGAACTGACATAATTTTATGGTGGAAAGACTCACCAAGGTAACCAATTTTGATTGGGAAAATATGATTGATAGGATAGTAGTCCTAAAACATCATATTGTAAAAAAGAAATTGCTTAATGTTCTTGAGAAGGTTATCTCAGAATGGGTCACACAAGTGATATTGGGTTTCGTGTAAACCATGAACATCTCATGAGAATTTAGTTGAATGAATGCTCAATTTATTATTTAAGTTAGCCAATTAGGAAAATGGAATAAACCAAATCTTGGAGGATTTGTAGAATATTTATATTACAATAAAAAATATTTCATTGAAATTAAGTTCATGATATGGGAAGAAGGGATGAATCTCTATAAATTAGGGATAAGCTAGGGAATAGGATTAATCCTAAACTAGAAAATTTGTCAAAATTGAATAAGAGATTGAAATGATCAAAGAGGATTTGTTGATACAAAGCTTGAAATAGAAGTATCATTATGCTCAGAACTAATAGGTGTTTAAGGGAAAAATATTCTCAAAATGGACAGTAGTCAAGGGCAGTACTAATATGCTTAAGGTAGATGGATGTGTAAGTGATGGATGCTCTCAACTTTTGAGTTGTCTGAAGGTGTAAATACCAAAAGGAACGATGGGACCCACAATGTAGTACACAATGCACTGATATTCATTTTCTATATGGATTACACTAAGGATAATTGTATTAGCCAAGGGTAACATGATTTCCAGTCACTATGGTATAGGTGACATGTAGGATACAATTATTATTATACTTATGATATACATAAGAGGAAATACAATAGTATAATTTGGCAAATAAATGACTAGGTGACTAAAAATTTTAGTCACAACAACTAAAAATGACTAAATTCTACTCATTTTTCGCAACTCACTATAAATGAGTAAATAAATGACTAATTTGGTCATTGACTAAAAAATTGTTTAGTTACAAAAATAAGAATGACTAAATAGTTAGTCGTCAAATCCAAAGTAGACAATTTTTTTTTTTAAAATCGGCCAATTATTGGCATGATGTATTCATGCATGCGATGTATTGGCACGATTACTCACGTTCATTACAGATCCATTTGTTAGCCTGGAATTGCAGATCTTGACTTCACTTCACCTTGATTCATTTGTTAGCCTAGCATGAGGCATTTTGATTAATTATAGCAACTACTTGCATGGGTGATAAGGATTCAGAGAGGACTTAGAGACTTCTGAAAAGGTGGGCAAGGGAAAGGAATTCAAAGTTTGTTGCAACAAATTTGAATTCATCAAGGCCCTCTGTAGTGAAATCATATTTGGGGATGCCCTCTGCAGCGAATTCAGAGGTAATTCAAAGCCCTCATTACATTAAACACAAATTTGAAATGCTCATTACAATCTATTGCTCTTAATAATGTTCTTTTACAATATTTCCACTATTCTACTTCATAATGTGTTCGAGCTAAATATAATAAAATTTAGGTGTCAGTGCCAAAATATAATTTCCTCAAACAATTTTGATACCTTTTCCCTGCAATCACAAACTGTCCTTGTGGAAAGCAAACACGTCTTAGATTTATCCACACATCAGGCATATGAACAAAGATGTTTCTTGCAGCAACTTCTTGTACCTGTATAAATATTTCCTTTGCAATATCAAATTGACCCCTTTCAGGTAGCACAATGGCTGCCCCATTTGCATCATAAACATTTCCTGGTCTCTGTGCCAATACTTTACAATGGTTGCCCCATTTACAGCATAAAATTTTTCACTACAAGCACAAACTGCCCTTGTGCAAAGTAAACATGTGCTAGATTTACCCACACATCAGGCATCTAAACAAAGATGTTTCATGTAGCAGCTTCTTGTACCTGGGTAAAAATTTCCTTTGCAATATCAAATTGACCCCTTTCAACTAGCACAATGGTTGCCCCATTTGTAGCATAAACATTTCCTAGTCCCTGTGCCAACACTTAAGTGGCCCCTTTTATGACATTAAGATCCTCTTGAGTTATTATTATACTCCTATTTTCCAAGAGAAAAATCCCCAAGGCCCATGGGAAATGAACGATGAGCATTTGAGTTTCAACTTGGTTTCATTTCGAAAAGGGGACATTACATTGTACAAGACTTGTTTAACAACAAAATAATTTAATCCACCTATTTGGGACTGTAAAATAAAAATAGATGAATTAATCTATTTTCAATCATAGGTTCTTTTAATATAGAATCTGATAGACAGATAAAGCATAATACATTGAAGGAAACATAAAATGTTCTAAAATAAAGACTAAAATAGGTTGCCCATAAAAAACAAGAAAGAGGAAAAATGAAAAGATAACATACAGATGATTCATTTGAGGTTTTTGATAAGATCTCATTTAACTATGTCAAATGGATTTGGAAGGGACAAAGCATATTTGATTCACTAAAATTTTGAGGTAGCTTATCCATCGTCATTGTATGCATCATCTTCTCTTGGAATCTATTTCTACAATGCACCAAGACTAGAATTGATTAGGGATGCACTTAAGGTGGATAAAAACTCATCAAATTCTTTATGTATGCTTGGAAACATGTAACTAAAAAAATATGACAGGCTTAAAGCAAAAGAAACAATTAAAGTAGCACATCAACTTGTCTTGGCTGATGAAGCAAAACAAAAAGCTAATGAAGAACAAAGGATTCAGATGGAAAGGAGAAAGCAAGAGGAAGAACTTCGGCGAGTGATGCAACAAGAGGAGCAATTTGAATATGTGAAGGAATTATGAAAGAGTAAGCATAAGGACATGAATGATGATGATGATGAGATTGGTCAGTCTGAGAAGAAACAAAATAAGGAAAAGAAGGAAAAGAAGAAGGATAAGGACCACAAGGCTTATGATTCTTATATGGAGGAACCTAATGTTGTCGTGGAAGATGAGGAAAATTATATGAGTGATAAGGAACAAGATGATGCAAAAAATTCCCAAGATCTTGTAGCTGCAAGTCTAGAAGACTCTAATGATGATGAGACAAATTCTCTAGTTTCAACAAAATAATGAAGGAGACATGCATACTTTGATTTTGAAGATGATGAATCATTGCAGAAACAAAGTCCGAGAGAAGATGATCCATATGATGATGATGTCTAGGCTTCCTGAGCTCTAACCAAACCTAGCTCCTATTTTACAAGAGAAAAATCCCCAAAGCCCATGGGAAATAAATTATGACCATTTGAGTTTCAACTGATTTCAAGAGAAGATGATGCATATAATAACGATGGATAGGCTGCGTCAAAATTTTAGTCAATAAAATATGCTTTGTCCCTTCCAAATCCATTTGACATAGTTAAATGAGATCTTATCAAAAACCTCAAATGAATCATCTGTATGTTATCTTTTCATTTTTCCTCTTTCTTGTTTTTTATGGGAAACCTATTATATTCTGTTGAAACTCAAACGCTCATCATTCATTTCCCATGGGCCTTGGGGATTTTTGTTTTGGAAAATAGGAGATAGGTTCGGTTAAAGCTTAGGAAGCCTAGACATCATCATCATATGCATCATCTTTTTTCAGACTCTATTTTTTGAATGGTTCATCATCTTCAGAATTAGAGTATGCATGTCTCCTTCATGATTTTGTTGAAACTGGATAATTTATCTCGCCATCATCAAAGTCTTCTAGACTTGCAGCTACAAGAAGATCTTGGGCATTTTCTGCATCATCTTGTGCCTTATCGCTCATATTATTTGTCTCATCTTCGATGGAAACATCAAGTTCCTCCATATAAGAATCATAAGCCTTGTGGTCCTTATCCTTCTTCTTTTTCTTCTTATGTTTCTTCTCAGACTGACCAACCTCATCATCATCATCATCCCTGTCCCTATGGTTACTCTTCCATAATTCCTTCACACATTCAAATTTCTCCTCTTGTTGCATCACCCGTCGAAGTTATTCCTCTTGCTTTCTCCTTTCCATCTGAATCCTTCGTTCTTCATCAAATTTTCATTTTGCTTCATTAGCTAAGACAAGTTGGCATTCTACTTTAATTATTTCTTTTGATTTAAGCCAGTCATCGGTTTTCAGTTCCATGTTTCCAAGCATACATAAAGAATTTGATGATTTTTTATCCACCTTAAGTGCATCCCCAATTAATTCTAGGCTTAGTTGGATCTCATTCCAAGCCTGAGCCATGGTTGCAAGACGTAGATATGCATCCATATAATCAAGAAACTTGAACAATTTTGGCCTATATAAAAGATTTTATTTTTCAATATCATGTAGTTGTTTAAAAAACCTAGAAAGATTAAATAGTGTTGTGACTTTATCCCATGGTTACTCAAGTGAAAAACCACCTTCTAATCGATGGAAGAATTCCATATACTTAAAGCGCACAGAAAAAATTGCATAATTGGCATTGGGGCTTTTATTTATGAGTTCAACCCACATGCCATTTCCTAATGCATCCATAAAAGTTTGTTGAGCCAAATCTAGTTCATCACGCTAAAAATGAAGAACCCCAATGTTGTTTAAAAATTCAATGGGCACTTCTTCTCTACTCTTCTTCATAAGAGACTTTGTTGTCTTAAGAGAATCTAAGGCTATATTGGGGTCTATCGATATTAATAGCTCACCCATCTTGATAAATTCATGGGCATCACATGGATCTATGCAAGCTGCCTTTATTAAAATTCCTAAAGCCTTCTCTACCTACCCTTGTTGAGCATATATATGGCCTACAACTTTTAAGCTCTCACACTTCTCAGGGTGGACTTCTAGAACCTTTTCAAAATTTGAGAGAGAACTCTTAAGACCTCCCAACTTCAATTGAACCTATTAGAAAAATCTTGTGGCCTCTGGATTTCCTTGACTGATGCCATGTAGTAGTAGACAATGGTTTCATAATCACCTTTACTATGATAAGATCGTGCAAGATTATAATATGAATGAGATTTTATGAGAGGGTGGTCAGTTGAAACAAGTGTTGTCTCAGTCAACTGTTCCACAAGAAAATGTTGCCCTTTGAAGAAAAAATGGTTTGCTAAATGATTCAATGCCATTGCACAATACGGGTATAATTCAAAGGATCTATGTATATTTTTCATTCCTTCATGAAAACTACCTTTTTCACTAAGTGTGATAATCCTACAATTAAAAAAAGCACAAAACTGACCACATAGATTTTTCCCCATTTCAAACAACAAAATTGCCAAAAAAATGTGTTTAAAACCTGTAAAAAAATGTAAATAAAATCATGCTGATTTTCACGTCAAAAAAAAAACCATGAGACCATAGCTTGTTGCTTACTATTATGCTTTGATATTTTTTTCCAAGCATCCATAGATTGTTTGAAATCACCTATTTTAGGATTTTAGCCATAGCAGCAAGGTAGTGATTTGTTTGATAAAATGCTTTGGTAGACATGTATGAAAAATGTGGTAGCATAGACAAGGTGATGAACTTTGGAAAAAAATCCTCAAAGAAATGTGGTCTCATGGTGATGGAATTCCATGACAAGTGAATTGTTATGGATTGTCATACCATTCAATCACCATGAGACCACATTTCTTTGAGGCATTTTTTCAACCAGTTCACTGCCTTGTCTATTCTATTGCTTACTATTATGCTTTGATATATTTTTTCCAAGCATCCATAGCTTGTTTGAAAACACTTGTTTTAGGCTTTTAGCCATAGCAACAAGGCAGCGAATTGTTTGATAAAATTCTTTGGTAGACAATATGTATGAAAAATGTGGTAGCATAGACAAGGCAATGAACTGTTTGAAAAAAATGCCTCAAAGAAATGTGGTCTCATGGAATGCCATGAGAAGCAAATGCAATTGGAAGCTGCTCCTAGTTATTAGTTATGCAATGTGAATTAATTGCATAACTGCTTAGGTTGACTTTGTAAAAACTATATTGTAATTGAAATTTTGTCATCAATCAACATCTAGTTATTAGTTATGCAATGTGAAGTAATACTTTGAGTTTGAAATATGTGCAATACAATGTAATCAGCAATGCAGATGATTATGAACAAATAATTGATACCAATTCATAATATACCCCTATATTCCAACCTAAAATACATAAAAAAATTCCAATCATACACATTATTATCAACAAATAATTGACTAAAATTTGAGCACCAGATTAAATCTTCTTGTCCATTGATTTCTTCAAATAGATATTACAATATAACATAAGTTTCGTCATATATGTTTCTATAAATTCCTATGATGATGATATCAAAATTCAATCTTGGTTTCTCTTTTATAAGAGAAGCAACGAGCTTCAAATTGTTACAAAATATGACATCTTTTCAAAATTCATGCCTCTTTCTATAAACTGGACTAAACATTAGTTTTTATTAAAACATAAAAAAGAGAAAGTAGATAAGTAATGAAGTCCAAAACACTTGTGACACCATAGTATGTTAATCTTTGTAAGGCACCCGTGATCACTAAAGATATGTTCAAGGTCCTTTCTCCATATTAGTGTATTTGAATGTGCGGTTCTTCCACTGTGATAGCCCTAAGGCCTATTGTTTGAGGGGAGGACCCATATACCTTTGCTCCAACTCATACTGTATAATCATGTGGCCATTTGTATTCTTGAATTTTCAATACATTTGCAAGGTGAATCTTCCATCAGTTGTCTAGTAATGCCCTTCAATCCATGATAAACTTAGAATATCTAGCATCCAATGCTATTACTCCATCCATGATTAAGTCGAACCTGCCAAGACTCAACTCACCATCCTTTTGTATGCGGGTGATGCACTATGGAACAATCTGGCCAAATTCACTCTTCCATTTGTTGAGGTCCTTCAAGTGGTCATGATCTTTCAATAGTTTTGGCACAAACCACTAATTCAAAGTATGAAATGAATCTATTCTTGTTCTGATCTTTTGGTCCTCTCCTTGCATATATTGGAATTCATCTATAACTATTTTGGTCATCTACTTTGTAGGTTTTAATATTGCAGGAGCCTCAGCACTCCTTTATAAGATTTTGCATAGGGTTACCAATGTGTGGTGTATGGGATACTAGCTCTTAAAAAGGGGATCTAGTATGGGTAGATGTGTTTTCATCTGATCAATTTCTTATGTCAGTGAGTTGTAGCAATCATACACACTTTCCAACTTATCCACAATTAGCTTTACCCTATGCTTGAGGACCTTCTCTAAAACATTGCAGATTTTCTTATTCACTCCTTCCTTACCCTCATTGTTGGTTTTCTTTAACTCTTCAATCTCTTGTCTAAGAATGCTCACTTGTTCAGTAGAAGAACTTTCTATATCAACTAGTGGAGTAGGAGGATGCTGGTGTAACATTATTTCCTTGTTCCATGAGGGGCTTGCTCCTTTCAATTGTTCCTTCAACTTCACATTTTCCACGAACAATTTATTGACTTCATCATTTAAAAAAAATTGTTCCTTTTCATACTCTCCCAATCTAGCTTCCATCTCCTTAACTGTAGCTCGGGTGAACATAGTTGAATGCATTGTAATGGTTGCAGCTTCTATAGGAGATGTATCCTTTTATGTTTTCACCATAGTTGTCCCTTTCATTTATTGCACTACATCTAGTAACCTTGGTTTTTGGTACTCTTTTGTTTTGACCAGAATGCCAAGGTTTCAATCTTAGGGTTATACCTTGTGCCACTTACCCTTTCACCTGAGTCAAACTCAACAATCAGCATTGGGTCCTCCTATGTTCTCACTTGATCAAGTAAAAAAAAATCTTTAATTCCATACCAAGGACAATAAGTATATTACTTTTCAAAATCATCTCTCTAGCTTCTGTGGGATGACATCAATATTATCAATCCTTAATTCATTAAAATTTTGGGATACTATTTGGTCATGTTGGGATTCCTCAACTTCTATCTTTTTTATTTCAACCCTCGCTTCAAACTCTCTCATTTTCATCTTAACCCAAAAGTCTTTAAATTTAGGGGTTTTGATAAATTCATCATCTTCCAAGAACTTGTGAGCTGCAACTACCTTGTCATCCTCATTCATTTCTCTTTCTTCTTGTACCTTGATATCGGCTCTAGATTCAGGCCTATGGTCTTCAATTTCAAGCATAAGTTGGTCCACTTCAATATCATCCTTGAAATGTCTTCACATTAACTTCTTTTTTTGTATCTCCAACTTCCTCACTTATTTCATAGGAAAAAAGTGGCTATATCTCTTGTGTCTTCTATTTTTTAGAAGGTGGTTGTTCAGGAGGTGATCCTGGAGAAGCATGACATACTGAAACAATATTTGAAGTTGGTTATGTAATTACAATATCACTCGGCCTTTTGGGACACAATATGGCAAGTCTCCCCATATTTGTTGTAGTCTTATATAATTCATGAAACTTATCAATTATCATATCAATCCTCTTGACAAGATCTCCTTCCTCTATGAAATAACCCAAGAAATCATTGTGCTTCATCTTTCTATCTTCCTCAAGCCTTTTCATAAGTTCTCATTTTCTCCTCCTATCATATACTTTTTGAGGAGTGAAACAAATTTTGATTACATATTATTCATAGTCAATCTAGTGAGTAACCATAGTCTTGGTAAGGATGGCGTGTCTTAAAAAATTCATGTGACCCTCAGGGTCAAAAGTTCTTTCCTTTCCAAACTATAAAGAGTACCTTGATTTTAGATAATTCTACAACTCTTCAAGTGTATCGGATCCCACTGATAGTTCCCAACATGTTGTCAAATTGGGTTGAAATGTACCCTTCCTTTGTTTACTCATGACATCCTTTTCCATCCATAGAATCTACCACATGAACTCTATAAAGGCTAATCGAAGGTGGAAAAACTTTGGTAGTATATGTGGGGCCTATGGGAATCCATAAATCCTGATTATTGTGGTATCTGGTAGAAAAAACCAATCACCAAAGTTATGAGTATGGCATTGCTCAAGTTTCAAAGACAAAGGTCTTAACAATTGTAGAACAAGTGTGTGTAGTCTTGGTGGTTGGTGGCCAAGAGCTCTCATAATTCTATACAAAAACTCATCATAGAATATCACATAATTTGAATTCTTACATCTGTTGTCCCATATATAACACCATAGTTGCATTGGAAGCAAATTCCCTTGCTTGTCAATTTGAACCAAACACATCCTTTTGCTCCATCTATCTTTATTCTGGTATAATATCAGGTGGCACAACAAAGAATATTGTTTGAATGTTATGGGGGCTCTATTTTCCCTGACTTGCAGAAATGCTTCATGCAATGATTTCTCAAGATATGAGGAAAAATAGTATTCAATGTTCATCTCAGGGTTTTGGATCCTCATAGCCATCATTATTAAACTAACCAACATTCCCTCTTCTACATCTATCCCAAGTACTTGTCAGAGAGCAAAGTAGGTTTTCTTGAAATAGAATTGGAAATTTGAGACTTCAAATGGTTTAGTAGCAGAAGGGGATATAGGAATCACCCTATTGTTCACACCCCTTTTCATGTAAATGGAGACTTCATCACTTCTATGGGTTTTCCTCAATCTAGTATATTCTTCTTTACTTCTTTGCAAATCAATTTTAGTCAGGGCTTGTTTGTTTAGGTCAAAGAATTCAATCTTGGCCACTTTAGTCAACACAACTAATGGTGAACCATCTGGAAATATCATAGAACTAGTAGCAGTATGATAAATCTGAGCCAATACTCTTGATGAACTCTACACCTATAAAAACATTTGGGACAATTAACTTGGACAAATCTAATGCCCATAGATTTGGCACTAGAATCTTGCCCTCCCTTTTGTCATAAAAGTACCAGAACAGTTCCCACTCAGAGATAGGGATAAGGGAATATCTACAATCATGAGCCACATCATTAAAAACATTCTTAAATCCTCTCTCAATTGATTTAGGGAGTATATCCATGATAGACTGGTGTAAGGACCTCTTTTTAACCTTAGATTCTTCCTTTTTAGTTTCAAGTTCTTTTTTCTTGGGTGGCATGATGTCCTTTTTAGTTTCAGGTTCTTTCTTCTTGGGCGACATATGTTTAACTAGCTTACTTCTCCTAGTGTATATGAAATGCAGAATTCCAAACAATCTTGTACTCGTAAGACTTAATTGACAGATTAACTATCTTACTTCTCCTTTACTTTTGAAATGCAGAATTCCAAAGAATCTTGTACTCGTAAAAATTAATTCACAAGAGTTTTGTGCACTTACCTGGGTTATGATGGTTGTGGAGCTTAACTTCCTCGAAATCCCAACTCCCCGCATGATAATTTTTGCAAATGAGTGCAAAGAGAATGTGTAAGACCCCATTTCATGTGTG
The DNA here is from genome assembly GCA_007115665.2 of Sequoiadendron giganteum. Lineage (NCBI taxonomy): Eukaryota > Viridiplantae > Streptophyta > Pinopsida > Cupressales > Cupressaceae > Sequoiadendron > Sequoiadendron giganteum. The sequence goes on from CM021107.1 coordinate 392,735,631, forward strand.
ATTGATAAAACCCTAGTTTGTTATATGTTTCCTTGAATATATGGTGAGATGTGATGTGGGCAATAAATAGTGTGGTTATGTGCCAATATTCTGGTATTTCATTTTGACATTTTGTTTCATTGCTATTGCCATGAGTGTGTTAGGCAGGTATGTAAAACAGGGAATACAATTGAAATGTCAAATGGAATTGTTGTAAGGTAAAATCTTGGGATATTTAACTATCAAACAAATGGGATGTGTGATTATTGATAATGATTGCATTGGTAATGTGTAGGAAAGTGAGGGTACCAATACGAGAAGGGAAAACCAATGAAAGAAAATGGAAAGACATCCCCTTGTGGTTATGTAATTGATTTCTTTTGAGCATAGAAGGAAATAAAGTTAATGTGTTTGTAGACTAGGGTGTGAGGGTGGATATTAAAGGGAAAATTTATTTTGTGAGGGTGTTTAATTGTGTCATGAGAGGTGTAGGTGGGGGTTAGGGTTTAGGAACCCTTATCCAAGTGTGAAACTCGGATGAATCCCTAAGTGGGTCTTTAAAGAGGGTTGTTGGTCAATTTCCTTGGTTGGGATGCAAAAATAAATCCTCTAGGGTCTATACCATAGTGGTAGAGGTCAAGTAGGCATACAATAGTGCTCCAAAGACATGATTTGACCCCTGAAAAGTCCTCATAATGATGAGTGACGAATTTTGAGGAGAGGATGGGGTGGAAAGATGGAGGGGTTGTCCAAGTGCATATATTTTATTTGATAAGGAAAAGACCCTCATTTATGAAGGAAAGTACACCCCACACATCCCCATCCAAGAGTTGCAAGTTGAAACTTCTATATGTTTTGAAGAAGAAGAATTAGTGGGGTGCTACCCACTTCTCCTCTTGGAGAATTTTAGTGGAGATGTAGAAAAAAAATGAGAAGAGGAGAGGAGTCTACCTCTTGGAAGATAGGGATCAAGATGGCTTAGCTTGGAGAGGAAAGCTGGAGAAAAAAAAAGGGGTTCAATACATTCACCTAAAAGAAAAGAGATAAGTCCTTATTTTCATTTATCCTTGTTTATTGGTTGAAGGAATGTCACATAGTGTATGGATTCATAGTTGAACATAGAAGGTAGAGACCATAGATGCATGAAATTTGGTGCTATGTTATTCATATTTCTGATAAAATTTGAAAGGGCTTCATTCATCATCTTGGAGCTAAAAAAAAATAACTTCCTTGCTCGGGGGTATGGCTAGAGCCCACGAGGCTCCATGACGCCATTACGGTAGGGTGGAGAGCAAGCCTTGATTTGTTGTGTGTCCTTCATTGCATCCTTAAATCTATTTGTACTATGGAATATATATATATAGATATATACATAAAGTTGTAACAAGAAAGATAATAGAAAAGAGCAAGTTCTTCTTTGGTGGCTTGATGTACATTGGAAGCTTTTATTTGGTGAATCAATTGTGAAAGCTTTGGTTTTGTGAATCAAATATTCTGCAGAAAAATATAAAGAATATACCTTGTATTTTTCCATATTTATTCAGAATGTGGCTATAATACCATGAATAAAATTAAATTAGAAGAAATAATGGAGTTGTATAGTTCTTTTGTACTACAAGTGGATCTACGGAATTAGTGGAACTCTTGAGATTAGTTGGGAAATAATATGTTATAAAATGAAGTTTGGAATGAAACCTTGAAAACTCACCTTGTAATGGAACTAAGTAATGTATTATGTTGGAATTTTAGTGAAAAAAAATCATGTATAAGGCTCAAACCATAAGGAAAGAAAGTGTATTCCTTGTATTAATTCCATACTTAAAAATTTTAGACACAGCCATTTATGTACGTTTTCCCTTGGCAATTTAATTGTATTACAAAAGAGACGAATAACTTCTTACACTCCAGTAAATCAATAAATCAGTAAGTAAAGATTAGGAGAAATATAACCCAGTTCGCAATCCCTCTCCACCATACAATAAAGCCCTCAGTACAACCAACACATAAAGATAATAATAATAATAATAAATAAAATCCCTTCAGTAAAATCTCTTCTCTGACTTCATATCGACATAACTAAATCCTTATTTGCATGGTTCTAGGGTAGAATGGAAAGAGAGAAACTCATGGATCTGTTCAAACATCGAGAATAAAATTAATACAAGAAAAAAAAGGTATTCTTCGAACTTATGTCAAGCACAATGGTCACCATCAACATGTTTGGAAATAGGTGGCTCGCAAATTCCAGACCCAATGGGATCTTTGTTTGGCTCTGCTCTAAAGAGGTTGTGGCCACTATTTTTTTAGGGGTGACCTTGTAACAAGCACGACCTCTCAGATCATCACTCTCTACAAGAGATGAACCCTCATTGCCCTTGCATTTTACAGGAAGCAATTCATCAGTTTCAAGGAAAATAGACAACTGGAGTTGGGTAGAGTAGCACAGTGGTAGTCGACGCACATACCATGACATGACTTTTCTGACATCGTACTCTCTCAGCCGTTGGATAGTCTTTAAGGGATCATGGCTTGAGGGACTAATACTTATCTATTATTAAATGAAAAGCTCAGTGGAGGCGAAATTATAACTACTACCATCTCATTAAAAGAAAAATGAGTAAATCTAAGTGGTTGCCATTAATCAGTTGACCTATCCGTGCACTAGGTAAAGCTATACAAGGGAGGGAGTAAGTCTCCTTTAGGATCTCGACTATGGCCTCAATTGTTGTATAATACATTCTTTACTTTAAAAAAAATGTATATATCTGATGCATATCTTGCAAACTAAGAGGCGTGCGGAAGACGTTAGTTTTAATGGACTGGCACTTTATCATGGACTGCGCTGTTTATGGGGACATTCACACCCAGTTTGAGAGCAACTTAAAAGTAGAAAATCTGCACGAGCTATTCGAGGAGGAGAAAATCAGCAAGACTGCTAGTTTTTTGGTCAAAATCCATAGCAGAAGATCCAGCATCGAAAAGAGTTTGGAGATTTCTTAGCTTCTTTTTTTTGGCTCTCGCTCCCATAGGCTGTTTGGTCTCGTGGATGACATTAAAATCTCAATCAATCAATCAAATAATCAATCAATCAATGAGGTTGACTTTAAAGATTATAATGTGCATATGATAAAGCGTTGTCACAACCCACTCTTTGATTGAAGTAAAGGATATCAGGAAATATTTCTTCCATGTAATTAATGCCTATCGCCCCAAGCTCCTTTTGCACAGATGCATTTATTGGCATGAGTATAATTCTTGGGATCCTACATTATAAAGCTATTCAAAAGGAGCACGCCACCATCATATTCCAGCAAAGGCTATCCAGCCCCTAAAAAGGCATGGCATATGCCCTCCTTCATCAATGGCCATGGTTGCCCGTGCACTCCAGACCTGTCACTACAGTTAGAAAAGTATGACATTATTATTACCCGACAATTTTTTTTTAACGGAAGAGATTTTTATTTATTTCGTTGGCGTTTCTATATTTAGTTTTTTTAATGATATAATTTACACAAATATAATATATATATTATAATTATTAATAATAAAAATTAAATAATAATAATATAAAGATAATATTATATAAGATAAATAAAATTAAAATAATATATAATAAAATTATAATTATTGATTTATAATAATTATAATGATATATAATATAATAATCAATTAATAAAAAGTTATAATCATTAAAAAAAAATATAAATACATAATAATATTATATAACTATAAGATTTTATGATTACATATATTAATAATAAAATAATAAATAAAAATGAAATAATATAAAACAATATTAAGTCTATATAATTATTAATTAAATATAATCTTTAAATAATAAATTATAATATAAATATACTATAGTATAATATAATATAATTGTGGAACTGAATTTAATGTAAATAATAATTAAATAGTAAAGTATATATTGTAATATTTAATATTAACTATAATATATTATATTACAATAGACTTTTTATAAAATATATTAATATTACAATATAATAATATAATAGTGATATTAAAAATGTATATTAAGAATAATATAATAATTTTATTAATAATAATATACTACTAATATCAATAACATATTAATTAAAATATATTAATATAATAGTAAATATATAAAAATAAAATAATAATATTATTTTATGTAATAAAATTATTTTATTTGTATTTATTTTAACTTATTTTATTTGCATTTATCAAGTGTTATTTTTTTAAAAAAAATTTAAAACTTCTGAGAGATTTACAAATATATCTATTATGTTTAGATTTAAAACTAACTATTAAAATATTATATTATAGTATATAATTTTATTATAATATTATAAATTATGATTTTATATTATATTACATAAATATAATATATTATAATAAATATATAATATTATTAACATATCATATTATATTATATAATTATATTATAATATTATATATTTATTATAATATATTATATAAAATAATATTGTAAACAATTTTAAATAAAAATATTATAAGTATAGCTATTGGATTTCTATAATAATATTATATACTATAGTAAAATATTTTAATAATTAGTTTTAAATCTAGATGTTAAGCTATATTTGTAGATTTCACATTTTAGAAAAATATTTGATAAATATAAATAAAATAATTTACAATAATTTTTATACTAAATAAAATAACTCTTTTACAAATTATTTTTTCACAAAATAAAACTTTAAATAATCTAAAATAAAATAAGATAAAAATTTATACAATAAATTACCTTTTTCCTTAAAGTTTTACTGATTTAATATTACCAAAACCAGAAATTGATTTAACTGATTTAATGTTACTATGTCCTTCGTCATTCATAAAATCTTAATAATTATATAGACTTAATATTGTTTTATATTATTTCATTTTTATTTATTATTTTATTATTAATATATGTAATCATAAAATCTTATAGTTATATAATATTATTATATATTTATATTTTTTTTTTATGATTATAATTTTTTATTAATCGATTATTATATTATATGTCATTATAATTATTAGAAATCAATAATTATAATTATAATTCTATTTATCTTATATAATATTATCTTTATATTATTATTATTAATTATAATATTTATATTATATTTGTTTAAATTATATCATTAAAAAAACTCCACAAATAAAGTAGGGAGAATATATTCACATATCCTCAAAATAAAGGAGATCCTATTAAAATTAAACTAAAGTAAGATTATATGCACACAAAAAGTTTAGCTTTATTAGGATTCTTTAAAAAGGGAAAACTATCTCTTTATATTCTTTCTTCCTCAAAAAAATAAAATAAAAAACCAAAAATGTATGGATATACGTAGGAATTAATATAATTATTATTAGTAAGTGTATTTTCTTTATAATATTTAAATTATTCCTTAAAGTAAGTTTTTATATATAGGTAAGAAAATAATTAAATAAATAAAAGTTAATTCTAATTAAATAGAGATATAATTTTTTAAATTAGTAATAATAAATGAATTTTAAAAATAAATTATTATTAAGTGTTAATAATTTGGAAATTATTTATGCATATATGCACTATATCTATATTCAAATAATCATGATCTTTTTAGATTTTCTTTTATTTTGCATATCAAGATGGTGAACTTGAAATCTTTGGATTATAGACTTATAAGAAAAAAAAATGGGAGATTTCTATATATATATTATCCTTATATATCATTATTTAAAGAATCTTATTTTCATTAAATTTATATTAGTTATTATATCATAATATTTTTGTAAACAATTTAATTATTAAATAAAATTGACTTGTTTTTTTGGGATACTTAATATTTGTATAAATAATCGACTCAAAGTGGTTTAAGAAGCTTCAACCTTTACAAAAAGAATTAATTTGCTATACTTGTAAGTGCAATATTTTAAGCCTAGTTGAATAGTGAGATCTATATATATAGTCTCACATTTACTAGTATAAACCATATTAGTTTTAAGGAAGGATGCTAATATTGGCAAGTCTAATGATGACAATAATTATCGTATTGTTTAACATCAAAAGGAATATGGTTATTAACCTTACCTCTAGCTATAAATAATAATGCTAGACTACCATTAAATGTGAACCTGGTATTGTGGCTTCCTTTACAAGATAAGGGTTTTAATAGTATATTGGAGATAGTTAGTGTGCCTCCTAAACATTCCTAGAGTGTTAATCAACTTAATGGATGGATACCCAAAAAAATAAATTGTTGCATTTTCTAGTGAAAAATTATGGGCATGAAAGAATGTTGAATTCTTAGTTTAATGGCTTCTGAGCCCAATCATGTCAACATTAATATCAACCTTACGCCAAATATTTTGCTCGTAGTTCGAGTTTGAACATGCACCATTGATTTTACAAGATTAGACGGTTGATGTGATTCGTGCATTTAATAACACTTTATCACCACCACTTTCTATAACTGCCATGGGATAGAGGGGTATAAACTGCTATACCACATGCTTCTTTGTATTTCACTGAGGGGTAGCGAGATCTTACCTCTATACCACAAGCTTGACTTGTTTAACCCATGGTTCTACAGTTTACATTAACGATCACCGCCATACCGCATGCTTCGTCACATCCTTTCGTAGTATAGCGGTTCATACCACCCTACTGCATGCCTTTATGGTCTTCCTTGCAGGATGGTGAGTTATTCCCCGCTATACCACACCCTTCACTTTTCCTTCTCATGGTATGGAAGTTTATGATGTATTTAAATTCTCTCATACTGCCCAACCGCATCCTCATCATAATACTTCAGTGTTAAGGCGGTAAACATTTTCATGTTGTCTGTTACACACTGCCAGCTTGCCAAGAGTTCAGATTGTTGTTGCGCGATGTAGTACCCCTCCGTTTTACTTCTTGTTCAGTTTGCTTTATGCTATGTTTGGTTGCAGTTTCTTTGATACTGGATACATTTTGTTATGATGTTTTGATTATTACTATTGAGTGACAACTATCATTGTGTGATGTGTTGACCTAATTGGTGTTTCTCATGCTTTAATGGATTAATGATGTTGTAGAGTTAACATGAGATGTTATTATGAGATTACTGGATTATGATGGAAGTGTCAGTTTCAATGAGTGTATTGGTGAAAAGGACGGTTTCACATCACTCGCTTGCGAGCGCCCTACGAATCCGTAATTCCTTCTTCACGGTGTGTATTATATGCTAGATATATTGTATGATGTTGTTTACTTGGTTGCAGGATTGCAGGTACATGACATCGACTCCACTTAGTTTCACAAGTTCGAGCATGTCGATCCAACGGTTAAGTTGAACGGGAGATAGTAGCTAAGTAACATGTGTCAAGTTTACACCCTAGCCTTAGTGTGTCGTCAGTTGTGTGTGTCGAGTTATTGTCTGTCTTATTTTAATGTTATTTAATTCTGAAGGATTATTGATTTGGAAATAGATATTTAGAATAATTGCATTTAAATCATGTTGATGGTTATTTAATTTAAATAATGCAATGTGGATAAAAGTTTAAATTTAAATTAATTAATTATATTTAATTTATTTAATTAATTAAATTTAATTTATTTAATTTATTTAATTAATTAAATTTAATCTATAGGGGTTGAATTTAGTTATTAAATAATTAAATTAATTAATTAAACGTGATGCAAGAGAATGAAAGGAAATAAAAGAATTAAAATTAATTTTGGAATTTAATTTCAACGTGTGAGAATTAAATTAGAAATTGTAATTAAATGTTTATTTGGAAAATTAGTTGCAACTTTGGAAATTAATTTATTATTTGAAATTGCATTTTAAATTGAAAGTGGGTTTTAATTGAAATTGAAATTGAAATTGAAATTGAAATATCTAATTTGTATGTGATGTGAATTAGGGTTGTATTACGTATTTTTGATTTATAAAGAATACATGTTTTAATTTTAGGGAAAGTTTTTAAAAAAATACATTTTTATAGCAGAGAAGAAATTTTGAAAATTTTGCACAAGTGTTTGAAGAAAGTTTGATTGTAGAATTGATTGAAGGAAAGATTGTTTGCATTTGTTGGATTTTGGATTGGATTTATTGGAAGATTGAAGATCATTCAGGAAATCCCTGGAGGAGGCTTGCATCATAAATTCATCTCTTTCTGTAGCTTCTTGTACCAGGTTTTCGTCTTTGTGTTTTATTGTTCTTGATTGTTTTTCTTTAAAATAGTAATGATTAAAGATGTATTTGTTAAATCTATTTTAGAAAATAAATTTGATATTAGAAGAAAAGAATTAAACAAAGTTACAGTTTTAGCTTGTGAAAATTTTTGAGTGAAAATTGTGAAAACCTTAGTTGAATTTAAATTATTTAGGGAAATCAATTTTGTTGTTATTGAAATCAAACATAGAGATTGAACAATGCATTTAGAATGTTTTAGAAAATGAAACCTTCTGTTTATTATTAAAAAAACAGATTTTAAAATCTGCAGTATAGTTATATTTTTCATGGTAAAATGGTCTGGTTGCGTCACCTATAACTTCACTTACACAAACTGGGTTGTCAGGAAATTTAAAGGGTTTTTGCATTTTGAAATTTTCTTATCCCTGTCAAAAAATCGCAAATACTCAAATCGTAGTTTTTGAGTTATACTTGAAACATTAGACTACTATTAAGTTATTTTCCCATAATAACAATACATAAAATAATAATAAATTAATATTTATAAATATTAATATTTTATGTATTGTTATTATAATATTAAAATATTATTTAATAATATTTTATATTATAATTTATAATATTAAAGTATTATATTTATTTATATTATTTTAAATAAAATTGGGTATTATTAGTGTTCTAAAAGAAATGATTAGTATGTGTAGAAAATGTATAGAGAAAGATATTTTTTTTAATAGAAGTAATTACTTGATTTAAAAGAAAATATTTATTTTGTTAATATGATTGAAGAAAATATATTGAAATGTATATATATATATATATATATATATATATATCCATGAGTATTTTCAATCAGTATTTACCTTGTTTTATTTAAGTGCGTGTAATTTAGCTTTGCATGAAGAGTTTAAAAGATAAGTTTTGAATGTATGGTCAAAATTGATAAGGAAAAAGATATTTAAATATATTGAAGAATTATAAAAATATTTATATTTAAATGTTTGTTTTAATTAATGAGATTTAATTAGAAACAATATGAATGCGTGGCCAAATAGACAAGCCAAAAGATATTTTTATACATTGATGAAATTGCATGTTTTTAAATGGATAAGTTGAAGAGACATAGACTCCGGATAGAAAATTGAAAAGATTGTTTGCAATAGTGTTAGGTTGCATTATAAGTAAATTTAGGAACTAACTATATTGAAAAAGACAAATAGTTATTATGTTTTATTTAGTTCCATAGAGTAATCTAGTCATTGTGAATGGAATATTAAAGAATATATGTAATTAAATTTATTAATATATATATTTGGTGTCTATATAATATGGAGCATATATATATATATTAAATGTAAAATTCATTATCGTATTTTATTTTAATAAAATGCATGCAATATATTATTGAATAGAGATTTAAAAATGAATTGATTAGTGTATATGAAAAATGGTTAGAGAAACAATATGTTATTATACTAAAGTGATTGAATGTTTTAAATAGAAAATTGAATGAGACGTAAGATTTGGTTAGGAAATGGAAAGAATTTACTTGCATGGATTTGTGTCGATTTAAAAGTAAATTAAGAAGTTTTTGATTGATGAGACAATCAATTATGTTATTTATTAATTTCTATTTAGATTAATTGAATCATTGTGATTGGATTATGAAAGAGATATGGATTTAGTATATCCAAAAGTAGTATCTTCCTCATGATTATCTTAAAGAATTTAATTATCTGTATTCAGTAAAGGGAAGTAAGTTAATTGTTTAGATTTTCAATAATGAAAAAGGAAATAAGGGTTATGATTATTTTAGATGATCTAGTTATCGTGTTTTTGACTTTGTCAACACTACCTATTGAATGAGTATGGATTTAAGAAATCCAAATATTAGATTTGATTAATGACTTGAATGTTTTTGTTGCTATGTCATCAAGTTGCATTGTTGGTTTTGGGATTTAGTGTTGGTCCTAAATTATAAGTCTTCCAGAAGATCTTAGATGATAAGGGTTGTTGAATCTTTATGCCATCCAGTTGTTTTTCCTTAGGTAGTGCATGGCGTCTTTTCAGTTTTACCCGGTTTTCACGAACGGGGATGTTTGCACCTCTTTGGTTTAGGAGCGGATTATGGGATCCATGTCTCCTTGTATGAAGTGACCTTGTTATGCGGTTTCATCTTGTTGCCTCTTGTGGAAGGAGTGGACTATGTGTTGTTGCCTCCAAGATGTTTGGAGTGAGATCTTTTGTACCTCCTATGAAAGGAGTGGATTGTGTTTGTTTCCTCCAAGATGTTTGGAGTGAGTTCTATTATTGTATCCTCCTTGTGTTGGAGTGGTTATGATGCCTAGTTTGTATGCACTTGTGTTTCCCTTGGTGATTGGTTTGTGAGTGAGTTGTCTATTAGAAGAGTGGCTTTTGTTAGGGGTCGGAGCCCAAAGTGGTAAACCGGGTAACCTTCAAAAGTGAGTTAATCAAGTGATTATTAAATTAATGTACTTAGATGATTATGATGCTTTCCATATTAATCAAGATAATTTAATCCCCACTCATAAACACAAGGGCTCATTTAGACTTGGGATGAGTGGGAAGGCCTGGAATGGCACAGTCATTTATCTTGTCAGTACGAGAGGTATTTGATGCCGCATGAGTGAGTATGAGTGTCGAGTTTGGTTGAGGCCACCAGGATTTCTAAAGCCTATGAAGGATGCTCAGAGGAGATCTCATGACTACTATGCGATGACACTCTATCTAGGACAATTGTTGTTAATTGTTTTATGTGCATGGTTCTGTGAACATACTTGATTATTATTATGTCTGGAAGCAATGTGACCTATGTCAGTGATGTTGGAGTTGTACTTGTATTGTATTTGATTTGTACTTGTATTGTACTTGAGTTGTACTTGATTCGTATTTGTATGGTGAATGAGTTGTACTTGTTAATTCATTTGGTTGGTTATAACAGTATGAGTCAGTTTGAGTCTGCCTTTGGTTAGAGGTAGTAGAATCTTGTCCATGTTACTTTGTTACTATCTCCTAGCATGGGGGGTGGGCCTTCGGGTACCACATTGGTAGGGTGGAACATGCACCAAAACCGTTGGGTCCCCATCTATCTTCAGTACTTGGTGGCGAGACATCCAAATGGACACTCGCGATTCTTGTTGTAATTTCTTGCATTGTAATATTTCAGTTTGTATATGATACTTTATCCCTCTTTTGTAAGAGGTGGAGTTATGTAATTGTAATACATTTGTACTAGTGTCTCATTCTGGGAATGAGTGATGTAACTATTGGATTAAGATAATGTTTATGAGATTGTATCTTGGTTGATCATCTTATTATGTTATGTAGTATTCTTATGATGTATGATGTTTATTTCATACAGTTCATACTGCTATGGTTATATGTAATATGTATGTGTGGGTTTAAGTAATCCTAACCTTGTAGCCTTGGAGGTTGTTGTTAATTAGTAAGTGAATGTGTATGTTAAATGCACTTTATAAAAAAAAAATTAGTTCGCTTAAGACGTTAATTGCAACTTCCTTTAAGGTTACTTGGCGAGGCATTACACGCGATTACGGTAAGAGACTGTTAATGGATTTGGAATTTTTTTAGCTGGACATATTTTTTCTTGAGTATATATATGATAAATTTTTGGTTTTGTATAGGTCTTTCAGTGTCAGTTAGACCTAAAAAAAATTATATGTTGAGTAAAAAAAAAAGGAATATAAGGGTCAAGAATCGGGTCATGGAGCTCAAGGTTAATTGTGATGATAGAACTAGGCAAAATTTTAAGGTTCTAACACACTTCATGATGAACTAGACTATGTTTTTCCTTCATCCTGCTTCTGTTATGTTTTTATGATTTCTTCTCTTGTGAATATATCCCTAAGGAAAGTTTGTCTGATACCTATAATTGTAAACATCTTCTTGGTTTTTTACTACAAATTATTTTTAATCTATAAATTGAATTATATTTTAAGTTTCCATTTGTAGTTATCAGCGGATTGGAAAGTCAATAATTATCAACTTATGAACTCAATAAATTTTTACTAATTCAAGTTGTTGATTTATACATTATTGTTTATTTGGACTTCAGGAAATGAAGATAAGGACTGTAAGGCGCAAATTAGATGATAGTGATCATAATGTTCAAATTCCAGAGACATAATATGAACATGCACGTATTGAAAAAGTGGCCAAGAATAATGATTTTTTTTAGTCTTGGTTTGAAAAGGCAAGTTGTAAATCCACTAAGTATCATATTATTTGTTTAATAATGTTTAATCAAATTTTATAGGCAAGAGCTTTATGTATATAAGACATAATATGATTTTTTTTTGTTTTATAGGAAACAAAAAGAGTGTAGCCTAATATAGCACATGGTAATGTGTGACATAATATAGCACATGCTGATGTGCCACCTAATATAGAAAATGGTGATGTGCAGCCTGATATAGCACATGGTGATGTGCAACATTGTGATGATCTCTTAGGACTAAGTCAAGAGAGATTATTGCAAAACATCAGGGCAAAGGAACAATAGATTTGTAGATGCTTTTTTCAACATTAAAGGATGTGTTTACTAATGTGGAATCCACGAAGACTAGTACTGATTTACCTACTCATGCCACACCTGATGTGTCCAAGGAACATGAAGTTTTGGTTAATGAAAGTCATGAAGAGAGACTACTTGCATCTATTGTGCCTCAAACTGCTCCTGTTGCATCTAGAAATTTTGATGGAACTAGTGGATCAACCAGAAATACTGGTAATGGTAATTTAATAGAAGATGTGGATGCTTTTGTCAAAAGGAAAAGATTGAGTCAAGATTTGTACAAATCTACTGAGAGTAATGCAAAATAAATAAAATTAGAAGGAAATAATTCATTTGTGTTTGAGGTATCAAGAGACGGTGAGCCCATTGGGCCAAATGCTACAAAGTGGGCCACCGAGTTGGGTGTAAGATGTAGGGTCCATTTGGATATTTTTAAATCAAATTTTGTTGAGAAAGATCCATGAGATGTGGAAAATGTTATACAAAAAATGGGAAATTCTTTTGAGACTACTGGTGGACAAATCTCTAGAAAATATTACAATCAAAGGATGAGAGTTTTGATAAACAATTATAGATACAGTTGTAGAAAAACAATCATGTTGGGAAAAGAGAAGTTCGACTCCAGTCTATCTCCCAAAGAGTGGGAGGCATTGAGAGAAAGTATGTATTCCAAAGAATATTTGGTAAAGAGTAATAGAGGCAAGAGAGCAAGAGATAATGTGAGGGCTGGATATACATTTGGCTGAGGTGGTTTGCATGCCAAAATAGAAAAATTTGCAGTAAGTGTATGTCTTTTTGGTTCAATTTATATTGTGTATTTATTTTGATTTTTTATTGAATTAACTATAGGTTGAAATTGACATTGTATTTTAGGTGGAAAACAGTAATAGAGAAGCAGGTGCATAAGATATTGTCAATTATATGGCAGCACTAGATGCTAGTAAATCTAAGAGTAGGATGAAGTTAAAATCTAGTTTGTCAATAGATATTTCATAGCCATGTGTTTAATGCCCAGTAGGAGCCTCTTTAGATCATGCCAACTCATATGAAAAAGGGTACCAAAAGGTAATGAGTTGCATATTAGGTCTCAGTCAGCAAGTTTCACAGTTGGATGAAACTGTTAACCCTATGTCTGTTGCATGTAATGAGCATAAATCCATGGATTCATTTGACGTAAGAGGCTCTATTGATCTCATTTCTTCTTGTTTGGTAGTTCTATATACAAATGCCTCTTAATATGTAGATTATTAAAATATGAGCGTAGGATAATTCAACCCAGTTTATTTATTGTTGGTGTGATCCAAAAAATGTTCTTTTGGACAAATTTATAGCTTGCATTCTTTACTTGAATATTGAATGCTTTGTATATTTTTTGCACGATGGTTAACCCACATGCAAATCAATGTTTCAAAGCAATAAGAAAATGAAAATTCCTTCAGGGTGTCAACAAAGCTACCGATATTGATAGTGATGAAGTGGACAAGAATGCACAACATAGTCATCTTAGTTGTCCTGAAGTTGAGGTAATTAATATAATAGTTGTCAGTTATCTATCCCAATTTTTATGTCATTCTTCATGCTTAAAATGTTCTTTTAGAAAAAAATTTATAGCTTTTGCATTCTTTACTTCTTATATTAATTTTTGCATGATGATTAAACCACATGATGCAGAGAAATTATATGAAAGAAGGACAAAAATAAAAAAGCCTTGTCAATAGAACTCTCTGCAAAGTTGTACAACTTAATGTCTACAATGACGTTGATAGTGGTTATGATGATGAACTCGATGATCATGCACATGATATTCATAGTGGTAGTTGTGTTGAACTTGAGGTGAGTGCTCTGAAACCACATGCAATTAAGTACTATTCAAGTAAGTAATGGTTGTTTTATTATGTAAATAAGGGTAATCATTACCTATTTGATAGAAGCTAGACGTTAGAATAGTAGTGAAGTGTAATTAGCTAGTATACATAGATTATGGAATTAAGGGAGAACATATAACTTACATATGGAATCTTAGAACTTAGTTGTAATAGAGTGTTTTATAAAAGCACATAGAAAAATTGATTTGTTCCAAGACATAAGACATTACATACAACTGTAAAAAACAATATAATGTGTGTTTTATATCTCAATATAGTGTGTATTTTTTATTTTTTTGCAAACATTTATTGATAAACTCCAAAAAGGGAATACAGTTGAGGTGTTTGATCCACATGATGGTGTTGTTGTGGGCATTGGGTGGATTCACTCACCATCTATTATACATGGAGTCAAATTGAAAGGAATTGGAGATGCAAATGTATGTATTTCAAAGGTCTCAAGTAACATACCCCTTCCTCATCCAGACAAAATAGATGGAGCTGTCTGTGTGAAAGAGAAACTAGGGACCTTCATATGGTGGCCACTAAAATATTTGAAAAAAATTACAAAGTTAGCTATAAGTGCAGAAGAGAAAAAGAAGGGTTAGTAGCAGCAGAGTGTGGAGAGTGAAGTTGTAGACAAAGAATGTATTGAGCCTAAATAAATTGAACCCAAACAAAAACTAGAAAATCTTATTTGGGTGTACATATTGTGAGTAGAATAGAGAATGTTCTATCTTACTACACCTGTAATGTAAAACCCCTTGATTATGTTTTTCTCTTTTTGTTTGGGTTCCACTCATTCAAACTGGTGCATTATAGAAGAGGGCATATGTTGTTGTGTAAGAAGTAGACGTAGAGAACAAGGGTGCAAAAAAAGAAGTAAATACAGAGCAGATAAAGAGGTGTAGAGAAGAGGAAAAGTTGCAAAGAGTGCAACAGACATGTATGTGTAGTTCCAAATAAGTTGCAACATAGAATTGTCATCAAACCCGTAATATCTTGCATAACCAAAAAAATGCATTGCAACTCAGTTTTCTCAATCACAACACTAAGAAACACACTTTGTAATAGTACATTTTTTAAAGCAAAGACCCATTTTTGTCTTGTATCTGTTGTAAGAACAAGTTTTCTTAATAAAATTTCAGTATTTTGCCTTCTTAATAGCCATTTCATTATGTGTAAATGAATGATTGATTATGCTTTTTTATCTTTTTTATATGTTTAAACCTCAATTAAAGCATTGTCTCATTTCCAACACTTATAGGTAGAAATCAGTGAATAAAAACAATTAAATAAACTACCAATTGACTAAATATACTACCAACTGACAGAAATCGGTGTTAATAAATATGACTAAATATAATGATTATGCAATTAATAAACAATGTATCAATATACCTATCAGTTGACAGAAATTAGTGAGAAAAAATAATTAAATAAACTACCAAATTGATCAAAATGATGATTAATATTAATGACTAAATACACTACCAATTGATGGAAATTAGTGAATAAAAATGACTAAATAAGTGACCAGTTTACATCAATCAATGACTAAATTAACGGCAAAATATACCAATGAATAAAAAAAATGACTAAATAAGTGACCAGTTTAAAACATTCAATGACTAAATTACACACTGCCAAATTAATCAAATTAACGACTACATCAACAACCAAATCGATCAATCAAACGACTAAATTAACGAGCAAGTCGATCACTCAGATGACTAAACCAATGACCAAATCGATCAACCAAACAACTAAAAATGGTGTAGTCATCAATTCAATCACATTATAAATGACTAGCAATAAACTACTACTGGTTGTGTGACCATGTTCAATCATTTATAAGCAGTTTTTTAGTAGTTTTTTCAGTCACATATTGTTGTTTTTGTACAAGTGATATGATTACAATAAATAAAATCTATGAGAAAGAAGGTATGCGTAAAACACACAAGATCTCCCTATATGTTAGCATAGATCACTTAGTGCAAGGTCCAGGAAGGACAAGATTGCAAGGGGTCATGCTACAAGGAAAGGTTGGATGGTAATATACTTATTTCCTATCTGATTTGGAAAATGGAAAGTAAAACCCTAATTTGATTTTTTTTGTACGTTAAAGTATTTTAGATCATTGGGGATGATGATTCACAAGGGGGAAGTATGTTACACCCCATCTTATTGTTATTGAGTTACTTTTACCTTCACGGGTAAATAGGATGATGAATGTTAATCATGGCTAAAATATGTTTGACAGAAGAATGGAATACTGAAATAGGTATTATGATGTTGTTTCTTTTAAAGGAGTAATATGATTATATTGATGAAGTACAATGAAATGAATTTGTATTGCAATGTGAATATTCTAATGCTTTTTCAATTATTACAATGCACTTGTAGATTTCATGTGAACGTCTAACTACCTATGCAATATATTGAGTTGGATGTAGATATAGGTTCATGCCTTTGGAAGGGAGGGGGAACATCACTTAGGAGAAGGTTTTGGTCTGATAACCCTTAATAAGCCAATACTGAGCTATCACACACACTCGCATTCCAATGTGGTCTACCTAAATCAGGTAAGTGCCTTTGGTCATAGTCTTGACTTATTGGGATAATTGGTAGTTGACCTTGATTGAGATAGGTTGTTTTTGTGGATTGGTTTGCATGGTTGAAACTCTGAATTGAATATATGTTCTTCTTTGTGCGCTAATCGTTGAAGTATATGTATATACAATCGATGAAAATATATGAGTACTCAAGCTTGGATGTTTAAATAATGTTATATATATAATATATACAAATATAAATATATTAATGTACATGTATGTTGTTACGTTAATGTAATGTATGCACACATATATATATTAATATTCGTATATATGTGTGCATGACTATTTTAATGTATGTAAATATATACATGCAAATATTTATGAAATAAATGGTATATATAGTATATACATATATATATATACACATTAATATTCACATATGAATCATTGTGATGGAAACATCCACACATGTACAATAGTATATATATGTATATGTGTATATATATACACATGCGATATTGTTTTATGGAAAGTAATAATATGCATATTATATGCATTCGAATATCGAATAAGGTATTCTATGAATTTGTAAATTGATATATATATTATTATATATTATTATATAAGTGTTTGATAGTGTTGGTTTTTTGTCTAAAGCGCATAGTATATGTTTGAGCACATAATTTCTGATATAGTGCATATGATATTAAGACTTTGAAATTTTATTTTAATGTTGTTTGAAGCATGGGCAACATTGTAAATATTTATCATGAATAACCACACTTCACAAATGGAACACAATATTTAAAGGAAGGTGTGTGGGAATATATGAGACTTAGTCAACGAGTATTGAAAGCTATTTGTTAAAAATTTAAATGCTTTGACTCGGTCTTACTCTTCAAAACACAAAAAGCACAAAAATAGGTTAATGTGGCACCATACTATAAGTATAGATACTTTGCATTAGAAGTCTATTATGTGAGCTCTATACAACGATAGAAACTTGAGAAAATGAGAGAATAAGTCTTGTGAATGCTAGCATGTATTGAGTCGACCTAGTTAATCTATTAATTTGCATATCTGAAATGAATTCTTGGTGTCTTTGAATGGGGTGACCTACTATTCTAATTAGTTGAGTATGATGTTTTAAGTCTGCCACCTTTTGTCTGCCAAGCTGAGTCAAACCATGCAAACTGAGAAGTGTTGATCCATCCACCATGTTTCTAGCCTTTGGAAGTTTATTTTTGTGTATATATAGAGGAATTCTATACCTCATAGGGATACATATTTGCATACTGCTATTATTTTCTGTGAGTTGCTCTATTTTTTATCTGAGTTTTATGAGAGAGTTGGAGAGTGATTTACAAGAGGTTTAATTGAGATAATTTGTGAGGGTATTTGGGAAGAGTGGAAGTGAATTGTGTGAAGATATAAGTTTATTTAGGAGGCTAGGATTGGAAACCAACTAGATCAATTGGAGCGTTATACTTACAGGCATGATGTATCTTACTCCCTTATGTTTTGTTTCACTTTGGAATGTTTTTGTGATGCTTGAATATTATTGGGTATTATTTTGATGGAACCTATCTATTAGGTTGATGCTATTATATACCCTATATGGGATTTTATATGAGGTGTTTCTATTTATACTTTACATAGTTAGTCTATACTATACATATGAAGAAGAAAATGTGAAATGTAGAACATAACAATGCCTTGAGATGATGTGGCTTTGTTAGCTTATAATGATTGGAAAACCTTGGGAGAAATAAGGCTAGCAACACAACAATGGTAATGGTATAAAATATGTGTTGTCGTTGATAGGATGTGACATCATGTGAACCATGTTGATAGACTATTCTAGAATGATCATTTGATTATGGATTTACTTGAATATTGATTGAAACCCTAGGTTGAACCTATTTGATTGAGTTGTTTATTTGAACCTTGTTTTAAGCATTTAGGTTGAGATTAACCTACATGATTAGACTAATAATTTATTGTTATCTTTATCTTGGGATTAGGATGAGGTTAACCTATGTGACTAAGTGGATTAGTTGAATTTGTGAATACTATTTGATTGGAGTTGTATGTGGGATTAACCTATCAAATTGGTTGTTTTATACTCTTGACATGAAGTCATTTATTTGATGTGAATCTACTTTTTGAATAGCCTTTTTATTGGTGAGATTGTACTCTTAAATACAAATTTCTTTAATTATTGAGACTATATTTTTGAATGAGTCATTTGTTGATATTATTATTCTTTTGTTTGAGGCCATACCTTAGAACTAAGGTAATTTATTGATAAGGATATACTTTTGAATCATTTATCGATGTGATATATTCCTGGATGGAGCCATTTAATGATGAGTATTTATTCTATGATAAAATGAATCTTATGTAGCTATACTTTTGAGTGTGAAGTTATTTGTTACAAATATATTCATGAGTTAGAGCCATGAGGGTTTTATATGTTAATCCTGAGGTTAGGATAACCCAATGAAGGGAATATCTTATATATAGTATTAACTACTTCAATAGAGTGAAGTCTATTAAGCTAAAGCTAGATTTGAATTGGTAGGTTATGGAAACACATGTTTTACTTATTAGATGAGTCATAGTGAACTTAGTGTATATAGGTTGTTCCTAGGGTTTAAGATTACCCAATGGAGGGAATCGCCTATGTATAGAATATGAATGGTCTTAACAAATTGAGCTAGAATGGTGGATGAGCGTATGACATCCACTTAAAGTACTAGGTGATGACTACTTTGGCCAAAGTGGTGTAGTTCACCACTAGTTACACTGTCAGTTCATTGTGTTACCTTTTTCCATGCTAGTTTGAAATTTTCATACGTGTAGAACATAGATGTGTAGTATGGTCAAGCTCTAGTTATGCGAAACACAACACCAGCTCAGGGTTGGCTATTATCTTGAGGTTTTTGAACCAAATTTTTTGTCGAAGGTTAGGGCTATCTTACCATATGTGGTAGATGTGTGGGGGACTACAAATAGTTTGTGGATGGCGAAAAAGAACTTGAGTGATGCTTCTCCTCTCAGTCGGCTAGCCAAGATTTGAAAGGGGATATCCTAGATCATTTATATTTCTAGTGCCAATGGAGCTAGGTTCTTTTGTTTCATATTTTTTTCCAAACCATTTCTATTCTTTTTTTCATGATTTAAAACCAAGGAATGTGATTTTGAGGGTTTAATTGTACCTATTTTGACCAATTTATCTTGCGCTCGAGTGAGTTCTACAAAATAATCATCTAGAGAAAGCATTTTCTAGGTGGAACCTATGACACATGTTGTGACATAGAATGTAGAAAAAATACATAATAGTTAGGAAAAAGCATAGAAAGAATAATCAAGTTCAGTTGTTCATATTTCTTTTCAATTCCACATTTTTTAATTGTAACCTATTGGTTTTCAATTTTGTGAATAAGTCGTGTATAATATCAAAATTGGTAGTACTTAACCCTATGAGTTCATTCTCCAATTTATGACCTCTTAACTCATCATGCTTACTAGAGAAAATTTTCAATTTGGTCCACACTCCATTTGGTGTAGTGGAAGATTCAATGTGAAAAAGTAATTTTGGAGAGCTTGACATACGTAGAGTACCAAATTTTTCATCACATTTATTAATCCATTTTATCTTTTCTACATCATCTTCAAGTTTTGTTTCAAGTCCCATTGTAACCCTATGGTATCCATGCATTTTTGAGATAGATTATCATCTTTCATTTCCATTCAAAATAGTTGAATATGGTGTTAAAGCAATATCTATTGATGCATCCATGAGTGCAAAAAAGTAGATCGAAATGCAAAAAGAAAATAAGTGCAAAAATAAAGCACATGAGACACCCCACCGTCTTTTAACTAGTTTCTAAAATGACCCCAAAAAAAAATTTATAATGTTGGCACCTTATAATTAGTGTGATTTATAATACAAAAATAAGATCTTTTAGACTTTTACAAGGCCCAAAATGGCCAAAACACTAAAAATATAACTCAAGTATAATATGAGATTAAATGGAGAGCATTGGTGTGTAGAAATCAAAACAATATGAAATTTGGAAAATATGAAACTCAAAAAGGAGTCATTTTTCATAGGTCATGGCTCTTTGAATGTCTCAAAACAAAAAAACTATGCAATGTTTTTGGAAGAATCCTTAATTTCTAAAAAAATGGAACATCAAATTATCAAATAAGATCCCTACTATGTAGAGCACAAAATTCTACCTGAAATAAAAAAAATCATCAAAAAATGAGCTAGTATGTTCAAGTTATAGTCATTTGAAGCTGGATTGAAAAATCAAAATGGAAATGGTGAGGGGGTCTACTTGCTGCCGATCATTTGGCCATCAAATTTAAGATAGTTCTCACTGATGTTCATGTGGCCAAAAAATTTAAGATAGTTTCCTTTGACAGTCGTTTGACCATCAATTATAAGTAAAATAATTTTCTGCAAATTTCATATAGTGTGGATGTTGTATGACTCAAGGGTGAAAAAAACTTGGCTCAAAATGTTTTTGACTCTAATTTTGACGATCTAATACTCGATCTTAAGGTTTTTGGGCCTTTTGAGTGCGATGGTGAGGTCTATTTGGGTTGAAAAAGCTCCAAAATAATAGTTACCTCCAGGAACCTCTCTAAAATCCTTTATAATAATTAGGTCCTCTAATCTTCAATTTTGGTGAAACAAAAGCGAATATTGACTTCCTCATGCCTTCTAGATGCTATTGAAAGGCTTAAAATTCCTACAATATTACTGAAATTTTGAAATTACCTAGATCTCACAAGAACACCAAGTATGCAAACCAAATTATACATATGCTTTGTTATCCTTTAAACTGTTCTAATTCTCTAGATCATCCAAGGATGCAAGAGAAGAGCACACTAGGTTTTTGAGGAAAATATTAGCAATATATTAGTCTCAAATATCTTAAAAATATGATAATAAAATGAACTATACCAAACAACGAAGCTTTGATACCATGTTAGATTCTAGGAGAAGCGGGAACCGAGCCAGGATTTGATGTCGGTCATAGACCAGATACACTTCTAGTTGATAAAATTTTGAAAATTAAAATAGAAAAATGGGAAGAGAATCTTGAAAGAGAGAAAATAAAGATAATTGCAAGAGAATTTTGAGAATAATCACATTACTCTCACCAAACTAGCTGAGGTAAGAGGAGAGTGTTGTATATATAAAAAAATATGAGCAAATGCATCCAAGACGTGCATTAAATCTAGCTACCCATAATAGGTGGGAGGTTTTACCTACTTGGTAAATGTTAAAACATGTGGCATAACCTATTTAGATAAAGATATAATAGTGGTTATGGGAGGTGGCATAAGAATAAAAAAGAGGGTGTGAAAATCAACTACCCATGCATGGGATGTAGTGACACATGCAATTGATGGATTATGCCACGCAGTCTCATATTAACCAGGAATTATTAATCTAATCAAGTTTAATAATATGTTTATGAAAAAAATTCCCTAACATAAGAAAAATTAAAAAACCTACACTAACACTATTGATATCTCCAAGTGCTCCTTTCCTTCATCATTTGGCTAGTAATATTATTCAAGAAAATTCTTGTTCTTGTTTTAATAGTGTTTTATCTATTTATTTTCATTTTCCTTCTATATTTCTCAAAAAATATCTTGGTGACTATCACTACCCCTTTGATCAATACATGTACACTAGGGTGTTATTCCCCGTAGACTATGGATCTATCACTTATAGTTTTATTTCAACATTATTGTTCTTATTCCTAGACACATGTAGGCTAAGCTCTCCAATATCCAATTCCTATTTTTATTATTCATGGAAGACAAAAGGTCAAAATAGGGGCTTGACCATTCTTGGAAATCTCTAAGTAATCACCAACATTATGTATCCTAGTTAAATGTTTCTTGGAGGCTATCTCAAGAATGAAGATTCTCAATTTTAGTCTTTTATCATTTGATTTGATTTAGAGAACTCTATTTTATCTTATTACTTCTCTATACATTTATATATGTTTTCTAGGCTTTCCATTTTGTGCCTTTGCTTCATTGTATGTGGACAAAGCAAATCCAAGTTAGGTACTTGATTTTTGTTGTTGTTTTTGGATGACATCATGCAACTTGAATGATAGCACATGACTCAAACAATAACATGACATACTAGATCTAACATCTAGGAAAGTGAGCTCCTCATTTTGATTTCTAAATTCACCATTATGTACTATTTCATTCTTGTTAACTATTTTTAATTTTAATACTTCTACATTATGTTATTTCAAATTTCCTATAACCTCACATTTAATGTAATTTAAAAGTTAAAGTATCTTAATTTTTATTTTATACTTTGAAAGGTGGTTTGGTGACTAAGGAAGAATTATGTAATATCAAGTTGCATATATAAATGGTGTTGAGGTGGATGCTTATAAGATTCATGCTCACAAACTAACCTAATTGAACAAAACTTAATGGATAAATTATGCCTTAAAATTTTTTTTAACACCCAAAACCCTATGGTTTGGATCTAATTAAAGAAGGTGAAAATATGCCAATTACTAAATAAAGTTAATTAAAGTTTTAGATTTTACGCTCAATGATGAAGTTATGATAGATCTTGTTCTTATAGCTACTTTTGGTATTATATTGAGCATTCTATATTTTAATCAATAAATGGTAATCTTCTATAAGAGAGGGAATACATATCATCTCATCAAGAATGGAAGGAACTTCATGTTGTATTATTATAATGTCAAGAATTAATCTTTTATGATCCTAGATATTCATGAGAAGATAAGAAATAACACTTTTATCCTTCCTTTGCTCAAAATCAATGTTGTAAATATTACTCCTTGCTTAATCAATTTTCCTTTGTATCATTTAGATTGTTAGAGGTGGTGGTGTACTAAATTTTGGTTAGAATTTATATTATGGTCCAAGTTGAAGTGACATATGTGTCATCCATTGAGGGATCTTCCACACTTGAGCCTTAGCTTTTGGGTACCAAAAAAATTCTAATTTGGGAGGTTTCATCCAAAAGTAGATCTAGTTTTGTACTTCATGGAATATTTTTTGATATTGTTCTAATTTATTGATGCTTGAGAAGATTTGGGATGACATCGAACATGTGGAGATACCATTACAAGATTGGTTATGTCTATCATGACTTGATAACTGTAGTTCTATTTTAAGGGAAAAAACTAGTATCCATAATCATAAGATGAATGGGTGAAAGTACAAACCTATGTCACTGTTTTAGAAAATTCATTTTTTATGAACTCATTCAATCAAAAAAAAAAATTATGGTGCAAATATGGTGTCAACATGGAAAAGGGATTTTTTCCCAAATAGGTTAAATGGGCAAAGCCCCTTTCACTATAAAAACAATAAATAATCTTTTATCCTTGTGGAGTTCAACTAACCAAGTTTGGTTGAACTTAGTTGGGGCCAAATATGTTTGTGATAAGGTTTTTGCAACAATTCCCTTTGTTTTCCAATTTGAGTTCAATTCTCCAACCATTTTTATATATTTTTGTGTAGATGACATTATTGGGAAAAATGAGAACCCTTTAATGAATATTATTGTGCAAATTTCAAAAATATAAATTTAATTATATTTACTATTTATTTTTAAATATTTATGAGGAGTGAGTCATCATCCTAAAAGTTACGGTTATTTTTATTGATAAATACAAATATAAACTCTTAATTTTTTATAAAAAAATCATTGGACTAGAAGAGAGTCTCAATCAAATTGATAAGTTTTTTTAATTTTTGGTAAAAGAGCACCAAATTTTTTGACATCCCATCAAAGTGTTATGTTATTAGGACATGCGAATTTATAAATATTTTATAAAATAAATATTTATTAAAATTTAAAAATTCCCCATGCACTGGAGTTTCATGTTCATAATAGGACAAAAATAAAAGTTCTTTTTTCAGATTTTTGAATATTTGATCTACCTCACTTTTTTTTTTTTTTTTGTAATATTCCTAATAATTTTGTAAAGAACTATGCAAAAGTATTTTTTAAATTTAAAGATTATAGTATAAATTGCATTAAAATATCCACATTTCAATAGTTTACACCACTTCAAAATTTAATCAAATATATTTATTTTAGATGCTTTAAACTAACCACCTAGAAATTGTTTCCCTTTTCCTTATACAAGGGTGATACAACTTGGTGCTTTCACCGCAATATGTTTGAATATTTGAATCCCTCTTAAACAATTATTACTATTTTAAAAACATGACATCTTGGTTTAAGTTTGTATACAAAAGTTATGGATCCTAGAATAATTTGGTCAAATAAGGCCAATGAAGTGGTAAATTCATAAAAAAGTGGTGAATGTACATTTGTCAATACATAGAAAGTAGTGAATTTTTTTGTTATATTATGAACATCTTTTGGTGATCCAAATTCTTGAATTTTGAGATTCCTCTTCCTTATTGGTGGTCATTTTAGCTTCTTTCATGTATGGGAATTTACAAACTTGTAGAGTCTTGTATCTCTTGTATTGGGAGCTATATGTGAGCTTTTTTCATATATTTTGATTATATTATGTCAAGGATTTCATTGGAAAGTTTCCAATATTTGTCTTGGGGAGAGTTTTTTGTTATTTATGAGAGCTCTTTGGTGATTGAGAGGGTTGAAATCATTTGCATGAATTTCATTTTGGAGTTTGTAAGTGAGTGTGAATCACATTGTGGCTTTTCTACTCACAAGGGTTTTCTCCATATTATTAGTCCCGCCTATTTATAGGTAGAGACTTATGTTTTTAGTTAGCTTCTTTCTCAATTAATGTTGTCTCAGAATTAGCGCCAGAAGATGATATTCTCGTATAAGCTATTGTCTGTGATAGTCATTTTATTTTTCTATATTTATATTTTCCATTTATCTCCCTTTCCGTTGGCGAACGCTAATTTGTTGGATTTATATTTCTGCAGAATTAATTTTTAAGAGCCTGTCCAATCAACGCAAGAGGGAAAATTATCACGTATGTTTTCCTAATGTTTTTGTCTGTTATTTTAGAAATGACACATAGACTTGGAACAGGGTGCGTGGCAGTATATTGCTTCGACATTTTACAGTAAGGGACAGATGGTTTCAGGTCTCCTCTTCAACCCAGATGCTTATTTGTCTCTCTTTCTATCGTTTGTTAATCGTTCCTTCTGTTGCGGGGTTGATACAGTGCTTGGAGTCTCCGACTGTTTGGTCCGAGGTATTTATGCATTTCCTAAATACTTCTTTGTTTGTTTGGTGAACACGAATTTAAGAACGCTCAAGGAGCAAATATGAGGGCATGCGTAAGTTGGATTTTTTTCAAAGGCTGTAGAAACTCTCAAACAAATGCAATTGACCTTTGCTAGCATCCTCTCTGCCGGTGGTAGAATGAGGGTTTTGAAACAAGGTACGGACATTTATCAAAGGATAAAGGAAAATGGGTGTTTGTGAGATGTTGTTTCAATTGCCCTGGTGGGCATGTATGTCAAATATGCGAGCATAAACAAGGAAGGTGAACTATTTGGCAGAATGCTTGAACATATTTGTGCTTCTTACAGCTTGCAATGTTTTGGTTTTTTCGTATTCACTTTACCCCAATTCTTTTTGGGTGCCCATACTATGTTTAGAGTATAATATACCCTCTGTCAACCAAGAGGATATCACTGCAACTATCAAATGTTAAAAATCGAAACAGCAAGCATAACAAGAGGATTTCATGAAAATGTATTCCTGGATTTCATAAATATTTATTTCATCAGTCATGTCTTTGGGTGCTCTACAACTAGAGTTACAGCATTCCAGCCAATTATGCGCGTAAATTGAACTTCGGGCTATGAGAGCCCTGTTGATTTCTTTTTGTTAAAATGAAATTTCCGATTTGCTGGTATTTAAACTCTCTTGTTTCCTTAAGTTGTGCAATCTGAGTAGATATGGTCAAATGTTAATTTCTCTAGCATTGGTGTCCCAGAATCTATCCGATCTTCTCAAGAATACGAGGATTGATTTATCAATGATAACGCAACTTAGCTCAGGTTAATGCTTTAAGATCTTTGGCCCATTCATAAGGTACCCAGTGGGTTAGTTCCACAATTAGTTTCAAAAGTTCTGCAAGGACTCATAAGGTATAAATATCTTTTGCGATTTCTGGGCAATCTGATATGTTCACATACTCTCTTACATGTATTGTGAATTTCTGCAATATAGAGTTTGCTGCAGTTGTGTCAATTAACGTGAAACCCAAGAAGTTATGTGTTGCTTGCTTGCAAGAAGATGTGCCTTCCTAATCAATAGAGGGAAAAAAAACCCTAAACCGGATCACACCAGAGACTCTGCCCCACTTCATAATCAATAGAGGAATAACCAAGGGCATTGAACAAGCCAACCTTCTTGACCCATGGTCGATGGTGGTGGTTTTGGCAATGAAATTATTTACCTACGACTACCAATATGAGATGGTTCTTGGGCCAAGTATGTGAATTATCTCCTATCATCGTGGTGCCATCAGCGTTGATTGCCTTATCAATTTACATGTGTTTTTGTACCATTTTTTGCACAATATGGTTAATAGGGTGAGACACCATGATGGCCAAATAACTCATCACAATCTCATCCACCTGGTGATAAAGCATAGAGCACAAAGCCTACGGTATTTAAAACTTGCATTAGATAGAAATACAATGGCCACATCTCTTACCTGTTTGCATTCCCCTGTTTCAGTATTTACAAGGAAGTCATTATTTTAGAGATTTTTCACACACAAAGTATGGTGCACAGAACTCTTCCATGAGGATGGTTACTAGTTTTGTCCTTTCCATATTTCTGTGGTATAAAGTGTTTGTATTGTAGACTTGTGCTCCCTCTTTTTTTTGTGTTTTCAGTGTTCAGCAATGAATGTCAGAAATCACCTGGATAGTTAACACTTGGAAGCAATTTGTTCAAGTTGGTTCCTATACCTACACAATGGCACATCTAAAGAGTGCAAAATCCAACATCTGTATGGAGAATTCCATGCATGCGTAGAAGTAGTTGTACTGTTACCGGAAAGATAGAAATATTGTAGATCCTTCCATTCCTAGTAATTAGTTTCTATGTGATTTATCTTCTGAAGAGTTAGTTTCTCTGTAAGAAGTGACTACTTCATTTGAATTCTACTTTGAGTGGTTTTTCTGAAAGAAAGCTTTTGTTTGGATACTGTCAAAGTGAGCCTAACACCTTTTATCATATTTTACAGGTTACTTTACCTCGTGAAGAAACTCGGTCCAGGTGATGTAATGAATTGCTCACATTCTGGGTTGAGCCTTACTCTGTTGTATTTTACAGGCTCTTTTACCGTCTAAAGAAAATCGGTTGTCCCTTGTGCCTTTATCTATCGAAGGAATTTGGTCCAGCTGTTGCATTGGACCACATATATCTTGGTTTTATATCACATTAATTATTGTACTGCAGAGTATGCATGCTTGTGTACTCTGGACCATTGGATTGAATGCCCCTGCTTTTCATGATGCTTCCAGCTTCATTCTATCTATCTTTAGTTCCAGCATTGCTATTACTAGAAGTTTGATGTCTACACCTATAAAGGGAAATGCAAGGCCTGTTATCAAATTATGTATCCCTTGCCCTATTTTCCCTTTGCAGATTGAATGTATGGAACAAATATTGGAAACATGACAGTCCTCTTACCAAGTTTTAGTCACAAGAATTCTAAAAGCACAATTTTCTTTTATTCCTATCCAAATTCTTATTTTGTATTGATGTCTTTTCACATTGAACCAATTTTCCTATAAATTTCATTGAGAAGCTTCATATGATTTTCAAAATTTCACGTGATAACTGTGAATTAATTTTTAGGTGATAATACAATTGGTGTCTGGAATTCTAGATTTTTTAGACTATAGAAGTACAAATGTTCAACCTGATGTGTTTTGCCAATTTTGGTCTGAGATTTTGCAACTGATTATCCTTTAAACTCCAACTGTGATGTGGATCTCTGGGCTTTTGCAGGAAAATTGATCCAGATCACCAGGTACCTCTAATACATGGCAACTTTAACTGGTTTTTACTTTTTCATGTACATAATAAAGTAGACCTTACTAAAGGCACTGGATTTGAAAAGCACTATATGATCCATTGACACAATCTCAAGGTCCTTGAGCTGGTGTTGAAGACAAAAAGGAAGACCTGATTACATAGGAAAGTAGCCAAGAGGGCTACAACAGAACGTTCAAAAAAATCAATAAATATGCCCTCTAAGAATGTAGACAAATTTATACCTCAATAAGCTAGCTGGGTGCGCTACCATATTGACATCTAGGATTCTACAGTGAGTGGGATATATATAGCTGCATACTCATAAATTTATACAGATGCATTAATTGTGTTAGGAATTATATTTATATTCACTCAGATTAATCCTGTAAATCTAGTAGGCCAGCAGATCATGAACTGGTCATGTGTATATTACGACGATTGATGTAATGCTTTCAACTTTCAAGTGTTCTCTTGACTTGTGAGATGCTTTTGCAATTAAGATATGATCATTCACTTAAAGAAGAAACATTTTTTGTTTATCTACTCCTCTGGCTTGTCAATGTATGGAGCACACAATGTCGCTCCTCTCCCACTGGTCGAGCAGGTAAACATCCTCCTCTCCCACTAGTCGATTGTCCAAAGCTCCCATCACCCTAGGCGTGCATGGTTGGTAGGGTCCGCCTTGGGTGGGTTGAGGGAGAAAATTTGGTCGAGTGGCCCGCGTTTCCCTCCCCCTCAAACGTTGAGTCTATCACTGCTATTCCAAAGTTTGCTTCTAGCCACATTGTTTCAATGTCCTACTTAAACTCAAAAGAACAGAAAAACTACTCTTCCCCCTACTTATCCCATTCCTTTTCAATCAGATGTCATAGTGATGGTGTGATAAATTATAGAGTGTTTAGGTTCAAACCCGTCTCCTGTTTTGCCCCCCTCCCTTTTTTTTCGGCCCAACATCAGATTCTACACTTCAATCATTCTCCTAAGTAAATTTGGAAGAAGAGAATTGACCATTCTAGTTTGGCAGACTGCATACATCTCCACATATAAAGTGCGCGTATGACAATGCTAGTTTTTAAGAATGTTGGGATGCACTCTCGATTAAGAACATTAAATATGTTTCCAATGTGCAGAGTTAGATCCTCACATACCACACTAGGCGTTATGCTGGTAGCCTATCTGTCTCAAGCCTTACCCCCAAATAGCTTCTTAATAACTTTCTTAATGTTCCTGTACTGAAGATTTTACTATATTAATTATTGAGTTAGGTGTCCACATATTGCTCATGCTAACAAAGTTGTTTTGTTTTTTTCCTAAATTTCTTTGTAATATTACTATCATGCCTTGTCTATTCTTTAAGTCTAGGATAGTAAATAAAATGCGAATTTTAGAATTTTGCACCAATAACAGGTCTGTGTTCAAATACTAGATATTATCTTCCCAGCATGATTGGTTTTTACTTTTTACATTACAGGTTGCTTGCATCAGCCCAACATCATCTACTCTTGGAATCAATCAAGTGGGTTGTTTTTCACTAGTCAAGTTTGCATGAGTAACACACATCTAGAGGACCTGTTTTGGCCCTTTGGGTTGCACTATGTGTTGCAATTTGCATAACATGTCCTGAGCCCCAATTAAAAAATGGACCCATGGTAGAGCATTATCTTAAAACAAGCGCTTTCAAACAAGCTATGGATGCTTAGAAAAATCATGGCATTGTGTCACGAAGAGACCATATTTCTTTGAGGCATTTTTCCCAACAGTTCACTATCTTTTCTATGCTACCACATTTTTCATACATGTCTACCAAAGAATTTTATCAAATATTTCACTGCCTTGCTGCTATCGCTAAAAGCCTAAAACATAAAGTAAGCAATAGCATAGACATGGTAGTGAACTGTTCGAAAAATGTCTAAAAGAAATGTGGTGTAATGGTGATGGAATGCCATGACAAGCCATAGAGAAGGCAGTGAACTGTACTGTTTCTTAGCTTACCAGCCGTATCATATTCATTGCCCGTTTGTACCCAAAACTAGATAGATTATTCAACGGAGGATTCTGCCCGGACATTATATGGCCCTTACCTCAATCAAGCCCGCTTTTGATCACTGCTTTCCCTACAAACAAACCTCCGCAAGGCAGGACTCCAGCTCACGCAGAGCGCTTGTTTCTCTTGTCTTCGTTTATATAGAAGTTTTCTTCTTTTTCATGTTCTTAATTGCAATTTGATAGTGTGCAAGGAAAAGTAAAGATATTTTATCCCATAATGTACTCTATTGATAATTTAATAAGTTAATGACTAACCTAAGGAATATCCTTGCTAATTTATGGATCCAGTGTCATCAAATAAAATTATTGACTTATGGAGTTTTCTATGGTGAATTTGTAAGTATATGACATAAATAAACCTGTGAAACTTACTGCATTTTCAAAGGGAGTTTTTAAATTCCCAAAATAAATCATAAGAATAAATAAGTAAGAATCAAGCCTTGAAAAGAAAACAATGTTATTCAATCTAGAAGTTGTTGTTGTGTGTTCATCTCATTTTTTTAAGGCTACAACATGTTCAATATGAAAACTTACAGAGAATTTAATCTTATGGGAAAGAAAGGAGATATCCCACTCTATACAAGAAGGTGTAAAAGGAAAATAAAGTCTTCAAAGCATTCAATAAAAATATTATACTATGTCATTCAATAGAGATGTAGGAGAGTTCGAGAAATGATTCTTTATTTCCAGAAGGAAAAAAAATCTATGCTAAGTTTCATTTCGCAAAAGTTGCATTAAAATAGTTTGAATGTATCTTATTTTCCATGGCTATTACAAAGCATGCTCCTATTAAATCTTTGGGGTAATTTTAATATTTATTATTTAGGAAAAAAATAACCCAAATTGTCATGAAGGAGAAAAGCGTTTGGAGGTAAAAGGAGATAATGCACAAGATCAAATTCTACATAATCATTAAAGGAAATTGGAGGCATAACCAAGACAAAGAAGGAAAAGTGAAGCCAATAAGAATTGTGATCAATGCTGGAAATATGGTCATAGAAAATCATTATGTTGTAGTTTTTGTTCTAAGTTAAACCTTCAAAAAGTGGTAAGAATGGTAAGAGGAATTCTCATTCCTCCATGGAAAATAATGAAGATAAGGGTTGTACTTTCATAAAATTAAATTTTATATGATTCTTTCACTAATAGGAAAGGTGGTTTGTGTACAAAGGAATCATTGATCAATATCATATTGTATATAAATGGTGCTGAAGTGAATGATTTGTTTGATACATTCTCACAAACTATCCTAAATACACAAAATTTAGTGAATAAATTAGGCCTTAAAAAATTTTTAACACATTTTTTTAAGAGGGGTAAACACTTTTAACTCAAAGCTATGAACCGGTGAGGTCACAAATGAGGGACCTTATCTCCAATATAAATTTTCAACAATCACACTCCAATGAGATTTGAACCTTGATGGAAAGAATAATAACACAACTTAACCATCACACCATACCACTATTGGAAAAATAAATTAACACATTAAATTCTATGGTTTGGATTGGATTTAAAAAGGTCAAAATATACTAATTAATAAGCAATGTAAAATAAAGTTTTTGGTTGGTTATAAGTTAAGTTCAATGATTTTATGGTATATTTTATCCTATAGTTATTTGTGGTGTTGTATTTGGCATCCATATTTGTATTACTCAAATAATGTTCTCTAAAGGAGAGGGAACAATGTTGTGTCATTAAGAATGGTAGAAACTTCATGTTGTATGTTTATCATGACAAGAAATAATCTTTTAAAATCATAGATCTTGACAGGAAGATAAGTAACAGTACTTGTATCCTTATTTTAGAGAAAATTACTTTTATGAATGTTAGTCATTGTTCATGCAATTTTCCTTTGTATCATTCAAACAATAAAGGTGTATTAATTTTTTTTGGAATTTGTCTTGTGGTGAAAGTTGAAGAGGCATATATGTGTCACCTATTAAGGGTTCTTTTAACCTTATATATTAGTCACTATCTTTTTTGGACCAAAGGATTCCTATGTGGGAAGGTGTGATCGAAAAAAAGATCTAGTTTTATACTTCATGTCATGTTTATGGATATTATTGGACTTAGCTCATCCTTGATTAGTTTTGGGATGTTATGAGACATATTGGAACATTCTTTGTTAGAGGATATATCATCATGGGATTGGTTCTAGTCACTATGGGCCTCATGATTGTAATTTTGTTGAAAAATATTGATTCCTTTAAACAAATTGTCTATTTTTCCAGAGTCTATATGCAAAATTTATAGCTACCTAAAGAATTAGGTCAATTAAGTTTGATGAAGTGAAAAATTCATAATGGACATGGAGAAGTGCATTCGCTGGTCTGGTGAAAGTGGTAAATTCATCACTTTCTAGTTTGAAAAAATCTATGAATTTGTTTAGTAGAGCCCTAGGTATCTTTTGGAGATTTATATTCTTGATTTTTTTGGCTTCCTCTTCCACATTAGTGGTCATTTTATCTTCCTTTATTCTTGTGAATCTATAAATAACTTGTTTGAGGTTGATTGTGCATAAATGAATCTTGTATTTGCACCTCTTGTGTTGGGAGCTATTTGTGAGGTTTGTTCACATATTTTGACTATATTGGGGTAGGAAGTTCATCAAGGAATTGAAAATTGGTATTGAGGAGAGTTTCCAATTATTTATGAGAGTTCTTAGATGACATATATTACTTGAGATCATTTGTATTGATGTAATTTTGGATTACCATAAGTTAGTGGGACTCACATTTTATGGGAGTATTTATCAACAATAGGTCTTTCTATGTTACACCATGTCTCCTTTGTTTATGGTGTTGTTATCTCTTTTCCTATATTCTTAATTGTAATTTTATATTGTCAACTAATAGACTAGTTATTTGTTGCCATAATTTACTCCCATCTAAAATTTTATAAGTTGTTGACTAATAAATAATATCATTGGTAGTTTATAGATCAAAATTATTAAATGGATGTTGTTGCAAGAATTCGAGATCATAACACTTGATAAGCTCGGTCAATAAAATAAGGTTGTGTATTTTTGTCTAGGTTATAAAATGTTTCGTCAATGACACTAGTTGATGACTCTTTTTCTTATGTTACAATTTTCTTAATAAATTTTCCGTCCAAAAAAGAGTATATTCTTGTTTACATACATTAGATCATAAATAAATAATTGCATCAAGCTCTAATATACCACATAATTATTCCTTGTTTTAGCTATATGCATAAGTACCAAATAAAAATAAATATATAGAAGAAAAGAATGTTGATAGTTATAAAAATAATCATTTATGTCAATTTTTTGTAAACCCCAAGCGTTTATGTGTAAGATCTTTATTTAATAGAAATAAATTGATAATAGAAATGTTATGTGCATTTTTGTCTTCATTGTGTCGATTACATTGAGCATTGTTAATGATTGAATAATAAATGTATATTCACTTTTGTGTACACATGATTTTGACATAGAGATGTTTATATGATATAGATTAACATGTTAACTTCAAGAATAAATGAACTTTTCTAGGCTTTCTTCCATAGTCCATGGAGATTACAAAAAATTAAATAAGCTTTTGAGACTCTCCAAGTCCTGATTGATAGGCCAGTGTGACATTTCCCACTTTTTGGAATTATTATCTATCTCTATAGGATGAAAGGTAAACTACACATGTGCACATCTATGTCAATATAAAATACACCAGAATTTTAGTTCTATTTTGTAGCATGTATGAAAAGTGTGCTAAATTTCACCTATCAACAAGTTTGAAACCACACATTGTTAAGATAGAGAGAATTGGGTAGAGTCCAACCTTAGAAAACTCAAAGAAACTCTTCTAACCTTGGAAGTAACTGATCAAGAACAAGTTCAAGAGAAAAGTCTCATTTTTTAATAGACACATGAAGAAACCACTAGGCGATAACAACGAGAGTTATCTCACCTCTAAAAATGGGTCAAAGAAAAAAATTACTATTTAAATTAATTTCTTATTATCATTGAGAAAGATCTAAATATAATTCATGCTAATAGTGCACCCAATCACATGAGGATTGTCAAGACAATAACTCTTTAAATATTTTCTAGGGATCACCCTCACATTTTGACCACAACACCATACATCAACACAATCATCCACCATAAAAAATCCTCCCCCATCAAATGAGTGATGAAAATAACACAACTACCCCATGCATGATTTTTTTACTCTCATATGACACTCCTTCCTCATGAAGAGAGTATTCCTTTAGATACACCCACATTACACTAGTTTTTGTCATGTGAGTAGTAGTGATAAGTCCATATGTGGGCCACATGATTTCTATGTGTGTGTTTTCCCACGTCTAGCTTATATGCAATAGTGGTGAGTATATTTGGAGTAGAATATTGGCAACAACTTTTTCCCCTATCCACTTGTTACATTTTTTGTGAAAATAGTCAATTTCACATTGTGTAACAAATTCACTTGGAGATAAGATTTTACATGTATGTGGTCCTCATAACTAAATTTCTAAAAAATAATATATGATATATTTTTATATTTTCATAAGAAAGAAAAATCCATTATGAAAAAAGACCTCTATTTGAGACACTAGAAAAAAATTAAAAACTACGTAATAAATAAATAAATTTTCTCTACACTCTACATCGATGTCCTTGTTTCAAAAAACAAATCAATTTTAATAAATGGGAAAAGAGAAACATGTTATGATGAAATGGAAATAAAAAATTATACTAGTACTAATTGAAATATTCAATAAAAAGTTATTAAAAAACCTACACACTAGATATTGGAGTTAGTGATTTATTTCCAATTTTTTTGCAATGATTTTATTTATAGTAAAAGTTATGCATTAGGGTAAAATTTTATTCACTATAAATATTGATGAAAACTAACAATAAATGATAGAAGTATTTATTATAAAGAAATATAAATTGAATCTAAAGAGAAAATGGCATAGATCACTAGTTTGCATTGTCTTTAGATCCTAACATTTTTTTACACAATTGTCAAAATGTGTTGAATGCTAAAAATCCCATTTTTTTGCCCAATAAGGCTAAAAAGTTGTACATGCTATTGATCATTCACCCAACATCTAGTTAGTTCCCTAGGACCATTCCTTTCATTTTCTTTTTCTTGTTAAGCCATTTTATAGGTGTTCATACCACACATTTTTCTTGGTTCACCTTGAGGATTATCACATACATCACAATAAGTATGAAAATTCTTTGAAAAATTCACATACACACCACAAAATGAATTATTGTCAAAAGGGGTGAATATATGTTCTGTTTTTGAGCCATTGAACCTTTGCATGCACTCAATTTATCACTTTTCATGCCTCCATATAGTAAGCGCACGAACCATTTTTGCTAGCTTTAAATTGTGAGTAGGATAAATTAACTCATGGGTTTTTATTTTTTGTGACTTATGTGTGATCACTCTACCCTCCTACATAAGCATTGCTCCTATACCATCCAAAGATGCATTTATGCAAACTACAAACTCCAATGCTAGGTCTTAAATTTATAAAATAGGATCACTAATGAGATTATCCTTGAGGGTTTTAAAGGCCCTATCACACTACTTAGTCCATTCAAATTTCTTCCCTTGAAATTTGTTGAAGAGAATTAATGGGATGTGTTATCCTAGAAAAACCCTCCACAAATATGTGATAATAACATGCTAAAACCATAAAACTCTTGACCTTGGAAACATTATTGGGTGTTGGTCACTTCATGCTCACTTAAATCTTCAATAGATCTATTGAGCTACCATCTCCAAAAATGATGTGACCTACATACCGAATCTTAGATTGGAAGAAAGAGAACTTAGCTAAGTTGGCATAAATTTTATGTATCCTTAAACATTGCAATGCCTAGCAAAAATTCTCTTCATGCTCCTCCTTTTTTTGAAAATAAATTAATATTTCATCCAAGAATATCAATACAAATCAATCAAGAAAATTATGAAATACCCCATTCATTAGACTCGTGAAAATTACGGGGGAATTTGACAAACCACATGACACCACTGTAAACTCATAATGATCATATCAAGTCAAACCTTGAACCTAACTAAGTTCCTCCTAAAACCTTGAATATGAACCTTCCTAAAGTCTCATCTAGTCAAACCTTGAGCTAACTAAGTTCCCAAGTCATCATCCTATAGGGTGTTTTATAAACTAGTTGAGATTCTAGAACAAGATCAATATGAAAATCCACCTCTCATTAGGGGTGAAATCCATGGAAACTATACTTAAAACACATTTGTAAAATCTTTGAGAATAGGATGATCATCCAAATATATCCAACATGTCCTCTTTCATTCCTTCTGACTTATCACTAATAGTAATAGAAAACATATGACATCCCTTTCACATGAATTTCTTAAGTTGCATAACATATATTACACAAACATATATAGGCCTTTGAATGCTTGAAATAAATATTATCTCACCATGGCCATCAAAGAACTCTATCACCTTGCAACAAAAATCAATCTTAGCTTGATGTGAATCAAGCCAATCCGTGCATAAAAATATATCATAAGATCCCAAGGGTGTAACTCAAAGGTCTACTAGTGTAAACATAGCTCTAATTATTAACTAGCAATCTCAAACCATATGATATATAGTGACTTTGGTCCTACAAGATAACTCGACCTCCCACTTATCCTCTTTCCTAGATGCCACTAGCCTACTACACTCCCCTAAAGAGAGGGCAATGAAAGAATCAAATGGCCCTGAATCAAATAAAATGGTAACAAAAATATCATTAAACATACCTGCAACCTCTATGATAGTGGCCTAGTGTTGTGCTTGGTAGTTATCAAACATCAAAAAAATATGTGGGACTTTCCCACATCTCCTACAATCTAATATGAAGCTCTTGTATGATGAACTCCAATTCCATGCCCTTGTGGGCACTCTCAAGCCAAATGCCATGTACCACCACATACATAACAAGGTCCCTATGATTGTGCTTGAATGACTTGGTACTAATAGTCTAAGATGCTCCAAGCCTATTAGATAGATTGTGTCCTCCTTGAAAGGTTTTTTGTGAAATGGGTGGTCATATTCTTTGGCCGTATGGTCTCATATTCTTTTGTGGAACCTGCACTTTCCATGGTATAGTGTGACCACTTGGTGCTCCTTGTTGTGGTTTGGAACTCTAACCCTGATGTTGTTGTTGCTATTGTGAAAGGATTTGAGGTCTTGAGTGAGGTCTAGATCCTCCATTTGGAGGAAGGTAAGGTATGTAAAAATGCTACTCTTGTTGGCCCTAATTGAGGTTTTAAATTTCTCTTGTACCTTTGGTGATCTTCTATTAAACTCATTTTCTATGTAGGCCTTCTTCATAGCAACCCATCAATTCTCTGGATCTTCCAAATTGTCATGTCTCAAAATTTGATGCTACTCGAATTTTACTTTATGTGGAACTGATTTATGAATATTGTGTGTGGTAGAATAAATATTATGTTATTTTGAAAAAGATGAAATGCAATGAATATTATTTCATTTCAAAATGATGCAATATAAAGAATGTTAATTTGGAATGATAAATTATATTGTTTCAATTTATTTTTGGACACTAATCTATTAATGGGTGCCTGAGTTTCCATGAGTTGCAGGTTGTCGAAGACCAAGGGTGTGGTTAAGGTAGAGGAGGCTAGCTACCAGGTAGGGTTAAGATGGAATGGTCTCTCTCACACACACAAACACTTAGTAATCATATAGTTGCATTACAATTTCATTTAATTAATCATATTATATTGTTCTTACTTTATAGTTTTTTATTTAATTAATTGGTGGTAAAACTAACTACACATAGAAAATAAAATAAATAATTTTTATTTATTTTAATTATTGATTTCATTTTAAGATTAATTTATTGTTTATTTATTTTTTGTGGATAATTGTGATGCATGGCTAATAAATCATGTTTTCTATTTAAAATTAGTTTTATTGGATAAATTTGAAATAAATCATGGAAAAGAAAGCAAGTTTTTTGAAAACAAAATAATGAGAAAGAAAACCATAGAAAATTAGAAAAATAGAAGAAAAAAACTTAAATTTAGAAAACAAAACACAAAAACAAAGAAAAGCAAAGATAGAAAAAAATAATAATAATAATAAAAGAGGATAATCTCTTATTCTCTCAACAACAGAGAAGATTCATTGAGAACACTAGATTCCCTCTTCTCAAATTTCAATTTGCAAAACGAAAACCAAAAACAGGAACAGTAGAGTTAGGTAAATTGGGAAAAATAGAAGAAGAACAGAGGAAAAGAGAGGAGAACAAGGAGTGAGCCAAATAGGATAGCGTTTTTCCAGGTTTTTATTCGTTTTCCATTGTATTTAATCTCAGTTGTGTGAAAGATTAAATTCCATTGTTGATACCCAATTGATTATGCATTTGATGTTTAAATCATCATTTTTTTGTATGAAAAATTCAGTTTCATGGCTGAACTAGAACTGCATATTTGTATTTCTTTCATAATATATATATATAAACATAATTCATACTAAATTTCAATAGCATTGAATAGTTCATATTTATATATACACTCAACCAAACTTTCATTTTAAATCACTGTCTTTATTATTGAATGGAAGTATTTAAAAAAATATATAGTTAAAAGCTTTTAAGCAGCCATCATTGCCTATGGGAAGGCTGTATTGTGGAGGCAACAACCCTTCCACAAGTCGTGGCCTGTGGAATGGGCGCTGCCATCCATAGGCAGCACTCCCATAAGGGGGTCGTTGGCCTCGCCTTAAATAGTAGAAATGATTCGATTTTATTATGAATTAGTTGATTAAAACTTGAAACCATTCGTTGGATGTTTCTTGTGTCTGTGTTTCCTTCTGTGGTTTTTATGACTGAGCTTTTTATTTGGAATTTATATCTGCATATGTATATATACTGTAAATTAACAGTATGTGTTCCTGTAAAAGATCTCTAATATGGTCAGTGATTTTACTTTTTTTTTATAAATGGAACTTTCTAAATATGTAATATAATTATGTGTTTATAAATATATATATGTGTGTATATATAAATATAAGAAAGATATATTTTTTCAAGAATACAGTGATGACTGATGAATATGAATATATCTACTCTAGACAAATACTCATTTGAATATATAAATATAAATCTATATTTTTAGATTAAATCATTAAAATTGGAAATTGATTATTAGAAACTATGTATGCAAATAGAAAGATGCATATATACATATATTTTCTATTTGCAATTGGAATATTAGTAAATTGATTGAGTTGAGTTAATTGTTGATGCAAAATTAAATATATACAACTTATTGTCTTATGGATTATTTCATTTGTAAAAATAAATGGACATACAAATCAAATAGCGAACTTGGAATAAAAAGTGTGTTTCCGAAAGATCTTAATGATTACTGAGTGCTTGTTATTTTAACAAACTTATGAGATACTATGTTATATTTATTATTTCTATAGAATTACTTTCGGGATAGGATGCCGAATGTGGGCTCCCAGAGACAGTAATTTACTTTTTCTAAATTACCATTTTATTATTTATTGCTTGGCCAAGCTATTGTACCAGTGAAATAGATGGTTTGAAAATCCTAGATTTTATATTATGTCTCTACCACATCCTGTATGTGAGTATTATGTTATTCTAGTTTAGGAATTGCATATAAGCATCAGGCACGCACCAAGAGATTCCATCTTGCTTATACCATTCCAGGTTTCTAGGCTCCTCGTGTAGGGTCAGTGCTTTCTTCGTGTTAGGAAGAAACCCGAGGAAGTTTTGTACTTCGTGGTTGGGAGAAAAAAGCACCTTAACCTCACTCTTGGCCTTGAATTATGGAAGACCTTTAGAGTCATGGAAGTTGAGGAAAAAGATTCTTATATTATATGATACATTATGGATATACATCTTTGAAAAAATCTTGTATGGCTTGCTTATCCAATCTATATATGTATAATTATTTGCATGGATGTAATTGTTGTATTGATGTAAATCCTTTACTTGTAACACTGAAACAGATGTAATGTAACACCCATTTTGGTGTATGTAGATGAAGTATATTTGTACTTCATTATTGTAACTTTCTATATATGATACACTTTCCTTATTTGGAACAAGCATTGCTTTATGGAATACTATTTTTAGTATGTGAGTTTTACGCGATTTACACAAATATACTAAAATTGAAATATCAGGGTTCAAACCCCTCACCAAATGATTGAAAATAAACTTCTCATCCTCAATATAATCCACATACTGAAGGATCTCAAGGAAATGACTCTCATACTAGGCCACTAAAAGTCTTTTTTTTGCAAGTCTTGAAACTCATCGACACACCTTTCATGAAAATGCTAAAAAATATAATTCTCCCTAAAGGGCTTCAGAAACATACTCCAAGAGAAGGTATCCAAGACAAGTTGGTGCTAGTGCCACCAAGTAGAAGCAAACCCTCTCAAAAAATGAACCTTCAAATTACTCTCATAAGTGTGTAATTCAAAGCAACTCTTAAGACCAAGGAGCCAAGATTCTGCCTCAATTTTGATAATGAATCTTTCAAACATAGGTGCTTGAAGGTGAAGTATCTCTTTGAGATAATATCCTATGTCTCATAATGCTTTATGTGCAATCCCTACCTTCAACTGAGGCTAAACATGAAAAGGTGGGGGAATACTCATCAAATACCTCCTCAACATGCACTTTTTAGATTGAATGAGGAATCCTACTATATGATCTTTCCAAGTAGACGCACACTCCTCATTTTAAGGTTGAGTTTGGACCTTGTGATGTGTCTCCACCACTAGTGGCAATCTCTCCTCAATCGTGCCTACTAAATTTTACAATGCTTGAACTATCTGAGAACCCAAATTTGACTATGCATGTTGGTTGCTACTCTCAAATTGATGAGATTTTGAATGATCCTCATGAGAATGTGCTCCTCCTAACACTATAGCATGTGAAAGCACTCTCTTTGATCTATGTGATATCCTAAATAAATTTAAATAAAATAAGCTTAATTAATTACCAAATAAATTTAATCTAGAGTTCCTAATATTGATAACATGCTCTGATACCTAATGTCATGCCCAAATTTTAACATGCATAAATAGACACAAAAATCAATTTTATTTTTCAGTAATATTTAAACTTCACCTAGTATCATGCTCACCATGATAAACTATTGTACACACTTAGATATAATGCACATCCAATGCTTTATCAAGTGTCCTACCCAAAAGGTGAGAAAGGGATAAATCAGACTTTGGGATGTGGTAGAACCCATACCACCCCCTATTGTGATGAAGTTTACCTACTAAGTAGTGAAAATTTTAGTGGTGAATCTTCGCCAATTGGTGAATTCTAGGAATCGGCCAAGTCAAAATTGGCAAATTAATCATACCCAACAAGGGTGTCCAAATCGCCCAGATTTTATGAACTATCGGTCCAATGCATGTCCATTCACCAACGATTTTTTTATGAGGCATATTTAAGTAATAAATTCTCCATAACATACTACACGTTTCAAATGGGTCGATTAATATTTTCGCCTGGAATCCCAGGAGCATGTAATAAAACACCTACATATTCGCCAATACTATTAAAACAACATTATATGAGGACCCATTTCGCCAATTAAAATTTACAAATAGTTGCTTGTGAAGACCCATTTCACCAATTAAAATTTATAAATAGTTGCTTATGAGGACCTATTTTGCCAATAACATTTAAAATTAATTACATTTGAGGACACATTTTTCCTTGAAAAATACAACGTATCATTGTATAAGCATGCAGGATTCACCAAATTTTTAATATACCATTTAAAAATCCCACGGAATTCGCCAAATATGGATTGATATAAATACAATCAAAATTTTCATTTATTCTTGCATATTTTGTTCAGTTTTGAGGTTCCACTTCTTGATTTGGAAGCCAGTGAGATCCAAAGACATA
Source organism: Sequoiadendron giganteum (assembly GCA_007115665.2). NCBI lineage: Eukaryota > Viridiplantae > Streptophyta > Pinopsida > Cupressales > Cupressaceae > Sequoiadendron > Sequoiadendron giganteum. Next base: position 392,778,795 of record CM021107.1, read on the forward strand.
GACTTAAAGGTGAGTGATCATTTCTTCATAATATTATTAGTTATAATAATAATATTTCTTTATCTCTTTTTCATTCTTGATTCAGTCTTAAAGACGATTCTGAGTAGGGAATGGGATCTATATTCTCTATCCTTCTTAAACAAGAAGACATTTTTTTCCATCTTTTATTCGAAGTGAGAGATCAATATGTCGAGCAAAAAGGGTAAGACTTCTCAGGGTAATGAAGATATTGGGAGGCCATCAAAATGTAGAGGTACCATACAGTCTTACTTTGGAATTGGCAAAGCTTTTGATCCATCAGATCAAGATGGAGCTACATCATCAACTCTTCCACCAAATATTAATTAAGAAGGAATTCACAATACCTCACCGCCACAGGAAGGTCAAGATGACATTGTCATTGAGTTAAATCAAAATGTATCAAATGAGGATGGCAATACCGTAGAATATGTTCCAAGGGATGCCCTGGTTATCCAAAATGAGATAATTGACTTGGATGAGGATGATATTGGTAGCAAGAAAAGAAAAGGCAAATCAAAATTGGGTCGCGAGTGGGAAATGACAAGGAATTTTCAACTTGGTTGGTTGTCGAAGTACCCATTCATTGTACTAGTGGGGGTAACAAATGAAAATGATGTTGAAAAAGAAACACTATGCAAGTGTATAATTTGTAGTTGGAAATGTGGAAGAGACAAAAGATTGCAGCTAAAGCTTGACACTATAGAAAAGCATATCGGTAAAGTTTATGAAAAACAAATCATAGACGGAAAGGAACAATCAGTCATACGATGGAAATCAAAGGAAGAATGCCTTCATGTTAAGTATGTCATGAAATATGAAGAGCATAACCATAAAATATCGAAGATTGAAAAATGTCAAGGTACACTTGAGGCTCATTTTGGAAAAGTAATGGAAGCAACAAATCTGTCAAAAATTATTCAAATGAGTGTTGTTTTTCATATTTTGTCTAGAGGGCATCCTATGACAGACTACCCAAAATATATTCTAGTTTATTATCTTATTTGAGTGTTCCTCACTTTCCCTTCTCACATTGGTCAATAAACATTGGATTGGAATGGGCAAACTGTCTTGTTGCAGTGGAAAAGGAAGATTTAAAGGAGAAAGTAAAAGAGTCAAATTTCATTGCATTATCTTTAGATGAAGTTACTACGGTAGACAATACTTATTGGGTTTGCATGCATTTGTATACTGTAGAACAACATGTTCGCTAAGCTCATCTTCTTTATTTTCATAAAATGAAGGACAATTCAACATCGCAAAATCTATTTGAACTAGTCAAGAAATCTTTGAATGAAATTGCAGGTATGGATGAGTTGACAATTTCCAAAAAGTTGGTGTGTGTAGGAGTTGATGGAGTTGCAGTGATGCAAGGTCAAAGGAGTGGTGTTTGCACAAAGTTACAAACTACTTGTGCACCATACATGCTTGGCATTCACTACATGACCCACTGAATGAATTTAGCATTCAAAATTGTAAGCAAGTTTCCTACAGTATCAAAAGTTGAAAATATAGTTCGCGAGATCCATGCATACTTCTATTGAAGTCCCAAACATTTCCAATAATTTCAACATTTTGCTAAGGGAATAACACTAAGAAACAAGCTTCTCAAGGATGTTGATACCAGATGGATCTCCCTGCATGGACCAACGCAATGAGTTCTTTCATAATATCAATCCTTTATTGGAGGGATGTATGAGCATCACAACATAGTAGAAAAAGCTCTTGACCTCTTACATAGGTTAAGCGCTATAAAAACTCTCTTGACTTTAGTTAGTCTTCTCCCCCTGCTGGATGTGATGAACAATCTTGTGAAAAAATTCCAAGACAAAACTATGTATATTTATGAATATGCCAATCTGCGTAAACTTACATGCTTGGCCCTCAATCATCTATATCTATATCTAACACAAGAAGGCACAAATTATTTCATGTGGCAGAAAATTACTGATTTGAATAATCTTGATAATTATTTATAGTTTAATGCAAGTGGGCACTTACATATCTGTGTACGTGGATATGAGATACCAATGTACCATTGTAAGATAGCTAGGTGCTCTAGTAGATAAGTAGTTGTTAACAAGGAAGATTTTAATGGCATTGTTAAATCTATTAGTGATGATTTGAAGGAAATTGCAAAATCTCTTTCCTCAAAGATTCATGAAAGATTCCCTGGACATGAAATACTTGAAGCCATGAGTATTATGTATCCTCAATTTTGGGTAAATCGAGATAACCCAAATTATTTTCATGATCAAGTAAAAATCTTGATCGAACAATTTTTGAAAAAGGTAACATACAATGAGCAGACAATAAAAGGAATTTTAAATGAAAATAAGCTTATACAACAATGTAGGAGTTTTGCAACAACTATGAAGGACCAGTATAAATCCATTGGCAAGGAGAAGGCCTTTGAACCAAGATCAATAAAAAAGGTTTGGACAAGCTTAGGTCAGAGTGAAATATTGTGTGATTCAATGTCATAATATTTCAAACTTGTTGATTTATGTCAAACAATGATATTGGGGTCGGTGGAGGATGAGAGATTTTTCAGTGCATTGGGTTTTTGAAATCAAAGTTAAGAAACAAACTGGACAAGAATTTGGAAAATTGCTTGAGGATGAAAGGAACTGCGTATAATGTCAAAAAAAATCCATTTCAAAAGGCACTCACAATCTGTAGGTCCACATGTGAAAGAAGAGGGACCGGGTTGTGCAACATAGACACTCCAATTCCAAACTCTGGTACTGGTGGCACTGCCAGTGGAAGTGGGACTGGGAAAAATGACATTGACATAAATCACACAATGAGTATTGAGTTTGAGACACAGGCTGAAGAAAATGAAGAGTAGACTCAAAATCAAGATGACTCTTTTACTTTATCTCAAGATGAGTGTCAATTTTAGGACCCTAACTCCATTTGGGAAATGGAAGAGAATTAGCAGCTTTTAGGTATTTATACTGCACTTCATGAATCGGTTTCCATTGTTCCAAAGTCCAAACTATAGTTGATGATATTTTATATTGTAATTGTGAAATTTTATATTGTATTCCATGAAATTGTGGTATTTTATATTTTATATTGTATTCCATGGTATTGAATTTGATATGTGATTCTGCATCATTTTTAAAGAACAACACTTATCACACTACTTATAAATTCCTATTGCATTACCATTCACACAATCTTTGATAAATAACTGAAAGGTATATGCTTCTATTCCTTGAATAGAAGCTAACAGTTCAACATCCATAACTTAGAAGTTAGAAGATCTACCAAACTAATTATAAAAAGAGTTTATGATACTCTAGCATTAGAAGCAACTAACATGACCATAATTTATAAATGTTTCTAAGCTCACAAAAGCATAATAAATCCACACACCAATACCATAACTCAAAGCTTACGCATGCATGAACTTCACCATTATCTTCCTATATTGAAATAACAAAAAATAAATAAAAATACCAGTCTTAATAACGGTTTAAGACAACAATTAAAATAAAAGGTCTTTGAACTTGAAGTATCAAGAGATCCAAATTAAAGAAAATAACATAAAACATAAAAACTAATAAAGTCCCAACACCGATCCTTCACTTCCAATTATTTCCACCTCCTGCTCCTTCAGTAACGCCTCATGTGCCTTTACTCTTTGCCTGTATTCCCGGTACTTGGTGACAATTGCGGTGATGTTTTTGCTTCCTGGATTCATAGTGATTTGTAGCCTTGTCCTCCATCTTGAAAGTGCATGGTCTAACTTAGCTAGTGTTTCATAGATGTTGTCACTTTCCACCTTAAATGAACTCATATAGGTCTACAAGTTACTCAATTTTTTGAATGAGTCTCTAGTGGTTGTCTCAGGATCACCTACTTCTTTATAATAAACCTCTTTAAATTCCCTTGTTACGTATGCAACATCCAACACCTTTTCATCGAACCCATTTGTGAACTCCACTTCAAGAGCATTGAAGTTCTCCTTGATCTTCACCATTATGTCAAAGTATTTTTCTAACACTTTATTGATTTCCTTGATATAATATTCATATACTAACAATTTCCATTCCAAGGAATCATACTAACTAGGATCAATTTATTTAGGGTCATCCACCAATTTTTCTTTTATTAACAAAATGTGCTCCATGGAGAGTAATTTTGAAATTTCCCTTGAAAGAAAAAATGTGCTACCATGTTCTCTCTCGATCTCCTGGAGTTCACCTACTAGTTCCTTTCTTTTCTCAGACACATTAACATATAATTGCATAAATTTATGAATGTAGAAAAGGCCATCCTAATAAAACCCTTCTATCCATTCGCTGGTAGCTTTAGCATAACCTAATTTTTTCTTGACCTGTTGCACAGTGTCAGAATCAATACCTTGAACATTTGAGCTTGAGGCTTCCATAGTGGCCAGAGTCACAAATGATAAAATAAAATTTCTTAAAGAAAGAATATTAGATTGCAACTAAAGGTTCTCCTTATTATGTTCTTTTTCTCGTTTGATCAATGCATTAACAAAGTAATCAACATGATATACATCACCTTCTAAAGTAGATGGCCCCATATCAACATGAGTAACCTTGTATTCGACTTACATTATCTTATTGTCATTTAGGTCCTTTTCTGGATCAACAATCTCCAACAGTTGATGCCCAGAAGTGGAATCAATGACAATTCATGACATCCTCTTAGCCTTTTTGGGCTTTTTTTGACCCTGCAACAGTATGGCAATTGTATCTACTTCAATTTCCATTGCGGGAATATTCTTTCTTTTCTTCTCAACTGCTTTCTTTAACCATACTAGGGAAGATACCACTAATCCAGTCTCTCTACTTTCAACACTTACATTTTCTTTATTTTCAATTGATTGAACATAAAGTGAAACAAAAAGTGTCTCGTACTAGAGAAGGGTGATCTTCAAAGAATGTAGGAAAAAAATTATCATCAATTATTTTTTGAAAAATTCCCTCAGAGTCTGTAGGCACTGTCTTTTCTTGACTAGCCTTTTTCCTAGGTACTGAGGGTACACTATTCTATTCACAAATTAATTTTAGCTTGGCCCCTATGTCTTCTAGATTCTCTCCATCTCCTCTTGACTCTGAGCTATGGCAGACAACCTAATTGATTTATTTCCAGCTGATATATTTATGCCAGAGGCCTGTATAGTCCCTTGCTCTTTTCTCTACGAAACTCTTTGCTCATGGGGAGAACCTGCACTTTGGCGCCATTTTCCGTTCAACCAATCTGAAGTTCTTCTCAAAATAGGGGCATAAAGGACCATTATGTCTAAAACTTCATCCTCTAACCAATTAATTATGTACAAGGGCTTAGTAGCAGAGGCCCGATATTCAGGATCAAAGATCACCAAGTCTTCTTGTGCATCTTCTGGAATATTGAAAGAAATACCAAAAGCTTGTATTTGCCTTAGGGTCAATCTCATGAAATTTCTTTTATGCACCTTGGCTTCACTTATACAGTCTTCCCAAAAGTTTTCAATATGAGGGTGATCTTCATAGCCACTAGCTCCATACATATTTTGCTTAACATAGCCCTTTCTATCAAAATTAGTTCTCATGGGCAAACACTAAAAATTGAATTCACTCAGGGCTTTCTGCACACCTATAGCAATATTATTACTTTTGCAAGAAAATGAAGGCATGGACAATGGAAAACCATACCCCTTCTTTCCCATATTTGTATATTTAACATTTGCAATGGCCATTTTTTGACAAACTTCAAGAACTACCAATAAATCACTTGGGTAACAGGGCAATATTATTGGAGCCTTCTCAAAACCTCCAATTCTAAGATAAGTGAGTCTGTTGAACTGAATGTAGAAACTTCCAAACCTCATTACCAAAGAAGCCACTTCAGATGAAACCCTAAGCTTAGGTTTTCCATCAATTCTTCTCACAATTTCCATTAAAAATGTGTCATTGACGTGGCAGAAATTCCTCATTCCAACCTCCTTAGTGAGTTGTGGAAACCTTCTATACACAGGTGTGTCTAGTGTTAGAGACCTTTGCAGTTCCAACCCTGCCCAAACGGCCTCTTGACTGGATAGAATGTAAACTAGGTATGAGCACATGTGGAAGGAAACGGTTTGCCAAAAATTTATCAATTGTTCATTTAAATGATAACTAATAATCTCAGCCCAGTCAATGAAGTTATTTTCACTACAAATCACCAGAATAAAACGACACATCCAAAATTCAAAAGAGTCCGAACATGCATTACCAACCACATGATGTAGCAACATGATAGCATCTAAAATTCCATCCTTAAAATGAACCCTTTTAAGCTTTGAGGGCAACTGAGACTTACCCTTTTTCTCGAACTTCAACCAATTATTTGCAATGGAAGTTTTGCACCATTCCTCATTCATTCTAAAAAACTCGTCACCAACATCTACTGACATTTCCTCTATAGTTTCCCTCTTTGGAATGCTTAATGCACGAGAAATGACTTTAGGAGTAATTCTTGCAGTGACTGACCCATCCACAACTCTAATTTTTTGAGTCTCTAGAACGTAGCCCCTTGTGCATGCAATCACCAAGTCGATGCTATGTATAGCCTCTGGGTAAAATTCCCGCATGCACCAAACCACTCTGTAGAAATTTCTCTTCCACTGTTGTTCTCTTCCTTTCCTCTAAGCGCACAAAAAACTCCTCCAAATTTAGGTGGCCAATTTCAGTGTCCCTCATGCCAGACAAGTCATTTTGAATTACTCTGCATGAGCACAATTTCATGGAGATAGAATTTTTGCAATTAAGAAGCACTGGCATTGAAAAATAATGAGAATGTAGGCTAAATGACATATTTCATAGTAAAAATTTTCCACCCACTGGCACTTATACTGTTAATTTTGATAGGACATCCATTAAATGCGACATTCAATTTCATTCCTCGAAAAGATAGGCTGTAAACCTAAATTCTTTTTGAAATTCTTGAAAAAACTCAAGGTTACTCTATACATAGCATTCACTGAGATGATGGCACATTCCAAAGCCAAGATAAGTCCATAATGTTGTGTGGTCACGGAAACTTGGAACCTTATAACCAAACTCAAAAGTTTTGAAGTTTTTGAAACCTCTGACTCACCGACTACAAAGAATCAATAAGTCTTTGACCAACAAAGACTTGCAACTCAACAAAGTGAACCAAGTCAAGGAATCTAGAAGTTATGAAAAATTAGAACTCTACAACAAGGTTATAAAACTCTGAGGACTATCAACAAAGGTTATTAAAAGCACAAAAACCATTCAAAAAAGTTAACCAAGTCGAGCAATCTGGATGTTTTGAAAATTTAGAACTCTCCGACAAGGTTATAAAACTCTAAGGACTAGCGACTAAGGTTAGGAAAAACACAAAAACCACGACTTTGGAATCATCCTTTCCAATGAAGATCAATGAAAATCAATTAACAATAGTATTAGTAGCATATACAACAATGAACATCAACAATCGTTTAATGTGTTTCTAGTATTCAAAACCAGAGACTTTTTCTTCAAATGATAAAATAAAGAATACAGATAATTGAACATCAACACATTATTGAATTCTAAATTTTAGCTTTTTTATTGATTTTCACATGAAGGAGTACATAGAGGCATTGGCAATCCAAAATATTGCCCAAAGACAACTCTACACAGAGCTAACTTGGAACTCAGAAACTCATATTATCAAAGACAAAGATTCAAAAATTAATTCACTATATCACCTTTTCTATCAACTTCCACTCTTCAGGTGATGGAATTACCATTTGTTCTAACTAATGTTGTTTCACTTGAAGATTTGTTAACATTTCATGATTTTAATTGGAACCTATCTTTAATTCTTTAGTCAAATGTGCATTCAAGGTTACCAGTGTTCTGATGGAATCCAAATAGTTCACCACATTTGGGTTCTGAGGAAACTGGTCCAAATCAATCTTCCTTGCACCCTCCATCTTCTTTTCGAAATCATCATTTCCAATGAATTGCTCATTTGTGTCAAAAGCCTCTGGAAAACCAAGATCTATGAAGTTCCTTACCTTTTCATCCACCTTCTTCATCGTGTATGCAACCAAACACAAATATTCCTTTGTTTCACGCATTCTCGAACACTTTTCAATGATACATGACAACTTCATTGAGGTAGCAATCCGATTAGTAATCCCTTTTGATTTCAAATCATTGTCAGTGGCTTTGTAGACTATTTGTAGAACTTGATTTGTAGATTTCTCTAATGGAAGCACATTTTTGTTGTCGACTAAATATTTGTTGAGCTTCTTATAATGTTGTTTGATAGCATCAATCAATTGAAACATGTCACACATCAATCCTCTGCATTATTTCATCCCAAATATTTTGTTTCATATGCCTCATTGTTTCTCTACAAAATGTAGATAACTTATTTTGGCAAGACTTAATTTCATTTTTTGCTTCCATTAGCTCTGCCTCCAATCTTTCATTTCTTTTTCTCTCTTTCTCCATTTTTTTTCCCACTGTGCATTTCCATTCTCGATGCTTAGTCTTAATTTTTCTAAAGTGGATTTTTCCTCATCATATTTCTTGTTGCTCTCATCTAGCCTTTGCTTCAGGTCATTCACTTCTCTCTCATTTTGTTTATCCTCTTTGCTTGTTGATGTAGAGGCAATTTTTTTAATTCTTATTTCTAATTCATTGCTCTTGTTATCTGTTGCTTTCCTATTTGATTTCTCATTTTCTAGGTTTGCCTATAAATTTTATATTTGGGTATGCAACCTTTTCTTCTCTCTTTCTTTCTTTAGCAATGATGTGTACACCGATTCATTTTTCTTCTTTGATACATTAATTTTGTCAGTATTTTTGAGTCTAGAAAAATCCAATTGAAAATTGGTTACTGTTAGCAATCAAATATGCACCCCGTCAGATTTGCAAAAAATCCTGACTATCTATTGCAACATTGAAACTCTTTCCAGACGTGGGTGGCCTATAAGGAAAGAGAATCTCCAGAGTGAGTTGGTTCTCCGTATAATAATCCTATTCTAAAATCTTCTGGGAAAAGAGATAGAGAAAAACAAAACTTAAAAAATTATGATCTTGCAATGACTTTTTTAATATTGAATGATGAAAAATGACTGTTCTGGACTTTCCTCACAAATAGTGCTTAGAAAAACTAACAATGATATCCCAACCTCTCAAAAGCAAATCTACATAAGTACTTTACATGAAGGTTTATCCAAAAACACAACACTTTTCTGCATCAAACTACAACCTAGGACATAATAAGGATCTCAAACTGAAAAATCACAAGTATAACATGAACTAAACCGTAAATGGACACAAAAATATGATAGGTAGGAATGTTGTTCTTCTATTCACTTTAGGAGTATGTCAAAACAATCTCTCTGAGTCCCAAAAAATAGTTTCAGCTCAAAAATGTGTAAGAGCCAAATCATACCGAACTCTCCAAACCCTAAGTTTTCTCCAAAAATATATCCCTCAAAACCCTAATCCGAGCTCCAAAAAAAGCTCAAGGAAAAGGTCCCAAAAACTATGCAACAAGTTAGCATAAAAGTGGAAAGTCGCACTTTTTGCATACTTCAACTGTCTGGCCTCTAAAAAAAACAAAAAACTGCTTTTAAATCAATGAAAACACCTTATCTCTCCAACTGAAAACCCAATTTCGACCAAGGAGAAAATTCAATGCATGTAATTGCTAAAAATAGCAAGAAAACAAAGCAATTTATAAAGTATTGCTTTGCTTCTGCTTTACATGATGCAATTTTATAATCATTCCATTTCACAATTAAAGATTTCAAAATCTTTTGCAAACAATAATCATAAGGATTTCTCCATTGTTTGAAAAACAATATTGGTAACATTAAGGTTGTCAATTATGCATGTATTATCTTTGATTTCCTTGCACATTTCATTCTTCTGTGTCGCTTCATTTGCACAAAATTACTATCTCTGGACTGGTGAAAATATATCCCAAACTATGAACTGGGTCAGTGAAATATTTAAAGGGTTTTTTCATCTTGACACTTTCTAAATTTTATACAAAAATCTTACAAACCCAGATTGTACTTTTCGAGATATGATGAAAACTCAACTGCTCCCACTGAAAAATCTGTATTTTGCATTTTGAAACAAACCCTCACGAGTATCTCCATTCTTTGAATGAACATGCTTATTTTCTACATTTTATTTATTTATTGTATTTGGCATTAATAGAAAGACTAGTTGCAAATTTGAATGTTCCCTCACGTACTTCTGGAAACCTTTATAAAATGTGTGAAGTTAGCTCAAAGTTGAAACAGGCTTCTTGTATCTGCATTTCTTTCTGTAAAAGCCCTATAGCTGCATGATTATTGCATCTCTGGAAATTGGTCCACTTCTCGTTGTTTGTTCATTATGTCGCAGGATGCTTTAGCAGAACTGTATTATGCTGCAGGAAGTTAGAAAGTTTGCTACAGGAAGCTTTAAACAAAGATTTATTATGCTGCAGGAAGTTAAAATTTTGTTGCAAGAATCTTGGATAGTTTAGATGAGCATGATAATCATACTTCTTTCTCAGCCCACTTGTCAACTTAAGGGGCAGCATGTCGGGCTCTACCCTTGTGGGAGCCCATTTTTTCCCACATGCTTGGTCCTGTACTTCATTTGACTGTAAATCATTTAATAACAAGTTCTGAAACTCTGATTCCTCTTTTCAAAGCATAACTGTCACTTAATGAACTAAAACGGAATGCAAAAAAGCACTTAGGCATATTAAAAAATAACTGCATTTCACTTTTAAATATAACAACATTTAAATCAGCTCCACCATTTGAGCTGTAGCGAAAAATTGGTAACAGTTACCTGGTATTCAGATCAATCCATCTGATTTGTTGGTTTGTTTTGAAGTGTGGGAACAACGATTGTGTACTCCATGATTTCTTTATTTGTGTCAAATGTGGTTAATACCATGGTTGTTGTAGGCTTTGAAGTTACAACAGACACACTCTCCATTAGTTGCTTGTTTTCTTTTTTATACAAGTCTGATTTCTTTTTAAACTCTTCAATGAAATCATAACCTGGGGATGCAAGAACAATGGAATTCTTGAATGGAAAAGGAATATGAGTACTTACAATTGCTAATGATGTTGCAGCCACACTAACTGCCAGTGGGGGAGTGCCTAGAAATAAATCCTTTGTGGTGGATCCATTGATAGTGTGACTTGGACCTGTCAAAGTCCTTTGCCTCTTCTCTATGCCTTGATCACTTAGTGTTTCTATGGTATCTTGCATTGTTTTCCTCTTGTGTGTAATTTGTTGTTGCAGCACATGTTGACCACTATTAGTAGTACTACCCATACCATCACCACCAGAGGTAGTGCCAATTGCACTAAGCTCTCCACCATGGGCATGTCCTAGTTATGATTGTATCTGACCATGAGGATGAGGATTAGAAGATCTAACAAATTGAATTGTTTCGACCCTACATGTATGCCCTTGGTCTACTGTATTAGCTCCAAGGCCAGATTTATCAACTAGATTTCTATGTTGTACATTTTTTACTATAGGAATTCCTTGTCCTTGGGACCCCAAACCGCCACCTTCATAACCCATTTTTTCAGCTATGGTTTCTCCTAAATTATATGCTTCTTTTGTGGCCTCACTTAAACCAGCTTTGATATGACTTTTTTCTACTTCTTCCCTATCATCATTAGATTCATCATCAGATTCTATGTTTCCATGTTCATCAAGATGCTCTATATTCCACAATTTTCTAAACTCAAGATCTTCTTTGTTATCTCCATACTCTACAAGAGCTCTTGGATCACCTAGCTCCTTCCTCATAGACCAAAAGGTAGTAATTTTTTATCATGACCAATTTTTATCTGTAACTTCCTTCTCTAGAGAACCTATAATTTTTACTCTACTAGATGGTTTATCACTTTTTTCATAAAAATTGTTGTATGTCCTGATTGTCTTTCGGTGAAATGCCATAATTTTTGTTGAAAATTATTAAAAAGAAACACCATTCTCAGCAACACTTTTCTCCATTGCTATTTTCACCTCATCCCAAGAATCCTTGTTTCTCAAGTTTTCAAGCAAGGGTTTACTTTGATGTTGATTTCTACTTGCAACATTCTTATTGGCCACAATCATTGATTTAATGATGTCACATGGATCATACTGCTAGTGACAAATAGCATCAAAATAAAATAAAATTCAAAAGATTATGTGCCACACTAAATGCTTTTCTCTCAAATGTGAACCCTCCACATGAAAAAGGTAAAGAAATAAATAAAGTCTTCTTTTGTTGACTGAGAAAGTGTAGTTCATTAGCACTCTACATATGCCTTACATATTCCAATGTAAAAACCCTTTCTATCACATGTATTGGAAGTTTTTGTATGGTTGTACTCCTAATCCATAAAATCTTAGCATATTATATTCTTGCATTAAGTACCAATCAGCCAATTGTATTTATTTTCCTAGTTGAATGCATTTTCTACATGACAGGAAATCTAGACATTGGAGTATTTATAATTGCTTGATGCAATGGAGCCAAAAATTATTCTACAAAATGATTGCTGTTCCTTCAAGAATCATGCATCCTTATCTTAGTGGTTCATTCATATACTGGACTTAAATCCATTTTATTTTCCCCAACATTACTATAGGGTTGAATCTAAAGCTTGTTGGTCTAAAACATTCCTCTAAATTTGAATAGAAAAAGATAGCACAAGTAGGTTGTGAACCTAAATGTCTTGGTGGAACCTTATTTAGTCACTAATTCTACAATGTGCTAAATAAAATTATATTTGACATGTTGAACACCATAATGGATATTATATACCATTTCAAGGAGGCTTGCACCCACTTCCAAATTGCTATCCAGACTGAGGCAAAATGCTAGCATGGAAATAGTATCCCGAACCCATGGTTTAAAAATATCCAAATCATAAGGAGTCTTATGATCACCTTTCAATTTGTTTCTATCCTGAACTATTTTATTTAAGAAAGAATTTTTCTCCTTTTCTTCCATGACTTCATAATCACTAGCAAGCTTTTCTTGGTCAATGTGGGCATTTCCAAATTCTTTAGTTGTAAACCCCAACACTTTTCCAAGTTATTCTGCATTAATGGATAACAATTCTTATTTTCTATCTTTATTAATAATTGCTCTTTTGTTATCATCATAATTTTGGGCACAAACCATGATAAATTCTAGGGAAGGGAAAACCTCATGTAACATCATGTGCCCTAATCCAGTTACCCATGGTGCACTGATACTATTAACTTTCATTTGCTTTGCAACCTTATTCTGAGATGAAAATCTAAGTTCTGAGGTGCGCCTATCATAGATTTTAGGATCATAAATATCATGGTACCCATCAGTGAAACCTACGGTTTTAAGCAATCTGCATAATGTATTTTTTATCGAACATTGCTCTAGTGGTATTGGTGGGAGAATTTTCTTATACAATGTGAAATTTGAATTCCCTAATACCTATTAGTCCTCCTTAATTTTTATTAATTCTTAAGTCTCTAAATCCTGAACCCAAACTTCAAAGTTTGACAAAATAAGATTTTAAGAAACTTCAAACGATGAAACGTAGCCACAAGAATTTTCTCACTTACTTGGATTCAGACTCTTGAAAAGATTAATGCTGACAGTTGTGGAAACTGGAATGGATTTGTAGTTTGTTTCAAGTGGAACTGTGGAACCCAAAATAGGGTAGTGCACTGTAATGAGAAATTTGAGATTCTGAAGACTTAAAGACAATCACTTGATTCTTAGTAGCACAAAGTGCCTTTTTCTCGAAATTGGAAAATTAAAGTGATTGAAACATCTTAGGTCTACATGTTGCAAATTCTAAACCATTGATCTTTCTAAATCTAACTGTTATAGGGTGATTCCAAAGGTTTAAGTTTGCAAGCCTATCGCTCTGTGCATTTCATTTTGGAATGCAACTACAACCATACATCAAATGTTCATCGAATGGTTGAAACTTGAGTAATTTATTATATGACCTTAAAACAATAAACATGTGTTTTAAAGTTGTTTTAAACTTTAGTGCGCTAGGATTGACATCAAGGCCAAGGGGTCGATAACTTAACATTGCAAAGAACTTGAAAAAATGAATAATGATACCAAGAATTGAGGGAGCAGGTCAATGACAAATAAATCAATAACATTTTAGTAAACCCTAACAAGAGTGACAACTTTTAGTGTTTATAATATTTTTTGTCAATTTAATGGAAACTTTCTTTTTTCATTTGTATTGATTTATGTTTTACTTTTAAATCTACATGCAATTATTTCATAAATAAATAATACTTAATTTCTTAAAGTAAAAAAATTGATTTGAATAGATTCATAGACATTGAAGTTCTGAACTCAGAAAATAACTCTTTACTGTAAGTGTAAATGAATAATGAAGAATAACACAACACAACCATTTATTTTATTACAACTGAATTACAATGTCACATTATTACAAAAAAATTTAAAGACGAGTAGTTGTAGAGCAGGAAAACTCATGTTTTTTATAAATAAAATATGTCACTTTACATAGACACAATTTATTCGGGTTGATGCAAGAAGTTGGGTCCACAAAAAGCTAAAAAAATGGAAGTGTTTTTGCTGTTTTTCAGAATTTGTCACAATTGGACTGAAAATTTGAGGAACTTACACAATGAATTTTTAAAAAATTCAATAATATGAAATTTATAATTTTGAATCTAGTTTCTCAATATGTAAATTATTCAAATACCCAGATTATAGAAATCGAATTTTGATAGGGATCTATAAAAACCACTTTTTAAAAGCTTGTTTTTTCTTACCATACCATGCATGTGTACATACACCACTTTTTGACCCAAATAAAAGTATTTTTCTAATTCCTTTTAGGGAGAGAAAGCTAACAACATGAAGATTGATGAGGAATTTGTTTTGTAATTTTTTGTTGAATATTTTTTTTATTGGCTTTAATTGTTGTTTTTAAAAATCAACGTGTACATACAACATAATTTGACCTAAGCTAAACATTTTTTGAATATATTTTTTCGTTGTGTAGAGAATTATCTGAAGATTGATGCCATATAAATTTTTTTACAAGAAACTTAACCAAAAAAAAGTTATTAAAAAATTAAAAAACCCTGATATTTCAAGTTTAAGGACTAGTAAATGCTTAGAAATTAATTAAAAAATAGCAAACATAATCCAATCTTAATAAAAATTATATATTTGGAAACTAAACAACATGTTCTCTAATGAGTTTTAATTTTATAGATTGATTCAGAAAAAAGGTCCATCAGCCATATTGCCAAAGTTGGACATTCTTCTTCAATCTGCCTTAGTTTTTTAGTTGCAGGTCAAAGGCCAAGGCTTAGATTGCCAAGCCTTTCCCGAGCCTAAAACCAAGGCTACACATGGGTTGAGAATTCAATTTTTAAATAACACGTACACGCTACTAAAACTCGTATGCATTACTAAAATGTGTAGGCGTTATTTAAATGAAACGTGCACACGTTTCATAATGCATACGCATCATCTTTTTACCTATTGGGTAAAGGTAACGTGTACGCATTATGAAACACATATGCATTTTATTTTTAGAACGCGTACGTGTTTCATAATGCGTATGTGTTTCATAATGCGTACGTGTTTCATAACACGTATGCATTTCTTATATGACTGTTTTTCCCTAATTTGAAAAATTCTGATAAAACACATTTTCTCTACAACATTCCTTTTTTGCAGTACGATATGAAAGCGCCATTTTCTGCATTTTTTATTGCAAATTTGTCTTGAGCAAGGCATATTCTATTGCAAATTTTTGGAAGAGACAAGTGTAGGTTGAATTTTCTGAAGTGGAATCAAGTACAAAATCATTTTACAAGAAGATTTAAAAAAAGAGAACTTTTGGATGTATTCATGATGTTTTTGTACTTCAAAGTTTATAGAAGAAAGGATCTTCATAGTACATAGTTTTATTTGAATATTTGAAGGATATGGAAATTTGAAAATAGGTTACTTGAATCATTTGTTTTGTCATCAAAGAGGGTTCGGTAACCATGGGATCAAAGCAAAGAAAAAGAAAAAAATGTAGAAAGTCAATGACACCCGAAAAAATTCAAGCAAATAAAGATATGGAGGCAAAAAGACAAAGGGATAGAAGAGAAAGGATTTTCCAAATGAAAAATTTGGAAGCATCTAGTTCCATGAATGTTGAAGAGGAAGCCATGAATGTAGATGATGCAAATGTGGAGATGGTGTTTATGGAAGAAAATGCAATTACGGAGACAAACCCAACTATACCTTCAATTTCAACTTTGAATGATATGGAAATAGTACCTATGAAAACAACTTCGGGTATGTCTTCAAATCCATCTCCCAATGATATGGAAAATACACCTATTCAGACAATCTATCCAAGTATGTTTTCAAACCCAAGTCTTGATAATATTGATTTTGCTTGTTTAGATGAAGTTGGATACACCGTTGATGATATCAATAATTCTAGGGTTGAAACAATGCAAAAATAAAAAATATGAGATTATATCTTATGAGAATGCAAATGATAATCATATCCCTCATATTGATGAAAATGAGAATGAAATCCCTTTTACATTTGAAAATGAAAATGGAACCCCTTGTGTGAATGAAAATAAAACCCCTTGTATGGATGAAGGTGAAAATGTTTTTATACAATTGACAAAGATGTGTTAGATAACCTTCGTGGTAAATTTTCTTGGAGACAAATTAGAACTTATGGAAATAAAATATATAAAAAAAAAATTATAGAAAGAAAATTAGGATTCCAATGTCAGCTCATGGTGCAATTGATGAGAATGTCGAAAATGAAAAAAGTGATGAAAAAACTAGGTATTTTTGTAAAACCAAAAAAGAAAGATGATGCAGTAGAATAAGTCATATCTATTGTTGCTAATGCTATTGATTTTATAGGTAATAAAATTTGATCTAAAGATAAGAATGCGGCTCATCGTGCAATAACAACTACTGTAGTTGATAAAGCAACTTCAAATAAAAGAATGTTAAGTAAGATTAGTAAATGTATAAAATTAAATCCTAAAACTTTGATAAGAGCTACTAAAATAAGAGAAAGTATTGAAAAGGATCCAATAATAAATGTTGGAGTTTTAGTGGTAGACTCCCAAGATCGGACATGAAATTAACTAATGAAATTAAATCTTTAATCGATAAATTTTGGCATGATAATACAAGAGTATCACCTAACATTAGAGATGTCTTAAAATTAAGGGTGGGTTCCAAAATTCATGAACCTCATCCAAAGCATCTCTTAGATATGACTCAAAATGAATTATATAAAAAAAATTAGATGCTTCAATCTTACCATTGAATATTAACATAAGTCAAAGATCATTCGAAAAGTGTAAACCTTGGTTTGTTAGAATTAATAAGCAACAAATCTCTTGTTGTTGTAAGACTCATGTACAATTTTGTTATTATTATGATAGTTTTCGATATATACGATGTACTTTTCATGCTAACCAAATTATGTAGGACATTTGTGGTATTAATATGCCACATGAAAGAATCAAATATTTTATAGCAGGATTGTTTTGTGAACCCTCTAATGGAAACTTATTTTATTTAAAATCATGTATTTATGGAGAATGCGATAGATGTGCTAACTTTTTATTATTAGGAGAATGTATGCATGAAAGTAGTTTAGATTAATTTGGACAACAATTAGTGGATGTAAATTTTTTTTTAAATGTTGAGTATTCTTTAAAATGTGGAAAAACTGGAAAATGTTGTGAGCTAATTATGGAAAAATTTAGTGGTCATGCATTTATTAAAAAATTTAAAGATAATATTGTACCTAAATATGTTCAACACTCTTAGTATGCTCATTTTCTTGATAATCAATTTCATTTATGTAAAAACACATTCCCAATTGGAACTATATTGTCAATTGTTGATTTTGCTGAAAATTATACTCTTGCTCTACAAGAAGAAATTTAATCACAGTATTATAATTCAGTGCAAGTAGCTATATTTGTTCATATTGTTTATGGACATGCAAATGATAGTAGAGAAGATAATAGAATTTTTTTGAGAGAGTACCATTTTTATGTAAGTGATAATCAATTACACTCATCTGAGTTTGTTCAATATTGTTTTGATATATTTTACAAAAATTTAAAAGAAAGAGGAATTCAAATGCTAGAACATCTCATATGATCGGATAATTGCATAGGTCAATTCAAAAATTCTAGAATGTTTTATTGGCTAAGTATAGTTCATAACTAAAATAATATCCAACAAATATGGAGTTTTTTTGAAGCCGGTCATGGTAAGAGAGAACACGATGGAGCAAATGCATATGTGAAAAGAGCTCTTGCTAGAGAGCAACTAAAATTTGAGGATGCTGCAGAGATGCACGTGCAATTGTAGATTGGTGCAATACCAAATTATCTACAAGAAAAAGTGAGAGCTCAATAATTCGACGCTTCTTTTGGTTAGTTGAAGAAAATGATATTTTTTCTCGACAAGATTGTGAAACAATTAATGGATCTGCAAAATGGCATTCATTTAAGAGTTCAAATGCAAACACATGGACAATATAGACAAGGGATTTGGTATGATTTTATCAATTTTGTATTTCAGGTGATTGGGAGGCATGTGAAAATATGGAATGGATCAAACAATGGAAACAAAGAGTCTTAACACCTACATCGACACATGTTCAACATGGAACAACAATTGAAGATAATCAAGTGTTTGCATCAAATGATTATGATCGTGTTTTAGATCTTCTACAAAAAGGTACATTATTTATTGAGTTGAATTTTATATGTATGCATGTTTATATGTGAATTAAAGATAAGTCACTCTTTATTGAATTTTTTATTTATTTTTGCAGGACATGTGTATGTTGTTGTTGCACCTGAGGGGAATGAAGAGGAGATGGAGTACTAGTTGGCTATATGTGTTGAGAGAAAACATAAGTTGGTACATCCTAGGGTGGATGATGACAAATTTGAGTATCTAATTGGTTCAGTGGTTGTTGTTGGCACCTGGCTTCAAAAATGTTTGATAAGAAATAATGGCTTGTCTGCATTTGAAGATTATGAAAGACACAAGAAGATTATACATTATTCACATTTGATTTTGGCAATCAATATAAAACTAGTTAGATATCAAGGGAGGCATGCTAAAAACGTTTTACGAAAACTTTCAATGGATGATCATGGGACAATCATAGATGCATTACAAAAAAGAGAGGATGCAGATGGTACAACAGAGTAAATAAATATTGGTAAGTATATCTAGTTGTATATATATTTAATTGATATATATATTTCTCTTTAGTCATTTCCTAATCAAAGTTTTATATAATTTTTTATTTCAGGTCTCCCTTGAAACTAGATGCTTTACAAAAAATAGAGGATATGCACTCTTATTACAATGGAATTCGAATCTAGAGACAGGTAACTATATATAGTTCTAGATACATTTTGTTGAGAGTATAAATATAATACTAAATTTAATTCATTGTCATTTTATAAAAAGTTTATAATTGATTTCATATCCCCTTAATCCATTCTCTTAAAACCCCTTTAATCCATCCTCTTATGTACCATTAATCCATCATCTTGCATCCCCTTTAAGTCTCTCTATTAATTCCCCTTAAGTAATTCTATTAGGACCCCTTAATCCATATCCTTGTATATCTACCCTTAATCCATCTGCTTGCATCCCCTTAAGTCACTCTCTCAACACCCCTTAATCCATCCCCTTATGTACCATTAATAAATCCTCTTGCATCCCCTTAAGTCACTCAATCAACACCCCTTAAGCCATCCCCTTATGTACTATTAATCCATCCTCTTGCATCCCCTTAAGTCACTCAATCAACACCCCTTAAGCCATCCCCTTATGTACTATTAATCCATCCTCTTGCATCCCCTTAAGTCTCTATTAATTCCCCTTAATCCATTCTATTAGGATCCCTTAATCCATATCCTTATATATCTACCCTTAATCCATCCTCTTGCATCCTCTTAAGTCACTCTCTCAACACCCCTTAAGCCATCCCCTTATGTGCCATTAATCCATCCTCTTGCATCCCCTTAAGTATCTCTATTAATTCCCCTTAAGTCATTATTTTAGGATCCCTTAATCCATATCCTCATATATCTACCCTTAATCCATCCTCTTGCATCCACTTAAGCCACTCTCTCAACACCTCTTAATCCATCCTCTTAGGACCCCTTAATCCATATCCTCATATATCTACCCTTAATACATCCACTTGCATCCCCTTAAGTCACTCTCTCAACACCCCTTAAGTCATCCTCTAAGGACCCCTTATTCCATATCCTCATATATCTACCCTGAATCCATCCACTTGCATCCCCTTAAGTCATCTATATGGATTTTAAGGATTTACAGTTCATCTCTTAGTCTTTAGGTCCTATGGTTTATGGTGTAGGGTTTCTAGGGTTCATGAGATGCTTAGAATAAAAAATTTATATGGGTTTTAAAGGGTTCAAGTTTCATCTCTTAGTATTTAGGTTGTATGGTTTAGGTTTTAGGGTTTGTAGGGTTCATGAGATGCTTAGAATAAAAAATATATATGGGTTTTAAGGGTTTAGGGTTCATCTCCTAGTCTTTAGGTCACATGGTTTAGGGTTTAGGGTTTCTAGGGTTCATGAGATGCTTAGAATAAAAAATCTATATGGGTTTTAAGGGTTTAGGGTTTATCTCCTAGGATTTAGGTACTATGGCTTAGGATTTAGGGTTTTTAGGGTTCATGAGATGCTTAGAATAAAAAATCTATATGGGTTTTAAGGGTTTAGGGTTCATCTCCTAGGATTTAGGTCCTATGGTTTAGGGTTTAGGGTTTCTAGGGTTCATGAGATTCTTATAATAACAAATCTATATGGTTTAATGGTTTAGGGTTCATCTCCTAGTCTTTAGGTCACATTTTTTAGGGTTTAGGGTTTCTAGGATTCATGAGATGCTTAGAATAACAAATTTATATGGGTTAATGGTTTAGGGTTCATCTCCTAGTCTTTAGGTCACATGGTTTAGAGTTTAGGTTTTAGGGTTTCTAGGGTTCATGAGATGCTTAGAATAACAAATCCATATGGGTTTTAAGGGTTTAGGGTTCATCTCCTAGGATCTAGGTACTATGGCTTAGGGTTTAGGGTTTGTAGGGTTCATGAGATGCTTATAATAACAAATCTATATGGGTTTTAAGGGTTTAGGGTTCATCTCCTAGGATTTAGGTCATATGGTTTATGGTTTAGGGTTTCTAGGGTTCATGATATGCTTATAATAACAAATATATATGGGTTAATGGTTTAGGGTTCATCTCCTAGTCTTTAGGTCACATGGTTTAGGGTTTAGGGTTTCTAGGTTTCATGAGATTCTTAGAATAACAAACCTATATGGTTTAATGGTTTAGGGTTCATCTCATAGTCTTTAGGTCATATGGTTTAGGTTTTAGGGTTTTAGGGTTTCTAGGGTTCATTTTATCAACTGCCCTTAAGTCAAATAATTCTATGATCCTTGGGGTTCTAGGGTTTCTAGGGTTTCTAGTGTTTCACCCTCTTACATCCCTTCAAGCCATTCTATCAAATCCCCTTAATCCACGTCTTGAATCCCTTAAAGTCATTATATAAACTTCCCTTAATCTACCCTCTTGCATCCCCTTAAGCCATCCTCTTAAAGGACCCTTAAGTCAAATCCTCTTACATACCCTTAATCCACAATCTTGCATCCCTTAAGTCACTCTCATAATTCCCCTTAAGCCATCGTCTTAGGACCCATTAAGCCATATCCTAGGGTTCATGACATGCATCCCCTTAATCCACCCTCTTACATCCCTTTAAGTCATTCTATCAAATCCCCTTAATCCACCCTCTTACATCCATTGAAGTCATTCTATCAACTCCCCTTAATCCACCCTATTGCATCCCTTGAATCCATTCTATCAACTCCCCTTAATCCACCCTCTTGCATCCCCTTAATCCATCCTCTTAAAAGGACCCTTAAGTCATATCATCTTACATACCCTCAATCCAAAATATTGCATCCCTTAAGTCACTCTCATTATTCCCCTTAAGCCATCCTCTTAGGACCTGTTAATCCATATACTAGGGTTCAGGACATGCATCCCCTTAATCCACCCTCTTACATCCCTTTTAGTCATTTTATCAAATCCCCTTAATCCACCCTCTTACATCCCTTGAAGTAATTCTATCAACTCCCCTTAATCCACCCTCTTGCATCCCTTGAATTCATTCTATCAACTCCCCTTAATCCACCCTCTTGCATCACCTTAAGCCATCCTCTTAAAGAACCCTTAAGTCATATCCTCTTACATATCCTTAATCCACAATCTTGCTTCCCTTAAGTCACTTTCATAATTCCCCTTAAGCCATCCTCTTAGGACCTATTAAGCCATATATTAGGGTTCATGAAATGCATCCCCTTAATCCACCCTCTTACATCCCTTTAAGTCATTCTATCAAATCCCCTTAATCCACCCTCTTACATCCCTTGAAGTCATTCTATCAACTCCCCTTAATCCACCCTCTTGCATCCCCTTAAGCCATCCTCCTAACTCCCCTTAAGGCATTCTCTTAGGACCCCCCTTAAGCTATATCCTCTTAGGTCCCCTTAATCCATCCTATGAAAAACATCATTTGAATTTGTATGGAATTTATAAGATCCAATTTTCTAAATTTTACTATATATTGTTATTTTCTCGTATGAATTATTTACTTAAATGACTCATAAAAATTATAGTTACTTTACTTACATTAATTATCTTTTTAGGTTCTCATCAAGTCCGTCTACCATGTGATTATTACTGAAAATTTATTTTATCAAGAGACTATGTAAATATCAATTTTTGGTCTTCACCTAAAAGTTGATAAGCTTTAATTGTATGTACATGCACATATATGCTTCATCATGTTATATAGTTGTATTAAACATCAATATACATTATATATGTTTGTTCGATGTATGAACTTCAATAAACTTATTAGTCACTTTTTAAATATCTTGTTCCAATTTTATAGATTATACATTTCATGTCTTGTATTTACCACATTTTATATAATTTTTCAATTGTATAGATTATACATTTTATACATACAAGGAGATAGATTTTTGTTTATTGATTCAAATATTTGCTAGAATTAAAAAATAGTTAAAATTACCTACCCTTAATTTATTATGAATATAATCTAAACTATTTAAGGAATGTTTTAGTTTGTCACCTAACCATGTGATAAATTATATATATGAAATTTGATTCTAGATAATAATTATATAGTGCATGTATTACTTGAAAATTAGATAAAATATCTATGCATACATGAGTGCATATAATCATCAAAATGAACATAACACGATCATAATTGACTGCATATATAATCATCATATTAAAGTCAATTGATATAAATAAACACAAATATGATAATATTAATCAATATAATGTATGTGAAATGGTCCCTGAAATAACATGTTCAAAATGTATATGTCAAGTCCAACACATATATTTAAATAAAACTAGAGATCTATAGTCCATTTAAAATTTAAAACCATCTAACTATCAGGTTGATCAATCAAATCAAGTCTCCTCTTTGTTCCATGTCGATTAGATGTACCCACATCATGCTGAAAAAGAGTACAAGAAACTTGAAATTAGATTTAAAGTTATTTAGAAATTTTGATATAATTAAACATATTTAAACTTGAAAATATAAACTTTTAGATAAAAATATAAATTTAATTAAATATCTAGTAAATACAGTAAAAATGATTTTTAATATGCATAAATTACCATATGATCATGTGAATCTACTGACACATTTTTTTCAACGGGTAGCATAACTGACACTTGAGAAGATCCAAATGCCCGATCTACTATATCCTGCATATCCATATAAAGAAAACAATATGTTAAAACCTTGAATATATATATATTTAAAAGGTCCGTAAAAATTGTTTAAGAGATTTAGTAAAGTTTACAACCTCGAATGATATGACCTCATGATCACACACTTGAGATTGCCCATGCATAATTTTGACGATGTCGTAGGTGCACCTGCGATGGGTATCTCACAAAATCCCTACATATAGATGTACAACATTTTGTATAGATCATTCACGCATGTGTATGTAAATGAAAAATTAAATTAGATCTATGATGTGTATTTAATTTAAACTTAACAAACTTTTGAAAGCACGCACCTGAGCTGATGATGGCTCAAGAGTGCTCACCACAACTTGTGGTTGGTCAGTACTAGGTATTGTATGACCTCCCTGCATCTAGATATAATATATCATTTCATAGATGTGTACAAATTCAAAATAAATTAGATATATCCACACAAATTATTTAAAACATATTGGTTCAAGTACCTGACCAAAAGGTGAGCCCAGATCTACAACACTCGATATATAGACATGATCATTTTGAGTTTCAAGCATCGTGTGATCATGCATCTACACTGAACACTTATTGAATTAATAGTATATTATATATATAATTTTATGTTATTATTTACATGAATTTTGCACATTTCAAAAAAAAAAAGTTCAAAAGATGAACATACCTGTGTAGGATGATCCTCAGAATATAGTAAATCCATATATGACTCTGTCCCAAATGCATGTGGGTCACCTGAAGTGGATGCCTGAGTATTCCTATAGCTCGAGCCTCCATGCTCTTTATTGGCCACTTCAACTGCCACGTGTGTAGTCGGATGAGTGAGATGTCCTAAAATCAAACTCAATTCTCCTAATGTCGATAACATGGTCTGCTGCTGAAATGTAGTGGGAACACTAGGAGAAGGAGGAGGATCAATAGGAGCAATTGGAGCATGTTGCTAAGGATCTACACGTGCTCCTAGTCTATGTTGGGCATGTCACGCCCAACTCCCTGAAATGACCTCATATCAAAATAGTTGGGTTTTAAACCCAACTCAAACTCAGCCCATAACTTTCTCAAAAATTATAGGGACACCTCAAAATTTCCATGTGGTGGATTATCAAACACCATCCACCATCTATCCCAAAAATGTGTAGCTATTTGGGGGTGCCTACACCATAAAATTGAAATTCATTTTTTGGTGGGTGGAATTGGTTGGTTTGTTTGGGGGTTAAAAAAATATTGGCACATGGCTTGTTTAGTAATTTTAAGGTCATTAATTTCTTTATAAGACAATCCATCTGCATAGAATTGTCTCCTCTCTTCTCTCTATTGATGGAACCTATCTAGGTCTGCATCAATAGACCAAACAGAATCAAAAATGGTTTGCATCGTAGATGCAAACCATGCAAGATGGGGGGGATTCTAGGCTCATTTTTTATCAGATCTATATTTCCCTGAATCACAATAGAATTTTCCCTAATGGTCTCTCTCAACTGATTCTGATCTACTATGGGGGGTTGGGGGTTAGGAGGTGTGGAGTTTTGTTGTGGTGGTGGGTTTGGATGTATGGGATCTACATGAATTTGTGCATCAGGGATAAAATCCTCTATGTTAAATTTTGGATCCATGTAAATGTAATCAAATGGCAACTGCATGTTAAACAATTAAAAAATATATATGAACAAACTAATTAAATAATGCACACAATTTGAAATTTATTTAAAAATCACATTGAACGTGCAAAAATTCAAAATACATTTCATTTGAAGACCATTCGATTTATAACATTAAAAAATCCATAGCATGTACACATTAAATTGAATACATAAACTTATTTTTAGCTAGATATCACTTGATAATTAAACTATAGCCAAATTTGACAATATGCATTAATTGATTTATTTAAAATAAATAAAACCACATGGATTAGGGTCAAGACTTAAGATTTATTTAAATAAATCACCATCAACATTTAAACTAGGAGTTGGATACAATGTATCAAGAATTGAGAGCTCACAAAAGGCTACAATATCAACAATGAGGCTTCTTTGAATCATTATTGGAAAAATTAAATAAGAAGATTAGAGATAGAGACTATGAACATGAGGTGAGGAACCATTTAATTTCTATAAGTAAAGGACTAAAGAAAGAAAAATAAAACACATGTAGATATATAACCTTGATTTCTCAAATTGGGTGTTAATAGGAGGTTAGGGGTTGTTTAGAGTGTCTTCTATTACATATATAAAAGTGGAAAAAGAGAAGGAAAGGTCCCCATGATAATTTAGGTTATGAAAAAATTAAGAATGAGTGTCAAAATGGGTAAATGATGAAAACCATGTAGTTTAATTCAAGTAAAAATTATACTAGATTCTATTTATATTAGGATTATTGTTAGACAAGGGTTCTCAATGGAGCTCATAAATATCAAGCATATCATTAATTAACTAATTTATCAATAAGTAATTTATTCTTCTAAGTTTTTATGGGTCTAGAGCTTTATCTTTTGGGGCGATGGGAAGTTTACTCATAGGTGTGGTTGTTTCCCAACAAGAGTATATCTATATAGCTAAGGTATATTGATTGTGAATACATGTATTTATCAAGTATGACATAGAATTTAATTAAATCCAAGGACATAAATTGATTTATCTAAATTTTCAAATTTCATGATAAGAAGAAATTATAAGTTTAACACTAACATTAATTTATAATTGCATTCATTGTTTTCAAAGCATACTAAAGATAAAAATAAAAAATGAATAGAAGACATTCAAAGGGGCACGCAGATATATGCTAGTGGTCATTGCAATGTACAACATAAACAAAGATGAGATTGAGATCTATTCACATAATAAAAATGGCTTCTTAAGTACACAAAGACTTCACTAAATTTTTTAGTTGTACAATGAAATCATATTTATACATGTGAATTGGTGTGCATAATTTATCATGCAAAAATGGAACAAATTAGATCTTTACTGTAAATTATTTAGAGATTTGATGACATGAAAACATATCTATGTCAAATAAAAAATGTAAGAAACCTCCAAGGAGGGATACTTCTAAAATTATGTGAAGTGAAAGTTAAGAACCAATGACAAGGAGGACACAAAAAAAAGCAAGGAAGGATGAAAATTTCCAAATTGAAATTACTCAATTTGAGCAAGAGCAACATGATCATTCCTAATGAGATTGAAACTTGTAACCATACTAAAAAATGATAATGTTTAAACTATATAGTTGAGTATGGAAATGGTGTAACACCTAGCAACATGATCAATCCTAATTAGATCAACCTCATAAATTTATGCTATGATTTATTTCAAACTAGTTAAGAAACATCTCCTCATTTCTCAACACAAATGGTTACATTGAAAGTATTGAATGTAGTTTCAAGTCAAGCACTATCTAAAAGGTGAAAATATTAGGGTTTTAGGGTAAATAGGGTTTTAGTTTATGTTTTAGGGTTTAGGTCCAAGGATTAACCTAGGTAAACTAGTTTTCAAGGACCTATATTTTTTTGAACCTAGGGTTTAGGGTTTTGAAATTTTTAAATTAAATGTGTCCAATTTAGGTTTATTTTTTATGGTTTTTGATTTACAATATAACGTTGTTTGTTTTGTTGATGTTTTTGGTTAATTGAATGCAATTTAAAAACTATAAAATATTGAACTAAAATAAACAAAATCTAAATAACAATTATAAAACAAAAATGCAAGATATAAAGCAAAAAAATGGTAGAATTCAACCAACCTGGAGGTCGCTGAGGTCGGTTGTGTCGATGGGAGGAGGTGGCAGTGAAAATTTTCTTCAATCAGGTCGTTCAAAACGCGTACGTGATCTTCCTTCTCCTTGTCTGGTGTGGCTCAAACTCACAGTAAAAATGAAAACACAATCACTTATTTAAAAAAATAAATAGCTTTAAAAAATGCGTACACATTTCAAAACACATATGCATTATAAACGCGTATGCATTTCATAACATGTACGTGTTTTAGATCCATGTACGCGAATCATAACGCATACGTGTTCGGATTTAGGCTAGGGTACCTGATCCATAACATGTATGCATTTTAAAAAAATGCTTACTCGTTTCCTACAAAAAAAATTGTTTTGGCTGAAACTTCCCCTCTACGTGGACCCAACTTCTTTCTTTTACCCATTCCAAGTTATTTCACATGACAATGGATTACAAATTGATTCCAATTTCCAAGCTTCTGATAGTGACAACTTAATACAAACATAACTCTAAAAATAAATACGTGATTCCAAGCTTCTATTGGTGACAACGTAATACAAATGTGGCTCTAAAAATAAATGTAAGGGATTTTCCAACCATGCTGGGGAAAAGGCAACTCTAATCATGTTGGGGAAAAGGGAGCTATGAAGATACAAAATGTACTTATCCCTTTTGAGAACCATAGTCATGCAGAAGATGAGGGGTTGTAAAACTACTCCCATCTTTTACTTGCAGCTTTGATGCACTGGGATAGCACTTATCTCCATCAGAGCTCCTCATCCTGGTTCAAAACCTGTCTGAGAAGTTAGGTTAACCAAATCAACTTCTTTCCAATTCCACCCATTCTGAACTTCAAGGAAATTGGTCTTTTACGTTGTAACTACATAACTAGAGGCAGGAGAATTTACAGTATAACCAATAATACCACATCATCTTCTTCAAGAATCCTTATTAACCCTAGAAAATGAAAAACCTTATGACACTATCCACTATCACTATCCCTATTTATGGGCCACCAGTGTTGCTACTAGCCTCATACCTGTTTACTTGTGACTCACATCATCGTGCGTGTGAACTGTGAGGTTGGGTATAATGATAATCACGATTTGTGAAAACCAAAAAAGTAACCTAATCGATTCATGTAAGTTAAGCCTTGCATGTACATCTAAACTGTTTAATTTGATTGACATCTGGCTACATGCCAATTGTACCTCAAGCTGACAAGCTATCAAAATTACCAGTGTCGCTCAAACGATATGAAATCATTAAAAATATTGTTTCATTAAAGTTATGAACTGTCAAACAAATTGCTTCCAGCTTCGAATGTTCATATGGATTTAATTGCCACTTGCAGTACGACTACCACACTTTCTTCAAAAATATTGAGAATTTCAATTAAATGAAATGTACAATGTCGAGGCATTGAAAAGACAGAATGAGCCTTGATCTCACCACTTGTTTGCATCTAACGGTTATAGTGTTATTCAGAAGTTTCAATTCGTAAGTCTAGTGCTTCAGAGATTTACTTATGGAATGCAACTACAACCATCCATCGAAAATTCATCGAACGATTGTGGTTTTGCGCTAACATTTGGCTACGCATATGGAATATCCCTCATAAATTAATTTATAAGGTTGATAATTTAGCCTTGTTTTTCCTTTACATCCTTTGTGTAAAATGTTCTTAAGTTTTTAAGCATTGATCCTACATTCTTCCTAGGTGATCCCTCTCTTAAAATAAACATTTAATTTACCACTTGAATCTTGGTACGGTCTCCATAAGGTTGTGGAAGATTTTGCTACAAATAGGGGTGGTTGTGCTCATTTTTCTCAAATTGGCTTAGCGCTCTCGAGAAACACTAAAGGGCAATGGAGACTCCTCTATTTTTGAATTCCACAAAGCAGTAGAATGCTTTCCATGGTGAAATCACTGAGAAACAACTGAAAGGGATAATTGTGTCCAAGCACCCACTGGCGGGTGCTCTAGGCAGTGAAGGGTGTTTTGGGCCCAATTTTTTTGTTGGCTACCCACAAGCTTAGGGGGAATTCAGAAATACCTGCCATGTTTCTAGAAATGCTCGTGTGCATGGGTGTCTCGAAAGCTCTGGGGAAGAAGCTATGCCAAATTATTTTTCAACACTCTTTATTGGAAAATATCGATATAGCACTGGACAACATCGACGACAATTTCATGACCCCTCTGATGTTGCACTACTACAAGGCTCGTGGGAATGAATGTTCGGTACCAAATTTTCCCTTGGTGCACTTGCTGGACCATGCAGCTCTAAGAAACTGGTGGGTGGAGATTGACAGGTGTATTGACTTTCTTCTACGTGCAAGTGACATTCTCAAAGATCGACCAAAGGGTTGGGTGCAGGCATCTGTGGTAGCAGAAGCTCTCGATAGGGAAAGGTGGTCTTTGGATGAGGAGGATTAGGAGCTAGGAACTGGCGAATAATGGGTAGCGAATGACACCAGGAGCTGGGAGGAATGAGCAAACCATCTTGCCCATAGTGCCTACGGTGGTGATTGTCCGATGATTCTGAATGCAATCAAAGCCAAGAAGACCAATGAGGTTGGCTGCAACAATGCATACTCTGGTGTTTGTGGAAGGTAATTTTGGTTTGTGATGGTCTTTTTGTAGTCCGTATAAGTGTCCATGTCAATCTGTTCAATATTTGGGTATGTAATGTTTATGGAAATGAAGGAATATAAAAACTCCTTTTGATTGTTGGTGTACAGATTTGTCACTTTAACCATGGAAGTAGATGCGAGATATTTTTAAAAAAATGACACAAAGTCCATTTGTCTCACATTCACATGTGATAAATAAGTAAATAAAAGTGATAGTTTCTCTTTTAATAGAATACAGATGAATTAATCCAAACATAAATTCTTAGAGATGAAAATATACGCATTCTTACCTAATAGATAAACATTGAAGAATAATCATGAAGAAACACAATTCATTCATAATTATAGGGAAGCATTAATAAATACACATATTTAGAAATATATCCCTTTATCTCTCTAATGCCAAAAATGTGGATTCACAAACCCCACACCCTATACAATCAAAAAGCGCTCAAAATATGAAACTACCCCCCCTTATCATTACGTGTCACAAAAGGCTTCACGCATGTTGTTAAAACACTAGAGGTTTCAGGACTTTGTACAATTCTAACTACATTTCCATAACTCAACTGTGAAATTTAGCGCATTCTTCTTCTTCTTCTAAAACAAAAATTGTCCTATTGTACTCGACATAACTGGTTTTCTCTTTCCACACCACTGCACATAGCTAGGAAATGATGTCGAGTTTCTCTTATTCAGGCCTATTCAAATCTGGTTGCATAATGGGCATAGGTTCACCTTTCCATTCCCTGATATCGCCATGAAACTTTGGAGTTGAAAATGTTGCCACCTTTCCTCGTATGTAGGGTCACTTAACTTAGGTAGCAGGAAGTGACCATTTATTTGCTAAGAAAAATGTGCCAATCTGCTACTAAATTCATTTCACCAATCTCCTTATTTAAGATATTTCCTTTCGGAGGATTTAAAATATTATGTTAGACCTCAAGTTGGCATTTCAAAGCATTTGAGAAGACATCCCTTAAAGGCATCGTACAATTCATTAAATGAGCTGACACTTCAAAATTTGTGCATCCCATCGAGGTCATCCCATCACTGAGAAACATAACTCTATAACCATCTATCAAGAGTTCTAAAGTTTTAATAACTTCCTATATTTCGACTATATAGGACATCATTAGTGGTAGGAAGTGACCATTTATTTGCCAAGAAAAATGTGCCAATCTGCTACTAAGTTCATTTCACCAATCTCCTTATTTAAGATTTGTCCTTTCAAAGGATTTAAAAGATTACATTAAACCTCAAGTTGGAATTTCAAATAATTTGAGAAGACATCCCTTAAAGGTGTCACACAGTTCATTAAATGAGATGACACTTCAAAATTTGTGCATCCCACCAAGGTGGCCCCATTGCTGAGAAACATAACTCTATAACCATTTGTCGGGAGTTCTAAAGTTTTAAGAACTTTCGATATTTTGACTACATAGGACATCATTGGATAAGACTTGAAAGTTATAGATAGGACGGGCAGTCGAGCAGCTTTGAAATTTTAGAACTTGGCGACTTGGTTAGGAAATTTGGCAGAGTCGCGACTAGGTTATAAAACTTACAGAAGTCGTGAAGTCATCAAAAACTCACATTATTTTATAAGGTTGATATTGATCATTTGGCCTTGCTTTTCCTTTACATCCTTTGTGTAAAACCTTAATTTTTTAAGCCCTAGTCCTACGTTCTTTCTAGGCGGTCCCTCTTTTAAAAAAACTTTATGCATGTGCATATTTCATTGTCTATTTCGATTGATGAGCGATATAAAGGAAAAGGAATGGTGGGCTATGATCTTGCCATGTGTCTATATCTAGTGTTATTCTAGAGGTTTCAATTCGTAAGTCTAGTGCTTTACAGATTTACTTTTGAAATGCAACTACAACTGTCCATGATAAAAAATTCATCAAACGGTCATGGATTATATTAATTTGCACTGACATCTGGCTTTAGAAATAATAAATGTGTTGACACTTGTCCGTATTCTGGACTCTTTATGAAGGAAATTGAATGTGTGGAAAATTTGTCCCAAAATTTGATAATTTTTCCAACCACACTATGATTTTTTATTGGCATATCCGTTTATATCGCCACTGAATTTTTTTATTAATTTGAGATTATGTTTAATTCGCCAATGAAAATATTTTTTTTCTTTCAAAAAATGTTTTAATTGCCAACAATTTTTTGTTTTGTTTTGAAAACATGATTAATTTGCCAATGGAAACAAAATTTGGTTTGAAAAAAGGATTTAATTGCCAATGAAAAATATTTTATTCATTTAAAAAAAAATTCAATTCGCCACAATTTTCCATAATCTTCTAGCGATTATAAAAGATTCGCCACTTGGGATTTTTTTTGCCGAAAAAGGAAAAAATTTGCCAATAAAACTAATATTTTTATCGCGAAGTATACAAGATTCACCAAGATTTTACACCTTCATCAAGGGGGGGTTTCTTAAAGTTTTCCCTGCTACTAAGTTTAGGTGTCTTATATCAAACGCCCTCTAGAGTGATCCATCCTAGGATTCCCTTCATTAGTGTTTACTATATGAAAAGTGGTGGTCCAATAATTGAGACAAGACCTAACCTTAAAAACAAAAAATAATTGGAATTCACTTATACTAACTATTCATCACTTAATCATTAAAGTTCCTCATCTTAATAATTAATTTAATCTTAAATTTCTCCACTTTAATAATGAACTTAATTGTAAAGTTGTTTGACATTCAGATTAAATGATTTAAATAAATTCTTCGTTACGTTCCTTACAATTATTTAAATTTAAATTTATAATCTTTTTTTAAAATATGATATTGCTATCAAGATTCAACCATGTAGTTTATGAGTCAAAATCATTGACCCATGTTTCATGAGTAGTGGTTCACAAGAACCCATCTCTCATGATAGTGAATGGTCTACTTAGCACCCATTGAATCTAGGTGATGCTTACAGAGGTGAAGCATTGGGCCTTCATGGGAGGTCACCCATCCTAGTACTACTCCAGTTCAAGCATACTTAACGACAAAGATTTCCCCAAGGTTAAGCTCACTTAGCTTGCAACCCCATTTGCAATGTTGGGAAAATGTGTCTCAATCTTGCAATTATACATGATTTATTGTTGATAGGATGTATATATATTTATATATATATATCCTAGTTACAACGATAGGTGTATACAATGGTAGCAAAGAGCAAAATGTGAGCATGGTAAATTTTTCAGGAAACTCCTAAAATGGTCGACATACATTAAATAATGATATATTGTAAATTTGGACTCTTCATTATTAGGTTTTAGATCTAATGGAAGGTATTTTGTTGGCTTGTCTTGACCTAGAATGTAACTCTATTTTATGAGGGTGTTGTATTATAATTGCAGTAGAGAGACGATGATGTTTTCTGAGAGTCTGATAGCGGTCATGTTGTCTCTTGATATCTCATGGTGATACTCTTGTGAGAAGCTTGCTTTGCAAGTATATTATAATCTTTCTGATTTACTGAATAATATATTGGACAAATTTTGGAGTGTGGGGTTTTTTCTCCCGAAAGGGTTTTCCCCACATAAATCACTGTGTCATGGTATGCATGATATTTATATTATTTCTATTTAATTTTATGTAACTGTTAAAGATCTGTAATTTTTTACATTTTTCTCCTCTCAAGATTAGTGTAGTAAGTTGCTCTACTTTAGCTTCCTTACAATTCATATCAGAGCTTGATCACCTTTGGTTTCACTTGTGGGTTGTTGGGTTTTTCAACTAATCCAAATTTGAGTTGGAGCTTGTGCAGAAGACACTTAGTGATCTTGTTGCGGGAATTTTTAGATGGCAAGTTCATTAGGGAGAATAGAGATGGATAAATTTTGTAGAAATAATTTTGAGATATGGAAGCTAAAGATGGAGGATTTTTTGATAGATCGAGATCTATGGGATTTTGTTGATGAAAATTTTTCAAGGCCTACATATCCTACTTAGCCTACTCAATATGATGTTATAGATCGTAAAGCCAAGGGTCTAATCAGATTGTGCTTGGAAAACTCTATTTTAATTAATGTCCATGAGGAGACCTCTGCACAAAAACTATGGAAAAATCTTGGTGAGATGTATGTGTAGTGAAAATATTTAATCTAAAAATGCAAAAAACTAAGTAAATGCAATGAAAAAGGAACACAACAACACCTCGGATTAGGCCTAGTTAAAACTAAACAAAAATAGCAGTAAAATAACAAGAAATGTTATACCTTTTCTTGTCTAGCTTGATGGATTGGTTAGCCCTTGATGATGTTCTTGATGTGTGCTCCTATATGGAAAACTTGCAATGATAGTGGTAGTTGAATGATTGATGATAGTGGGTGAGTGCAATAATGGCTTCAAAATCTCAATAACACTTGAAAATCATAACAACACTTAACCTCTAACTTGAGGCCAATGCCCTCCATTTAAAGAGAAATGGACGGCTGAGATTAATCCACCATGGACAAGATGAAGGGTTGTGGTGAGTTGAGGACTCACAAGCCCTCACATATTGCCATGTGGAGGGGGAGATGGAGGAAGTACAGGGTGACATGGAAAAAGCCATGTGGTCCCAAGGTACTTGCAAGTACCTTGGGACTGAAAAGAATTTCCTTAAAAAGGGTTTCCTTGTCCTCAAATGGGGTTGAAAGAGATAAGTGAGGACTTTTAGAAATTTCACTCTTGTCACCATGGGGATTGGAGAAGGCATTGGAGAAGTCAAAGTGAATTTAAAATTCACAAGTTTGGAATAAACCCATGGATAAGACAAGGTCTTCCAAAAGGAGGTCCTTGTCCCATGTACTTGATGTGACGTTTGAGAATTCATGGGGAAGAGAAATGCATGGGGGGAATAAGTGTGAATTTTTAATTCACATGGGGAAGAGGTCAAACCAAATAAGGTAAGTACCATGAAAGGTTGACTTAAGGACATGCTAGAAAAGGTAAGTGATTAGGATTAAAGTTGTGCAAATAAGTGATTAGGCAAATTAATGAGGATTAGAAGCAAGTGGCTAAATACGGAGGATGCGACATTAATCCTGATTAAGGATATGCACATCCTAATGAAGGATTAATTAGATTAACCCAGATTAGTGAAAAGGTTATGGAGGATGGGACAAGGAGAGAGAAATAATGAATTTAAAATTGAAGAGGATAATTAACTAAATTAAATAAATTGATTGATTGATTTATTTAATTTAGAGAGGAAATGATAAAAGATAAAGTATTTAATTAAATACTTTTGGGAACCTTAGAGAATGGGGATAATATTAATTAAATATATCATTTAATTAATATAGACAAATTAGACAAATAAGTGATAGGATTTTGACCATATGCAAGTGGTCAAATTTAAGTGCCTACATTTTGCCCCTCTTCAAAATATTGCTAGAATAACAGTGTTTCAGAGAAAAATAAATGCAGATGACTCTATAGAGGAAGTGTCTAGAAAAAGATGCCCCAACATGGGAGAGGTTACATGATCTGCTCAAATGGAGTGGAGTGAAGGGATATGCCCCAATCATGCGGGAGAACAACCAAGAAGGAGGTAAAGATGGATTTGGTAGTGTATGCCCCCTCAAGAGGGCAGTAGGGGAAGAAAAAGGAGCCCTAGGAAACTTCTTGATATGAAGAAATGAAAGGTACCATTGGATAGAGCTCAAAAAACCATGAAGAATGGCTTTTGAATGGAGTCAAATGGACACACGTGGTGCAAATGGCGGCCTCGAGAAGTTGGAGGATTAATCGGAGGAGAAAAGGTTAAATAGAGAGAAAAAATACCCTCTATTTTAAAAAGGTGAAAAGAAAGGAAGGTTTAAATAGTAATTTTAGAATTACTATTCCTCATTTGGATAGTTGGTAGTGGAGAGAGATAGGAGTGAAGATGAAAAAGAAGGAGACAGAAGATGTTAGAGGATTACGACGACGACATCATCCATCACAGGGATGAGGTGCAGAGCTTCTACCATGAACGCACGGTCCCATGCTAGGTTAGGTTCAAACCCCCTTTGTGATTTTAAGCATTTTAGAATATATTTTTTAGTTAAAATGCAATTTGAAAATTTGGGTTTGGGAGTAAAGCTAGGTTAGAAAATGGGTAGAGGGAAAAAATTAATTTCGTTGAGCGGGTAGGAAGAAATGTCAAATAATGATGTGGAGGGAAAATAGGGGTGGTAGAAGAAAAATTAGGTAAATATTAGGAAATAAATTGGCTTTTGGGCCCAATTTGGGCGGCCATGCCCCGGTCAAGGGTGGCCCCGCCCAGCGCAAGGGTGGCCACACCCAGGAAGGGGTGGCCCTGCCCTGCGCAGGGACGATCGCACTCGAAAGGTGTGGCCCCGCCTTGCATAGGGGCAGTCGCGCTCGGGAAGGGCGGCCTCGCCCCAAGTAGGGGCGGTCGTACCTAGAAGGGGAGGCCCTTCCCTGGGAGGGGCGGCTGCACCCAGAAGGGGCGGCCTCATCCCGAGAGGGGTGGCTATGCCCAGAACGGTCGGCCTCACCCCAGGAGGGGCGGCTGTACCCGAGAAAGGCGGCCCCGCCCCAACAGGGGTAGTTGTGCCCGAAAGGGCAGCTCTGCCGAGGGTAAAGAAGGGGGGCATAGAAGAAGAAAAGTTAAATTGTGTAGAGAAGAGGGATAACTTAGGAAAATTATCTCGGGGTGGAGTGTTAGGAGAAGTTAGTGTGAAAAGGAACCCGAGGCAAGGATTTTGTGACTGACAGGTTGTGTGGTATGGTTGCAGAGGTTCGATAGCTTACGAACTTGAGACAGGAGATCTGAGGTGATGGATGTCACGTGATAGGTGATGACAGGAGTGGATCATCTTGCTCTGGCCCAGATGAGGCTATTGCACATGTTGGGGTATCCATCCATTAGGCAACATCAAGCAATGTTGACAACCCTGATTGAGTGTTGGGATTCAACAACTTTGATGTTCCATCTCCCGATAGGGGAGATGACAGTGATGCTAGAGGATGTCTGGCAGATATTGACGTTTCCCATAGCAAGGCATATGGTGAGTGAGACAAGATCATAGTGAGAGGTGTTGGATCATACCATGTGGGTCCTGTTCGGATGAGAGGACTTGCCTATGCAGAAGAAGGGGCTTGATGTGGATAGATACTTAGGATTGAGAGTACCTTCACTACCATTGTACCTATGTAGGTTGATTATTGGGATACTCATTTCGAATAGGAGTGGTAGGTTTTGTAGCCTCAACTACATGGAGGTTATCCGACACATTATCGAGGGGAGGGATGGGGAGTTCGCATGGGGGCCATGCATCCTAGCGTAGTTGTACAGAGATATGCACATGGTCTACTATCAGGAGGGACTCAGCGTGTGTCATGTGAAATTGCTTTAGGTATGGGCTTGGGAGCACATCAGTGTGTCTAGGCCAGATGTGGTGAGTGGGTCAGTAGGATACTACACTGCCAGTAGCTTATTGGTATGGTGTAGAGTATGACTGGATTTGACAGTATCAGGGCTCAGGAGATTTTTTGATGATTTGGAGGAGGAGGATATAGTGTGGAGGTCGTATATTACATGAAACTTCACAAAGTGGATGCGGGATGAGGATATACATAAAGGATACTTCATTATCCGATGTTACATAGTCGGGAAGGAGCCTTAGATAGTGGAGTCATACAGGTTAGTCCGAGTGACGAGGCAATATGGGTTGATACAGGATATTCCAAGTGCTCCAGACAGGTTTAGATGGATTACACAAGAGAGACCATGGGGTGAGTCGATTTCAGTAGAGTTTGCATGGGAGCACTAGGCGACACTGGTGCATGAGCTAGTGGAGTACCCAGGGATATCTTTAGGGTTGGTAGATACAGGGAACACTGTGAGATATGCAACATGGTTTGTGCAACACCGACCAGTATGGATCACACTGGAGGTGTCAATTGTAGGGGCATTAGGATTTGGACCAGAGGATGAGGTCAGATTGGTAGGAGAGGGGGAAGGGATGAGGAGGAGGCCGCGAATAGATCTGGAGGAAAGTAAGGTCAGGGGTAGTGGAGGGAAGGGATATTGGAAGCCCAAGCAGAAGGAGAGTAGCCAAGGGAAGCTATAGCAGGAGGAGGTCAGCAGAGAGAGTCAGAGGCAGGTGGAGTAGGAGGACGACAGAGGAGAGGCGTAGGGGTAGCCTGAGCAGGAGGAGAGCAGCCAGGGGCAGCTATAATAGTAGAGCCATATGAGAGAGGGTAGGGAGGGGATGAGGCCAGAGGTCAGCGGAGGGGAGGCAGGAGGAGGAGGAGACAAAGGGCACAGGTCAAGCCTGAGGAGGAGAGACATGATGCAGAGACGATGGGGGAGAGGGATGAGGCCAAGGTGATGGACATAGGGGATGAGGGAGGAGTAGAGGAGATGGACACAGAGGTACATGATATTCATCCATTGGTTATGGTGTCACCAACAACAGAGGATCTAGCCAAATGATTGAGAGGAGTGGAGGCGAGATTACATATCATCGAGCATAGGTTGAGAGACTTAGAGGCAGTGAGGAGTACACTGGAGGTGGATGTGCCTGTGATATGATCCCATCTAGCAGAGAGTGAGAGGGAGTTCCAGGAGGTGGCCGATGCGATGTCGCGGTATGAGGCATAGATGTAGAGGGAGGGAGAGAGGTTGCGAGAAGAGATAAAGGAGCTATGACTAGAGGTGAGCGAGTTACGGGCAAAGGTTACTCATTTCGAGGGAGAGGTATTGAGGGAGCATGAGGTAGGGGAGTCAGCGATATGGGAGAGGGATGGGCTAGAGGCTATCGTGATGATATTGTAGGAAGGAGATCAATGAGAGTCTAGAGGAGGGATAGAGCAGAGATCGACGGAGGCTTTAGCAAAGGTAGAGAGGGATATGGAGGATCTAAGGAGGTAGGTAGAGGGGCTTTTGAGAGAGAGGAGGGAGTTGAGATAGGACCGGGACGAGTTCCGTTACAAAGCTGATGTGGCAGAGGAAATAGTGGGAGACATGGGATTGATGTTGGAGAGGGAGGAGACCATGAGAATTCAAGTACAAGTGATGGAAATCGAGAGGGATTCCTTACAGTCATAGGTGCAGGTCCTGTAGGGGGAGAGGGATGCACTTGTGGCATAGGTACAGGCTATGGAGAGATGCAGTGCAGGGGCAGGTACCAGTAGCACAGGGTGGTGAGATAAGGGAGGGGGATCAGATACTGATGGCATAGGTACGTGTGATGCAAGAGGAGAGGGATAGAGCCATGGAGTAGGTATCATGGATGGGGTCAGAGATTGAGTAGCTACGGTTAGTGCGAGGTGCATGGGCACAAGAGAGGAGGTCCACTTCTAGATACCGAGATAGATACAGGGCAGAGAAAGACTCAACCAAATAGTATATTGGAGAGCGAGAGGAGTATATGAGAGAGGCAAGCTACTATATGTGTGTC
Organism: Sequoiadendron giganteum; assembly: GCA_007115665.2. Taxonomy (NCBI): domain Eukaryota; kingdom Viridiplantae; phylum Streptophyta; class Pinopsida; order Cupressales; family Cupressaceae; genus Sequoiadendron; species Sequoiadendron giganteum. The sequence continues at coordinate 392,818,511 of CM021107.1, forward strand.
TATTATTCGGTAGTTTCAGATCAAGCACAGTGGGTACCTACCTATTTTTGAGTGCCACCACATATGCCAATGACATCCCAGTCATCAGGGACACATACTCGGGGATATAGTAGCATGAGAGAGACACCTCCACATAGAGCACCAGTGCTAGAGTCACCACAGAGATCGGATATAGGTAGCTCATGGTTTATAGGATCAAAGGGACAGGATCCTAGTTATTGACAGGTACAAGATGGGATACAGTACAGAGATTAGAGCAGAGCCATAGCCCAGTACTCATAATTTATTTTTGATGACAGATGATGGATATGTATTGTGATGTATATGATGAACATTATAATGGATGATGTGATGGACATTATATGATATATGAGAGCCCTTATTGACATAATATGATGTGCATGTGATGGATGATTTACTTATGCATATGTATGTTTGTGGTTTGGTTTTTATGATATGATGTATGGATATGCCTAGAACGATTTATGTTTATGCATATATGGATGTATGATAATGATGCACAATGATTGTGTTGATGCCTAATGTTTATGATTCAGGATGTGATGGATGAATTATGATTGTTTTTATGTGGATAATTATAATGATATGTATGACGTCTAACACTTATGATGCGGGATGGGATATGATATGAACTAAAGAGATTATGCTAATAAATGAGTTATAAATTTTAAGATGCATAGAATAATTAGTGAAAATTAACCTATACAACTTAAAATGATTATGCACATGTAATGCAACTCAATGAACCTAAGAATGAGAATGTTGAGAAGTAAATACAATGCAATGTGATCTAAATGTAAATAAGGGCCTACATAATGATGGAAGTGAAGAAGGTGATGGGTGTGTAACCGCACCTATCAAGAACCATAGGACTCCTAAGGGGAAAGGGGAACATGGAATGAATCACCATTTGCACAACAAAAATCCTAAGTCATGGAAAAAAAGGATGAAGGATACATGAATGCAATGGAGGAGAAAATGATATGAAATTCTAATGCAAGTTGCCATCTTCAGAGATTTGGTTTTTGTTATAGCATAAGACACAAGGTACCATGGTATATGGACCAAGGCGGATTAGTGTCTAATGCATAAACAAACACAACGAACAAGAAGGCTATCCCAATACCCCAAAGTCACGATGACTTCAGTCGGGCCAGGTATTTGGATGACCACAAACATAGAAGGATGGCCCAGTGTAATGTAAGACCTCAGGGATCTTGGTGGGTACTACAAGGGACAACTGGGAAAACAACAAACAAAAGAAAAATCAAGATATTCCCTTATGTAAACTATTCAAAACACACCATAATATGGGAGATCATGGCAGCCTTCATGAGTGATGATAGGGAGCTCAAATGATAAAAAAAATCCAAAAGAATCAAAATATTGTAATGAATTTCAAAACGTCCTTTGTCATAGGATCAAGATGATAGATGGGGTTGATGCGGTCTATTAGGAAGGATACATCCTGTTGAGACCAAAGATGGATGCTAAACTAAAAGATTGACAATGACGCAGGATATTCGAAAACGGATTAAATCTCATGACACAAATGGATTACATTTGTGAAGTACCATCCAGATAAGGACATACCTTAACAACATGACACAAGACTGACTCACCCTAAAGACCTAGGGGCTCAGGGGTTGATCAGAGATCAGCCTTGCCTACCTGAAAGTGCAGAGCCCTCGTAGTTCAGGAAAAGACCATGATAAAAAGCAAAAAGAGGACGAGGAAGACATATGATGAAGGACAAAGATCAGATAGACATACCACAAAATAAAAGAAAAGGAAATCCCTGAGGGATGATCAAATGATCAGCCTTGCCTACGTGCAAGCGTAGGGGAAACATAGTTCAAAAAGGATGAAAGACCAGTGATGAATAAGATCGAAAAGTGGACAATGGTGATGGATGATGATGGACAAAATGCCTTAGGAGTGGATCAAATGGTCATCCTTGCCTACGTGCAAGCGCAAGGGAAACGTAGTTTGAAAAATATGACACAAACAACAAGAGGGAGATGACAAGGAACAAAGCCCTGGGGGAAAATCAAGTAATTGGCCTTGCTTAGGTGAAAGCACAGGGGCAACGTAGTTCATTGAAGACAAGACGGATGGAAAAACACACCAAAAAATAGCCCCGAGAGTGGATCAAGTGATCGGCCTTGCCTACGTGAAAGCGTAGGGCCAACGTAGTTCACCAAAGAAGATGAGAGGGATGGAAAAAGACACGAAAAACAGCCCTAGGGGTGGATCAAGTGATCGGCCTTGCCTACGTGAAAGCACAAGGGAAATGTAGTTCTACAAAGACGAGACAAACAACAAGAGGGAAACGACAAGGAACAAAGCCCTGGGGGAAGATCAAGTTATCGTCCTTGCCTATGTGAAAGCGTAGGGGCAACATAGTTCTCCAAAGATGAGACAGATGGAAAAGGACACCAAAAATAGCCCCGAGGGTGGATCAAGTGATCGGCCTTGCCTACGTGAAAGCATAGGGGCAACGTAGTTCGCCAAGGACAAGATGGGATCTAGATGGAGACCGACATGATGAATAATCCTAGATGGAGATGACTAAAGTGAAGACATGACACAAGATAAGATTAGGATAAAAGTTCAGGATGCCAGATAGCGAATGATGGTCATCCAATGCTCAACCAAAAATATACTAAGCGACCAGATGATGCAAGCGGATGGAAGGATAGGATTGATAGGATCGATAGGATGGCGAGGATATTGAGATCTGGATGGATAAATCAAAAAGTAACTAGGATGCGAGGTAGATAGTGATTAAGCCCTATACAAATGGTTCCTATTGCCAGGTTTTCACCAATCGTACATATCCAAGGTGCCACATAGGGGTGGTTTTAACCATAGGATGAATTATTTCTCTTTATTATTTTTAGATTTTTTATTTATTTTTGGATTTTTTTTATTTTGAGATATTACTAAGAAGGATACACCAGCTGACCTAAGTATAAAACTTCTTCAAATGCATGATATTGATGGGTTCTTCCAAGGGATCTCCTTTAGGTGTAGACAACCTATATGCTCCAGAACCATATTTTGTGGTGACAACATAAGGGCCTAACCAATCAGCTTCAAACTTGCCCTTCTTATCCCGATCTTGCTGATTTCTTTGATTTTCTTTAAGGACTAAATCACCAACATTGAATTGATGAGGGTGGACCTTCTTATTGTAGCTTCTCTTGAGCTGATGTTGATAGGCTTGTAAATGGTTGTAGGCTTTGACCTATTTTTATCTAGGAGTTCCAATTGAGCAATTCGTGCAACCCAGGTGTCTTCGTCAGTGATCTGATTCTTCAGAGATATGCGAAGTGATGGGATTTTGACTTCGATCGGTAAGATAGCTTCGAAACCATAAAAAAGTGAGTAATGGAATGGCCCTATTAGGGTACAGATGGAAGTGTGATAGGCCTGAAGGGAAGGATGGAGGTGGAGGTGTCAATCTTGACTAGTGTTGTTAACCATATTTTTAATGATTTTAATCAAAGTTTTGTTTGTTGCTTCTGCTTGACCATTACCCTGGGGGTAATAGGAGGTAGACCAACGATTTTGGATATGATAAGTCTCACAGAGGAATTTCATGCACTTGTTTTTGATTGGATTTCCATTGTCAGTATTGATGGTGGAGGGGATTCCATACCTGTAGAGGATATGGTAAAGGATGAATTTGGATATTTGAACACTGGTAATTTGGGTGAGTGGTATGGCTTCCACCCACTTAGTAAAGTATTCAATGGTTGTGATGATGAAAGTATGACCGTTAGAGGATAGAGGGTAAATATTTCCGACCAAATCAAAACCCCATTGTGAAAATGGCCATGGTGTTGTGATGGGTTATAACTCTTGTGCAGGAGCATGAATTAGATTTACGTGTTTCTAATAGGGAAGACACCTCTTGACAAACTCACAAGAATCATGTTCCATAGTAGGCTAGTAATATCTCGCTCTAAGAATCCTCTTGACTAGGGCCATACCATTAGAATGGGCCCCACATATACCACTATGTACTTCTACCAATGTATTATGGGCTTCGGTCTTGTTTAAACACCGAAGGAGGGTTCCATCATACCCACATCGATAAAGTGTATCTCCTATGATGGTGTAGTGGGTAGTGCAATGGATAAAGGATTTTCTTTGGTTGTGTGTGAGGTCAGGTGGTAAGGTATTCTCATAAAGATAAGTGTAGATTTCTTGGTACCAGGGGGATTCAGGACCTACAATGTCACATACCATTTCACTCTCAGGGAAGTCATATACATTGATTAATAGTTGCTCCATCAGGAACTCACATTCAGTACAGTCTCTAGGCATATCCAAGAGGTAACCAATGGTGGCCATTGTGCCAACTGCTTTATTCTATGCTCTGGGTATTTGATCAAATTGGATGGAGGAGAAATACTTCTTGAATTCATCTACCATACGTTTGTAGGGATAAAAATTGTCATGTTTTGTTAGGAACTCATCATTAACCTGCTTGAGAACCGGTTGGGAGTCACCAAAGACATGTAGGTGAGAGATACACCATTGGACAACAATCTTTAGGCCTGTGAGAAGAGCTTCATACTCAACAATGTTGTTGGTGCAAGGAAAGGCCAATCTAAACAACTTTGGTATGTAGTCACCTTGGGGGGTGACGAGTAAGACTCATGCTCCTAATCCATTGTTAGTGTGTGATCCATCAAAGTATAATGTCCATGTGGTGGCTTCGGAAACTGAAATGACCCCTTCATCTGGAAACTTTGTTTCTAAAGGATAAGCATCCACGAGTGGATCATCTGCTAGTTGATATGTAATTACTTGTCCTTTGGTTTTTTTTATGATCCACATACTCTATGTAAAATTCACTTAACAACATGACACATTTAGCCATGCGGCTAGTGAGTGTTGTTCTTGATAACAGATATTTAAGCGGATCAACTTTAGAGATTAGCTTGACCAGATGACTAAGCATGTAGTGTCTGAGTTTCTATGATCTGAAGACTATGGTGAGGAAAGCCTTCTCCATTGGGGAATAGTTGAGCTCATAGCCTACCAAATTCTGGTTGATGTAGTAAATTTCTCTTTCTTTGGATGACTCATCGTGATGTGCTAACAATGCCCCCAATGCCACAAAAGTAGTTGAAAATCAAAGGAGGATCGGTTTTCCCATAATAGGTGGCATGAGAATAGGCAGGTGAACCAGATATTCTTTGATTTGATCAAAGCTGAGTTGACATTGTGGGTTCCATTTAAATTCATTATCTTTCTTTAGGAGGTGCGTGAATGACTGGCACTTGTCGGCTAGTTGAGCAATGAACCTTTAGATAGATTGGAGCTTACCTTGCAGAATTTTAGTTGTTTCAGAGTGTGGGGTGGAGGCATTTCCATGATTGCCTTGACCTTAGCAGTATCAACCTCAATTCCTCTACGGGAGATAATGAACCCTAAGAGCTTTCCAGATGTGACACTAAAGACAAATTTCTTTGGATTGAGGCGTAGCTTGTATTTTTTCAGATGTTTAAAGATCTTTTTGAGAATTGTAGGGTGTTCTTCCCCCGTTCTTGATTTTCCTAACAGGTCATCAACATAGTCTTCCATTATTATGTGGGCGAGGTCATGGAAGATAACTTTCATAGCATTCTTATATGTTGCCCCCGCATTTTTGAGGCCAAAAGGTATGGCATTATAACAAAATGTACCCCAAGGTGTTGTGAAGGTATTCTTGTGTTGATGCTTAGGGGAAATCTTAATCTAGTTGTAGTCGGAGAAACCATCCATGAGGGACAACATCTCATGTCCTATGGTGAGATCGACTAACATATCAATATTTGGTAAAGGGAAGTCATCCTTAGGGGAATCTTGTTAAGGTCTCTAAAATCTGTATAGATTTTGATATCTCCATTGGGTTCTACGACTGGGACTATATTGGAGATCTAGTCAGAGTAGTCAATTGATCGGATGAATCCTTCCTCCAACAAATTTTCTAATTCTTTCTCAACAAAGAGAGCCACTTGAGGGTGCATTTTATGGATTTTTTGCTTGACAGGTTTTGCATTAGGATGAACGTCTAGGCGATGTACCACCAAAGCTAGATCAAGGCCGAGCATGTCTGAGTATGTCCAAGTGAAGTTGATGATTCCTTCTTTAAGGAGGATAGTGATGGTATATTTTTCTTATTTTAATAGTGCTTTAGCCAAATAGGTGATCTTGGGGTTCTCTTTGATTTCCAAGTTTACTTCTTGTGTTTCTTCAATCAAGATGGATGATTGACTGAATAGTTGATTCCCTAAAAGGGGAAGATGAACATCCCCATATTCTACCACCTCTTCAAAGTTTTCACTAGTAGATACACCCTTTTTTTTTATTTTTTCAAAGTCACAAAGTGCCTCAGGGAGGTTTCACTAGGTGACCCATTTTTATTTTGTTTCTTTTTATTTTGGTGACTGGGGTGTTCATCTTCCCCCAATCCCATGAGATGAAAATATTGGTCCACTAACGGAAAGGTGTTGGGAGGTGTAGTACCTTGTAGGTCATAGTCTATAAGCTTGAGGTGTTTGATGGATAAGGTGATGGTGCAGACGGATACGCATTCAAACATGGCAGGGAGGTAAATGTGATCTAGGTCATCGTATGTGTAAATGATGGATTCCTCCTTCGATATGTCTTTAAGGGAGCCATCGTCCACATTGACATTTTTGGAGGCACTAGATGATGCTAGAGGGCCCTTTTTTTTATGGTCATAGCCCAAGCCTATATTCTTTGGACGCATGGATGCTTCTATAGGTTGCCATTTTCCTTGCTCTTCTACACCAAGACCTCTACCTTGGTAATTGCACTTTTCAATGAACTTAGATGCACGTGGATAGACCTCTTGCAAATATTCTATGAGGGGAGATGATGGCTCAGGTTCTTCTCTATAAACGCATTGACTAATATCTTCTTCCATTTGATCCTTAAGCGAACCTAGATCCTTGAATGTTGTCGAGCCCATCTTCTTAGAAGTGAGTGTGAGTTTCTTCTCTTCTTTTTTGGGGACAAATGGAGAAGGTTGCCCATAGGTACATGGTGAGGGTGGTATGGTTTCCACGTTTAATGTTGTATGCATTTTGTACTCTCCACATCCTTTGTCAATGATCTGGACCTTAGTGATGGTGGAACCAGGTGTGGATGATGTGGTGTTTAATGTGTTGGTGGATGGATGAGAATCTGATGCCTGGGATGCCCCCATTTCTAGCCCAGGGCAGTAATGATAATGTGGAAAGAAAGCCTCGAGGGCATGACAATATTCAAATCGCTGAGGGTCGGCTTGTATAGTTACTTCCATTCCTTGAAATGGTATTTTCAGACATTGGTGATACGTTGATGGGATGGCTTGCATAGAGTGAATCCATGGGCGGCCAAGAAGGATGTTATATGGAAGTTCCAGGTCCAGAATATGACACATAGTATACTACACAATGGGGCCCACCTAAATAGGAAGACAAATAGTTCCCTCATAATCTTGTTCTTCGTTATCAAATGCTTTGATGGTGATAACCTGATTATTTAGGTCAGCTTGGGTGTATCCCACCTATTGTATAAACTTTAATGTACACAAATTTAGGGCAGAACCATTATCTACCAGTACCCTTTTCACTTAATGAGAATTCAACCCAACCTCAAGGTCAAGGGGATGGTTATGACTTTAGTCAAGGCATGGCATATCTTTCTGACTAAAATCCAATTGGTAAGTTGTGGACATATTTCCTACCAATGCTTGGAATTGTGTGGGATCTATGTCGTTGGGGACTTGAGTGCTATGTAAAGCCTTATTCAGGATGTCTTGATGCATGGGGGAAGACTTAAGCAGATCTAGGATAGAAATTTGAGCCAAAGTCTCACCTAGGTGATCAAGGATGTTGTACTGTGAACTGACAGATGGCACCCTGGTAGAAATGGGGGTTGTTGGAACCGTGATGTGTGTGCGATGAGTGGTAACAACATATTGTGGATCTTTTCCTTTGATGCGTATCATGGATACACATAGCTCCACTTGTTCTATGTATGTGAAAACACCTTGGTAATTGTATGGCACATTTTTATAACTGATGTTATTTATGTTGTTATTCTAGTTGTTGTTGTTGTTGTTGATAGGTCTAGGATTAGAGTTGGATGTACTAAGACCCTAATTATGCTTGCGAATTTTTTTTTATATATTTAAAGTTGAGCATAAGACGAATATGTCATATTAGCATCCACATGGATTTCACCCTAGTCTATGAGATTTTGGACATATGTTTTCATATTTTGGCACTTATCCAATGTGTGTCCCTTAATCTTGTGAAATTCACAATACTCATTTTCTTTGAACCAAGTCGTTTTGAGCTTGGACTCGTCAAGGGGCTTGGTTACAGGATAAGTGATAGGTTAGTTAGTTTGGAGGATCTTGTTAAACATGATGCTAAGGGGTTCTCCCAACTGAGTAAACTGGTGTTTATTTCCCCCTTCGTTGTTTTGAGTTGACTGTCGTCGGGGTGCTCCTTGGGGCACGGATATGGCATTTGGGATTGACTGTTGTTGCTGAGGAGGGTAACTTTGTAAGGTGGTAGCCACCTGGACATGTTTGGTGTTATTGACACCATCATTAACAACATTCTTATTCTTATTCCAATAACGAAGTTTATCTCCAGATCTTTATCAGAATTGAAAATTTTGACCTGCCCTTTAGCAACGAGGGCTCATTCCAGGATAGAGCCCTTCTCTACCAATGTTGCAAAGGTGGTGATGTAGTGGAGTCGAAAGTTGTGAGCCATGTTCGAATGGGAATTTTCAATAAAAATTGTAACCATTACTTTTTCCTGTAGTGGGGATTTCATCCAACTGGCTAAGGCTCGCCATCTTTGTAGATAGTTGGCAAAGGTTTCTCCATCATGTTGTTTTTATTTTAGGAGGTCAAACGTGCCAATATATTTCTCCAAATTAAAGGAGAAGTGAGAGACAAATTGTTTTGATATTTGCGCAAAGGATTTGATGGATCCCTTTTCAAGACCCATGAACTAGTTAAGGTCGACTCCCTATAGGCTTTGAGGGAACAGTCGAATGAGGTAGCAGTCATTATGCATGACTTGTTAGTGGGCATAAAACTCTTGCAGATGAGCTTTTGGATCTTTGTTTCCCTTGTATTTATCAAATTTTGGTATTTTGAAGTGTTTAGGGAAGGGAACCAAGAAAATGGAGGGGTCAAATGGATAGGGACAAATGTCCTCAAACTTGAATGATTGTTTTCCTATCTCAGCTTGTAAGTCCTTCAACACAACCTTGACTTCTTCCAAGTCTTTGTTGATGGATGTTGCAGCAATCGAAGTAGGAAAATTGTATGGGTAGTATTGTTGGTATGATGATGATGGCACTGCAGTGGTTGGATCATAGATGAGTTGAGATGTATAAGAATGCATTTTCTAGTTTTGATTGGTGCAAGTGGATTGTGAATTGATGTATGGTGGATAGGAGGATGATGGATTGTGATGACTGGAAGCCGCTTGTTGGTAGGGTGGTTGTTTTTGGTAATAGGAAGCAGACGAAGAACCCTACTATTGTGTAGTATTTTGGTAATACAAAGAGGTAGAACCCCCTTGTTGATATCACGAGGGTTGTTGGTAGTAAGGGATGAAAGGTGCACCTTGTTGGTAGGATTATTGTTGTTGGAGATAGGGTGGATAAGATTGGTATTGATGTACAACAATGGGTTGTTGTGTGACGTATGAGGGTGGATTTAATGGCTATTGGTAGGGATTGGTATGTGACTATAGAGAATTGGTGTAAATTGGTGGTTGGGTCCATGTTCGGTTCTGAACAACCTAATGAGGATTTGAATTGAGATGGGATGGAGCAATGTATGTGCTAGATGGATGATAAAGATATTTTGTAAGAGGATTATTTTGCGTTTGCATAGGAATATTTATATGTTGTGATGGAGGTTTTTGTTGTGGCTATTGTTGATAAGATGGGTGAGATGAAATATTTTGTTGTTGTGGGGCTACTATAGAAGTGTCATGCGATGATTGTAGTTGTTGGGATTTTGTTTGAGTCACCTGGTGTGGTGGTTGCTTAGGCATTGAGATGTTTTTTTGTGGGATGGAGATTTTTTGTGGAGGTTGTTGATGAGGTAGTAGGGATGAAGCAATAGCAGTAGTAGCGTGTTGTGGTGGTGTTTGCAATGAAGTGGATTGGTGAGGATTAGTAGGAGGCTACTAGAATGTAGGTGGTTGCAAGTTGTTAGCGAAGGAAAATCCTAAAGGTGACATTAATGCAAGGGTATGTATGTCCCGAATATTGATAGGTGAATGAATAGGATGTTGAGTTGGAAGTGGTGGAGTGGATGGGTTGTATAGTGGCATGTTGTAGGCATAGGGATCGTGATGCTCAAGTTGTGCTGCAGTGGTTGCGGTTGGGAAACGGGGATAACTAAAAAATTGGTGTATCACAACATTTCCAAACTCAGGATGATACCAATTCTTCGTGGGTGCACCTTCGGGAACATATGAATTCCTCGGACATTTTGTGAAGTTTGTGGATCGACAGTTGCAGGAAGAGTGTGGGTACCAACATATTGTGACACATCAAAATCGGATGGTGGTTTGACTCCTCTCATGAGTAGAGTGGAAAGAATATTATCCCCTTGTTTGTTGAGGAGACGATCTTCAATCTAAACATTGGCATGATCATTAAGGTATTCATCAATAATGACTTCAAGTTGGGTAACCATGTTTTCATCACTGGGTGGTGTGGTGCTTTGGATGTCAGTGTTGGATTATGATGAGGCATCATTATGGGGCTCTTTTGTGATATTTGGAACGTTGTTAAGATCTTGTGGGATGTTTTGTTGGGAACCTTAGGCTTGTTGGTCTGCCATTTTCTTTTTTGCTTGTGAACGGGTCTGAACGGGCATGAACGTGTAAAACAACTAGGTGGTCTAAAATGTAACTAAGCTTCTAAGATGTAATCTAAATGATGATCTAAATGATGATTGGATTAGTTGATTGGATTGGATGATAGATCGATTTATAGGATAGATTAATTAGATAGTTGGAAAAAGATTGGATCAGATGATAGATTGATTGATAGGATAGATGATGGATCAATTGATTGGATAATTGGATATGATGGAATCAAATCAGGGATTGATTTATTGGATGATTGGAAGGGTTTCTAAATTGGGTTCAGAGATCACCCTAGGTGACTTAAGGTGTTGATTGATCGGATTAAAGGATGAACTAGTGATCACGACACTGAATCCGCCTTGAGATGGAAGGGGATTGATAAAGCCAAGGATGATGATTGAATTAGGATGGATGGCGATCCTAAGCAGATGTTAAAGGATGACGATCAATTTCAAGCACCTAGGTCAATTTGGATAACAACTTCAAACAAAGTTTAAAGGATTTGGATCTATAAAATGATAATGGATGTATAACCTAAGGATAATTATGAATGCACCTATATGATTATTTGGATGCAAATGGATCATGATGTAGGTGAGGATTATGTGTGGATGAGGTGTGAAAATAGCTAGGCAATCAACAAGCTTTTCAGAAATCACAGGAAACTAGCTTTTTGGATCAGATTTGTGAAACAGATGCAATTTTAGCGCAAGGCCACCCAAACTTGGGTGGGGTCCCCCAAACTAGGGTAGGGTCACCTGAACTAGGGCAGGGTTGCCCAATCAGGGTCAGGGTCGCCCAAACAGACCCTAGTTTTGACTTAATTCACAAAACGATTAAGTTGTACCTACAAACAAACTTCCAAAATGGGCAAATGGGTTCATAGAACGGGAAAATGATCACTCAGAATGGGTGAACGGATGTATGAGGTGGGGAAACAACACTCAAAATGGGAAAATGGGCTCCAGAATGGGTGAACAGCTTCCCGAAATAGGTGAACCACCGGTCGGAAAGGGGGAACGATGTTTGGAATGGGCAAACAGATATCCTGAATGGATAGATGGATGGTCGAAATGGTTAAACAATTACTTAGGATAAGGGATTGACACTTGGAACAGGAAAACAAGTTCCTAGAACAGTGTAACGACTAGCAAATGTAGGCTGAAAATAGTTGTTCAAAGGGCAAGGTCACCCCTTTTTGAGTAGGGAGCTGCCCCTTTGAGGGAAAGGTTGCCCAAACTTGGGTAGAATCACCAAAATAGTGGGCGAGGTCACCCAAACAAGGGACAGGGTCTCCTAAACAGGAAAAATTGCTAAAATTTTGACTTGGATAGGATAAACAGTAGTTTAGACAAGGGGCAAGGTCGCCCCTTTGAGGGTAAGATCGCTTGTTTGGGGGTGAGGTCACCCCTTTGAGGGAAAGGCTGCCTATTTCAAGAAATTTGGTGATTTTTTACTTGGTCTGGGTGAAAAAATGACTGAAACAGGTAGGGCAGGGTTGCCCCTTTGAGGGCAAGGTCACTCATTTCAGGGTGGGGTAGCCTTTTTGTAATGCACTGAACCTAACTTAGTCAAAAAATGTTAAGAAAAAGGATAAAAATGATAAGAAAAAGGCCAAAATTGACTGACAATCATTGGTTTTTCACAAGAAGACACTTCAAATAGCACGAGCCTAGTTTTAGTGTTAAGGGTATGGTCAACACAACCCTCTATCTAGACTAAACAAGGAATCTAAGGGTGTTCACGATATACACATGGTACGTGGGGAACAACCATGAACACCTGCCTGTCTAAATGAGTGAGTTGGGAGCAGCTAGTGAGAGACTAGAAGCTCGAACCAACTCTTCACATCTTGTCTAGGTATCACCCTAGCTTTGATGCTCCGCTAGACACAATGTGACTAGATTGAGGCATAGCTTTCGCCTCCCCCCTTTATATACCCTGTTGGTACGTGTGGTTGGAATCGTCCTTTGGAGTGATGAAATCCCCAAGCAAGTTACGCTAAGAAAATGAAAAAATAGATAAAAAGGAATAAGTGGACTATGATTTCTCTTCACCCAAGATCACCAAATGGTGAAGGGGATTGGATACGTCAATAGCCCACTTTCAAACATGGCAAAAAAGTTTATTGACCCTTTAATTAATCTTATGTTCCTAGCTTAGAAATGAAAGAAAAAGATTAACTAAACAAAGCTTTCTTGCCCTGTAACAAATGTTAGTAGTTTCATTTTTATTTCTTTGGCGATTGAGTTGCACAAACGTTAGTAACGAAACACACTCAACAAGAAACAAATGTTAGCAAGTCAAAAATGGATAAAAAGACATAAACCGAATATTGAAACAAAAAAGCTTTGAGTGATTGTTTACCTATTTTTACCTCTATTTCGGGCATGGTTGCCTTTTTGTTTTGTGCAGGGCCGTCTATTTGTCCAGAACCTACAAAAAAGTCAAACATTGAAAATTTTGAAAATTGAAAATGCAGAATTTGAAAATCTGGCTTTTTGGGTGGGGTCTCTCCTTTTAGGGCGAGGTCGCCTATTTGTGGGCGGGGTCGCCTGTTTGTAAACCTGAACCTGCAAACAGTTAGAAACAGAAAATGCAAAAATTAAAAATCTGGCTTTTTGGGCGGGGTCACCCCTTTTAGGGCGGGGTCATCTGTTTGTGGGAGGGGTCACCCCTTTCTGGGCGGCATCTCCTATTTGTGAATCTAAACCTGCAAAAAGTTAGAAACAGAAAAAAAATTGAAAATGCAGAAATTGAAAATCTGGCTTTTTGGGCAGGGTCGCCCTTTCTAGGAAAAGTTGCCTTTGTGTTCCTGAACTTGCAAGATTTTAAAAAATAGAAAACGTGAAAGTAATGGACCTGTGACATGGGTCCCACTGGGCATGCTAGAAATGTGTGCAATGAAAATCCTTAATCTAAAAAATGCAAAAAACTAAGTAAATGCAATGAAAAAGGAACACAACAACACCTTGGATTAGGCCTAATTGAAACTAAACAAAAACAGCAGTAAAATAACAAGAAATGTTATACCTTTGCTTTTGTATCTTGATTAAGTGGGTGGCCCTTGATGATGTTCTTGATGTGTGCTCCTTGATGGAAAACTTGCAATGATAATGGTAGTTGAATGATTGATGATAGTGGGTGAGTGAAATAATGGCTACAAGAATTCAAATGCAATAATGGCTTCAAAATCTCAATAACACTTGAAAATCATAACAACACTTAACTTCTAACTTGAGGCCAAGGCCCTCCATTTAAAGAGAAATGGACAACTAAGATTAATCCACCATGGACAAGATGAAGGGTGGTGGTGAGTTGAGGACTCACAAGCCCTCACATCTTTCCATGTGGAGGGTGAGATGGAGGAAGTACAGGGTGACATGGAAAAGGCCATGTGGTCCCAAGGTACTTCCAAGTACCTTGGGATTGAAAAGGATTTCCTTAAAAAGGGATTCCTTATCCCCAATTGGGGCTGAAAGTGACAAGTGAGGAATTTTAGAAAGTCCAATCTTGTCACCATGGGGATTGGAGAAGGCATTGGAGAAATAAAAGTGAAATTAAAATTCACAAGCTTGGAATAAACCCATGGATAAGACAAGGTCCTCCAAAATGAGGTTTTTGTCCCATGTAATTGACGTGACCTTTGAGAGGTCATGGTGAAGAGAAATTCATGGAGGGAATAAGTGTGAATTTTTAATTCACATGGGGAAGAGGTCAAACCAAATAAGGTAAGTACCATGAAAGGTTGATTTAAGGACATGCTAGAAAAGGTAAGTGATTAGGATTAAAGTTGTGCAAACAGGTGATTAGGCAAATTAATGAGGATTAGAAGCAAATGGCTAAATATGGAGGATGTGACATTAATCCTGATTAAGGATATGCACATCCTAATGAAGGATTAATTATATTAACCCAAATTAGTGAAAAGGTTATGGAGGAAGGGACAAGGAGAGAGAAAGAATGAATTTAAAATTAAAGAGGATAATTGACTAAATTAAATAAATAGATTGATTTATTTAATTTAGAGAGGAAATTATAAAGGATAAAGTATTTAATTAAATACTTTTGGGAACCTTAGAAAATGGGGATAATATTAATTAAATATGTCATTTAATTAATATAGATGGATTAGACCAATAAGTGATAGGATTTTGACCATATGGAAGTGATCAAATTTAGGTGTCTACAAGATGTATCAGGCCAAATATTTAGTGAACAATATTTTCTTGATGAATAAGTTATATTCCTTGAGAATGGAAGAGGGTGGACAAATCACAAACCACCTCGAAGCATTCAATATATTGGTTGCTCAATTGGCATTAGTTCATGTCAAAATGGATGAGGAGAACTATGAGATCTTGGTTTGTTCTTTGTCTGATTCGTGGGATTCCCTTGATATGGATATTGGGAGTACTTATGTTATTTTTAAGACTAGAGATGTGGTGGGTGTTGAATACCCAAGATACTAAGAGGGAGGTGAATCAGTATCTTCTTAAACTTATTGAAAAAATACCATCCAATTAATCCAATGCATTTAACAGTGAAGATAAACATAAGCATTAACAAAACATAAAAACACACAACACATGAACACCAGGATTTTTACATGGAAAACCTAGAATGGAAAAAACCACGGTGAGGGTTAACTCACAGTAAAGTATAACCGGTATAATATATTACAAAGGGTGGCTCATTGTCAAGACTCATTGTCCAAAAGAGAGGCTCCCTGCCTACAAAAGATACGGTAACAAAATGGCTTACAACCAAAGAATGAACTGATGAAGTTACACCTCACAAGTGTAGATTTAGTTCCTTGTATGCTCAGAGGATTCACATGCCAACAGAATAATATTCATTCTTTTTTTCATTCACATTCAATCCACCAACACCACACACACATTCAATCTCCAGACTATCCTATATATATTTATGACTTATCCGTAAGCATTAATTAGGTTGGCTTCAAGCATATAAATAATTCAAGCCTGTAGCACACTACCTCATGCTGGCTTGGATCATACATACATCCTCAATACAATATTTAATCCATTACAACTTCAACCACTTATTAGGTCATCTAGAGATAGACCTAATGACAAAATGAAATCAACATAATGGTGCCAACTCGCCATACAAGCACTAGTACACATGAGGTTTTGAACTTGCATGAATCCAACAACCAAAAACCACTTCCCAAAACTATGAGCAACGATGATCACCAGAGGGGAATTATAGACCAAAATATCAAAGGACATTCCTACATACTAGTTTAGAATACCAGATCAAATTTGGCTTTGAACTTAGTTACAACTCATATACCATGGTGACATCAATGATAACACAAAATTTGCATTAAGAGATGTGTTATTCTTCATTCTTCCAACAATCTCCCCCTTTGTCATTGATTGCAACATGTACCAAAAGAATTTATAGACTTTCTATGTACAAAACTCTCCCCTTTTCTCTCTGTAACATTTTCTACCTTTTCTCTCCTTTTCTCTCTCCACCTTTGACATCAAGGACAAAAGGTGACCCAAAAAATATATAAATGAACATATGTACACAAATGGTCCAAAATAATGTACAGAAAAAAGAAATAAAGTTTTGAACTCCCCCTTAGGATTTTGACCCAATCAATGTGTAAACTTAAAAAAAAACTTTACCCGAAGGAGGGTGCGCTTTGAAGCTCCTACAGAATACCTTTCCAAGCTATCTTACTATTCTCCTAACTCTACTTAGTAGATATCAACATTTTATTCAGAGACTCCAATGCAATCAAACTATCTTTGGCATCATCTAGAGTATCTGGAGTCAGATTGATCTTATCCAGTTTTTTTGCATTATCCAAATCATTGGCTACCAGAGTATACTCCATTCTTACAATATCACCAAGTAGACCAATTATTTTGATAATTTCTTCCTTTTTCTTTTGTAACATGAATAATTTCTCTCTATGAGTAGAGATGGCATTCCAAGTTGACCTGTCTCTATCCTTAGATGTGTTGTATGTGCTAGAAACAACTATCAACTGAGACTCAATAGAGTGAATAAGATCTTTAATGCTATGTGTGGCATCCAACCACTTTATGTAGTAAGAAAACACAATGTTTTCTTCAGACTCTCAAGCCTTTACATATTCTAGGGTCTTTTCTACATTGGTGTGTGCTAGAGCATACTTGTCATGAAGTACCAATAGCCTTTTATCAGCCAATTTCTCTTCAACTTCCTGCCTTGTCTTCTCACCAAGTCTGTTGGCATACTTCTTAAAGGGGTCCAATAGAAGTTTCAAGTTTTCTACCAGAGTGAGAGATGTGTCCATTGATGTACCAGGTGTGGCCTCTTGTAGATCTTTGATGGCATCATCAATAAGCTCAATTCCCTCCTGATGTATTTCCAAGATTTCTCTTCTCCTAGATGCATGTAATACATCCCCTAACACAATTTTATGCATAGGAGAAATATTGTCCAGATCTGCATAGCCTTGAGACATGGTAATTTGTCGTAGTTCCGGAGGAATCATCGATTGGAATCCAATTTTCTTAGATAACAGGCCTTACAAAACATCATCATCGGAGGACGATTCTCTAGAGAACCTTTGTGATTCCACTACCTGCTTTGTTCCTTCTTCATTCTTTCCAGCATCTCCACCAGATTCCTCAATTCTTTCTTTTTCCTCAACTTTCTCTTCTTTTGCCTTCTTTTCTTCTTCTTTTTCTTCTTCTTCTATATTCTCTTCTTCTCTTTCTTCTTCCCTATCACTTTCATCCTTGTCCTTTTCTTCTTCAACTTTTTCTTTTTCTTTTGTGGTATGTACCAGAGGAGTAGCATCATGCATTTCTACTTCAACATTTTCTTCACTCTACTTCTCAATCTCTAGAGGCTCATCAGTAGCATTTTTTCTCAAAGGATATATATACCACCTATTTCTAGAGGGATATATATATCTTTATTTCCTAGAAGAATGTTTGTATCACCAATTGCGGAAGGATTGTCTTCCTTAACTTTTGTAGAGAGTTCTTCTCCTAATTTAGGTGAATAACCGGATGCACCAAGTTGGTGCCTCTGATGGTGTTTACAGTTTCCTTCTTTATCTTCTTTATCATCCATTTGTTCAATCTTCAAGATCTTCCTCAAGTTTTTAGGCTTCTTCAGAGGAACCAAGCTCTGATACCAATTGTTGAGTACCCAAGATACTGAGAGGGGGTTGAATCAGTATCTTCTTAAACTTATTGAACAAATACCATCCAATTAATCCAATGCATATAATGGTGAAGATAAGTAGAAGCATTAAGAGAACATAAAAAACACACAACACATGAACACCAAGATTTTTACGTGGAAAAACTAGAATGGGAAAAACCATGGTGAGGGTTAACTCACAATACAATATAACCGGTTATAAGATATTGCAAAGGGTGGCTCATTGCCATAACTCACTGTCCAAAAGAGAGGCTCACTACCTACAAAAGATACAGTAATAAAATGGCTTACAGCCAGAGAATGAATTGATGAAGTTACACCTCACAAGTGTAGATTCAGTTCCTTTGATGCTCAAAGGATTCACATGCCAATAGACTAATATTCGCTCTTTTTCACATTCACATTCAATCCACCAACACCACACACACATTTAATCTCCAGACTATCCTGTATATATATATATATATATATATATATCTAACTTGTTCGCAAGCATCAATTAGGCCAGCTTCAAGCATATACATATTCTTCCCAAAAACAATTCAAGCATGTAGCTACCTCATGTCATCTTGGATCACACATACATCCTCAATACAAGATTTAATCCATTACAACTTCAACCACTTATTAGGTCGGCCAAAGATAGACCTAATGACAAAATGCAATCAACAAAATGGTGCCAACTCGCCATATGAGCACTAGTACACACAAGTTTTTGAACTTGCATGCATCCAACAACCAAAAACCACTTCCCAAAACTATGAGCAATGATGATCATCGGAGGGGAATTGTGGACCAAAATACTAGAGGATAATCCTGCATATCGATTCAGAATACTGGATCAACTTTGACTTTGAACTTAGTTGCAACTCATATATCATGGTAAAATCAATGACAACAAAAAATTTGCATTAAGATATGTCTTCTTCTTTATTCTTCCAACAGTGGGTTCTTTTCTTTTTGAAGAGATGAGGAGGAAGGTATCCATCATTTCGAAGGAGGCCCTAAATGCTCATGAAAGACCTAAGGAAAAAGGCATGAAAAATGAGAAGTGTGACAAATCAAAGTCTAGGGGTAGATCTAAATCTCTTGGAAATTCCAAAGTTATTTACTAGAAGTACAGTAATCCCAGACATATTCATAAGGAATGCAAAGAGAAAAAGAAGAAATTTTATTGTGATTCTAAGTCTAAGAAGGAAGATGGTGACACATTCATTTCAACTTTGGAAACTCGTGCAGGTAATGACACATGGTTAATTGACTCAGGTGCATCTTTTCATATGACCTTTAATAGGGATTGGTTTTGTGAATATGTAGAAATTGATGGAGGTAAGGTGTACTTGGGTGATGATTCTCAATTAGACATTTTTGGCCATGGTAAAGTTAAAATCAGGTTTCTTGATGATAGAATAAAAAGGATTAATGGTGTGTTGCATATCCTTCGATTAGCATGAAATTTTTATTTGTGAGAAAACTAATAGATGTGGGTGTACAGGTAGTATTTTCTGATGCGGAATGCAAGATGGTTAGAGGTGCTATGGTGATTTCTAGAGGTGTCAGATATGGCACATTGTGTAAGATTGATGCATGCATTGTTGAGTGCAATAGCACTTCTATGAAAATTAAGTCTATGGAAGAAGTGAGGGTTTCGCCTTTAACAGATGGTCATGGATTTTGGGTACCCAAGGTTGCTCTTTCTTTTAAGTCAAAGTTACCTATAGAGAAAACTATGTTATGGCACCAAATACTTGGTCACATTGGAGAAAAGGGTCTAAGGACCTTGAAAATAAAAACCTTGTTGAAGGTCTATCTAATTGTAATCTTGAATTTTATTTTTGTGAGAACTGCATTTATGGAAAGAAAGCATTCAGTTTTACTCGAGTTCTCATAAATCTTGTCATGTATTGGATCTTATTCATTCTAATGTGTTTGGTCTTATATATGTTCCTTCAATTGGTAAATCCAACTATTATATTTCATTTATTGATGATTATAGTAGAAGGACATGGGTATATTTTCTAAAGAGTAAATCTAAAGTTTTCAGTCAATTTAAAAAATTTAAAGCAATGGTTGAGTTGCAGACTAGAAAGAAAATAAAATGTTTGAGGACTGATAATGGTGGTGAATATTTTTCCAATGATTTTGATAGATTCTATAAAGATTGTGTTATTCATAGATAGAAGAAAACTTTGTATTCTCCACAACATAATGGAGTTGTAGAAAGAACGAACATGACACTGATGGAGAAGGCTAGGAGTATGTTGAGTGGTGTTGGCCTAGAGCAAAGGTTTTTGGTTGAAGTTGTTGCCACTTCCTATTACTTGATTAATAGGTCTCCTATATTATTTCTTGTTGTTAAGACACCTATAGAGGCATGGTTAGGTCACAAGCCTTCATTAATACATCTTAGATTTTTTGGTTGTGAGGCATATGCACATGTGCCAAAGGAGAACCAAACAAAGTTGGAGAACAAGGTTGTGAAATGTATCTTCATCAAATATAGTTATAGTGTGAAGGATAAAATATTTGGGATCTTGTTGCACAAAAGGTAATACATAGTAGAAGTGTTATTTTTAGATAAACTAATCCTTTTTTGTTACATTACAACCAGAACAAAGTAAACAAGAAGATGTGATTTAATTTCCTTCTACACCTAAGAAAGTTGAATCAAGTCCCAAGGATAGAAAAGAATTTAAGGAGAGATCATCTAGCTCTAGATCTTTAGAAGAGGAGGAATAACCTCAAACTCAGCTTGTTCACAGGTCTACAAGGCATAGAAAACCACCTGAAAGGTATTCACCTGAAGATTGGAGATGTATTTTTTGCTTTGAATACTAACATGGATGAACCCAAATCTGTAGAAGAGGCACTAGGTATGAATGATGTAGAATCCTAGAAGATTTCTTGGATGAAGAAATGGCATCTTTGAAAAAGAATCATACATGGTATCATGTACCATTTCATAAAGTATGAAAACCTATTGGTTGTAAATGGGTGTTCAAGAAAAATATTGGTTTAGATGGAGGTATTGAGAATTACAAAGCAAGGTTGGTTGCAAAAGGTTACTCTCAAGTTGAGGGTGTTGATTATGGTGATATATTTTCTCCTGTTGCCAAAATGGCATCCATTAGATTTTGGTTTCTTATGATTTAGAGGTTGAGCAAATGGATGTGAAAACGAATTTCCTTCATGGTGATTTGGACGAGGATATTTATATGAAACAACCAGAGCACTATGTGGTGAAAGGTAAAAGTAAGCTGGTTGCAAATTGAATAAATATTTGTATGGCTTAAAACAAAATCCTAGGATGTGGTACCAAAAAAATGATACATATGTGTTGTTTTGGATTTGAGCATTCTAAATTAGATCATTGTGTTTATTATAAAACTGATGGTGATCATTTTCCTATTTATTGCATTATATGTTGATGATATTTTATTTATTGGTAGAGGGAAAGGTATGATTTTAGAACTAAAATCTTAACTTGTTGCTAAATTTGAAATGAAAGATCTTGGTGTAGCTAAACACATTCTTGGGATGGAAATTAAAAGAGATAGACTGAACCAAAAGTTATGGTTTGGCCAAAGTAAGTATGTCAACTCAATTTTACTGAGGTTTGATATGCAGGATTGTAGACCATTGTGTGTTCCTGTTTCAATTGGAACAAAGTTATCTATTTCAAATTGTCCAACATCTCCATAAGATATGGAAGAAATGAGCAAAGTGCCTTACCAGAGTGCAGTTCAAATTTTGATGTATGTTATGGTTTGTACTAGACCAAACATTTCCCAAGCAGTGAGATTTCTTTCTAGATATATGTCAAATCTTGGTAGAGTTCATTGGGATGCAGTTAAAAGAGTCTTCAAATATTTGCAAGGTACCTTAGATTATTCCTTGTGTTATCATAGTACCATGTTTGAAGATGAGATTTCCCTTGATATTCATGGTTATGTGGATTTAGATTAGACAGGTGATGTTAATAGCAGATTATCCACTAGTGCTTATGTGTTTACTTTATTTGGTGGTGCAATTAGTTGGATGAGTAAGTGACAAGTTATGGTTGCTTTGTCCACTATTGAAGCAGAGTATATGGCAACTACTCATTCTTGTAAATAATCCATTTGGCTTAAGAGATTGTGTTCAGATATTGGAATAAAACAAGGTGCAATGACAATTTATTGCGACAGTCAGAGTGCGATATGTCTAGCCAAGAACTCGACATTTCATGTCAGGACCAAGCACATTGATGCACAGTATCTTTTTGTTAGAGATATGGTTGAAGATGGTAGGATGAAGTTCATTAAGGTAGAGACTTTGATGAAAGTTGCTAATTTTTAACTAAGCCTATGAGCACAGAGAAGTTCAGATGGTGTTTAGAGACTATGGGCCTTTCATCCCCTAGCAATTAAAGAGACAATGTTTACAGCCCCATGTAACTTTTGCAAGGTGTTTGACAAGTGGGAGATCTATTAAGGAAAATGTGTCTCAACCTTGCAATTATATATGGTTTATTGTTGATAGGATGTATATATATTTATATACATGTTTCCTAGTTACATTGATAGGTGTATACAATGGTAGCAAAGACCAAAATGTGAGCATGTTAACTTTTTCAGGAAACTTCTAAAATGGTCGACATATATTAAATAAGGATATATTGTAAATCTAGACCATTCCTTATTAGGTTTTAGATCTAATGGCAGATATTGTGTTGGCATGTCTTGCCCTAGAATGTAACTCTATTTTATCAGGGTGTTGTATTACTACTGTGGTAGAGAGACGGTGATGTTTTTGAGATTCTGATAGCAGTCATGTTGTCGATTGATCTCTAGTGGTGATACTCCTGTGAGAAGCTTTCTCTGCAAGTATATTGTAATCTTTGTGATTTATTGAATAATACATTGGGCAACTTTTGGAGTGTGGGGTTTTTCTCCTAAAAGGGTTTTCCCCTCATAAATCACTATGTCATGGTATGCACGATATTTATATTATTATTTTTTAAATTTCTTCAACTGTTAAAAATCTGTAAAGTTTAATACTTTTCTCCTCTCAAGATTAGCATAGGAAGTTGTTCTGCTACCTTAGCTTCCTTACATGCAAAACCTTCAACAAGTGTTGTGCCTTATGAACCATTCATTATAGATTCCCTTTAGCTCATCAATTAATAAGAAGTATTTTCTGCAGTGTGTCAAATTATTTTATTGCTATCACGATTCAACCATGTAGTTTTAAGATTCAAACTCATTGACCCATGTTTCATGAGTAGTGGTTCAAAATATCCCATCTCTTATGATAGTGAATGGTCCACTTAACACCCATTGCATCTAAAGAGAAAAGTATAATTCCTTTTCAAATCATTTCATCCCACTTTTAAATAATTCCTTAAGAAATTAACACTATTTTCAACCCATATAATAGATTTGAGGAATATTAATAAAAAAATTCCTCTAATGAGAAAAGTCTAATTTAGAATTTTAAATAGAATTCAAAATAAATCTATTGATATAAAAATCTTATACTCTTTAATACATGTCGTAAACATTAATGGGCTTAGTATTGTATTAAAATTTTAATTATTACCTTGATCCTTTTTAAAATTAAAATCTGTTACTATCACTTAGACCCTCTTAAAATTAAAATATATTATGAAACCTTATTATTTTACTCCCATAAACACTAGCATATATATCTTTAAAATAATCTATATAAAATACATTAAGAGATATCATTTTTGAGACACCTATTTAATTGAATCCTAACCCTAACCTAACCTTAAATATAAGCCAAATTGAACCCTAACCTTAACCTTAATTAAATCAAAATCCTAAGTCCATTTAAATCCTAACTCTAACACTAATTGAACCATAAAACTATCCTAACTTGAATTGAACCCTTACCCAAACCAAACTCTACACAAACCATAATTGAACCTTAACCCCAACCATAGCCCTAATTTAATTGTAACCCTAACTATAACCATAACCATAACCCTAATTGATCCCTATTGAACTCTAACCCTAATTGAACCCAAAACCTAACCTTACAATAACCCTAAATGAACCCTATCCACAACTGTAATCCATATTGAATGGTAAGTGTAACCCCAACTCTAACCCTAACCATAACCCTAATTGAATTGTAACACTAAATGTAAACATATATGAATCCTAATCCTAATTGATCCTTAACCCTAATCCTAATCAAACCTTAGATCTAACTATAATCCTAATAGGTTTGTAACTATAATCCTAATTGAACCCTAACACTAACCATAAACCTATTTGAGCCCTAATCTTAATCCTAACCCTAATTAAACCTTAAACTAACACTAACCCTAATTGAATCTAGAGTGATAGTAAGTATTGAAGTTTGAAATTAACATCTTATTATACTAAAAGTGACATTTAGTACTATGAACTTAAAATTTTGCATATTCACCTATTTCTAAAGTGGCAGTTAGTCTATAAGATCAATTTAATGTTAGTCCATGAGATCAATTCCCAAATATTTGGTGATTAGTCTAACACCCACCTCCAATGTAATTTAGAGCCTCCAACTAACTTAAGGAAATTGAACCTAGATTGAGACTCTAATATGACATGTAGATCCACCTCGTCTTTGAGGCTTTCTTTAGTAAATCATGACACTCATGTGGAGGTAAGCAAGAGGACAATAGTTGAATAGACCAATTAAGTAAGGTGAGGAAGAGTGGGTTAGAATTAGTAGCCCCCAAGTGATCTATAAGGGTAGGTCCCCATGCAGATACTTACCTTATTTTGGCTAGCAACCACGGCTCAACATTTGAAAGAGCAATTTGTGGATTTGGTAGCCTCATGAATATTTTTTTTTTTGGTTATTTTTAAGTAGTCAACTTAAATTTAATTTTTTCAGTTGTGTAACTTTTTTTTTCTTTGTTAAATTGTGAACATAATAATATGCAGAGTAAAGAATTTGACTATCCATTGCCTATTCATATCATGAGTTTATGAAATTGATTAGTGTAATGCATTTTTCCTATAGGAACATTTCTATTTTAGTTTTACACACTCAAAAGTTTGGGGTGAGATTGGATTTTCTTCTGATATGAGAAAGCCTCCTTTGGTGGTCCTCTAAGAATAGAAATTATTGACAATTGACTATATTTAACAAAATATTTTGCATATTCGAGTTCATAGTCATCTTCGCTGCTTTTTGATTTTGTGAACATGGCTCGCTAAACCCCTATATGTCACTATAGAATCCCCTATATGTTTTTGATTAGGGGTAAAAATGGGTTTTGATGGGGCTTGGAACCCATTAAAAAATGGTTTTGAAGGGACTCATAACCCTATCAAAGAAAAGCAAGCTTCCTTCTAGATAAAATGCATACCAACAACAACATCAACTAAAAATGAACAAGATTACACAAGCTGCATCAAACAAACAAGCAAGGGCATGAAACCCTTTAATAACCTGGTTTGAACCGAGACCAAAAACCCTTAGATACACATAGAATCCACCTACATTTGATAGGCATCAACAAACCATCCGCTCATGGAAGACACCATCGAGCCAAGAAAGATAACCTGCTTAATGGTGTAGGACACCATCAAACCCCTAAAGAATAACACCATCAACTCCAACAACCCCACCTCGATAAGGGAGTTAGAGAGCACAACGGACCACTAGAAACAAATCCATCGATCAAACTAGGAAGCCAAATCCAAATCCACCTCAAAAGGAGGGAGCTCCCCTCTATAGGAGAGAATTTCATGACCAAAAAATCTACAACTTCCTGAAAACTCCAGCACCCTCAACCTCCACCTCCATAGGAGAAGTGTCCACCTCAAAAGGAACAACAACTGAGGAAGCCATAGACAATCACCTCCCAGCACCACCTCCATAGGATTTGAGAAGAAGGCCAAAGCAGAAAAAGGACAAGCAGCCATGCCACCCTTTGACAAAACCTAGAAAGATACCAACACCTCCAAACAACAGGCCTCAAAAATAAACCATTGAGTCATAAGCATAACCATTTGAGGGGACTCAACTCTCTGGGACATAGAGAGAAACTCATAATACCACTGAACCTGTAGTAAGAAAGGAGAACCAGAGACACCAAAGCTTCCATGGACAAACCTAGTAGTAGAAACTCTTTCAAACCACTCTTCTTTAGCACAAAGGCAGTAGAGACTATCTCCAGCACCAAGAGAAACCAAGTTTCAAAAAAAATCTTTAAAAACCACCTAGTTGGGACATTTCCAAAGGCCACAAAACCCCTCAAGTCACAACAAGTGCTCAAGAAACCAACATAGGTCAAAAAAAATAGCACCTCCCCAACACAAGAGCAGGAAAAGAAGACCAACCTGACAAAGGAAACTGCACCAACAGAAAAATCCCCTTTAACAAGCGAGGAGGGGGTCATCCCAAGCCAGAAGATCACCAGGAACAACTGGGTTTACAAGATAATCCTTAGAAACAACCCAGACAAACAAAATCCACACCTATCCACAAAGAATAGCCAACACCAAAGGAGGATAGTCCAAAATAGAGCCAAACATCCATCCTCCAAAGTGGCCCAAATGATCCAAGCGAACATAGTAACAATACTGCTCCAGAGCCCTCCTGAAAGCATAATCAATAAAACACTAGAGGAGCGAATAGAAGCATCCCCCTCTACCTTAGCCAAACACACCAGACCAAAGAAGACAACATGCCCCAAGGCATAGATCATAGCACACAAAGGATCCTGCATGGATAAAGCCACACAACCCACACAAAATAACCCCTCACCAAAAAGAGTAGGCAAACCAACAATAGCCACGAAGGGAGAAAGAAAACTACTTCAAAAGAGAGAAGAATGTTGCCAAGACCAACCAGATAACCCCATGCCAAGTAAAAGCACCCAGGTCCGGTTAGAAATACCCGACAAAGCAAGAAACTTTACCCGAAAAAATGCCATCCCCATCATCATCAAGAAAAAGGGCCACATCCTCGCACCTCCATCTGCTCGCAGCACAAAATAAACTACAAAAAATGAAAAAAGGGGACCCAACGACCCCTTCAATAGCATCATCATCTACCTTAGAATCTCCCTCATTGTCCTAAGAAACTCCCTTGGTGAATTTCAAAACCCATCTCCCACCTGAACTTCCACTATCAGTCCTGCTCATCCCACTCATCAATATTGTTGAAAGTCTTCACGTGATGAAATATTCCCCTATATGTTATAATTCCTCTTGACATAAAAATATAAAATGGATGAGGGATTAATCTAATCCACCACTAAATTAAGGGTTTCAACTTGCCCTAATTTCTTATTGATCTCATTATGAGAAAACATTTTCTCATTTTTGCCAAGTTTTTGGAGAATTCGAAGAATGGAGATGTTGCAGTTTATGAAATGACCATTGCTCATAGGTGAATATTGTTTTAATAGATTTCTCCTTTGCCTACGAGATTTTTTCAAGGTTCTAAAAATTGTGTTTTAGTTTCACCTAGAGGAGAAATTTTGTGAGTTTGTTTTGAATGATAATGGTTCCAGATAGGTATTGTTCTACTGGTTTGAATGTTTTTCCTCCTTTCTTTCCTAGATCTCTTACAGTTCTAAGTTTTAGGGATTATTATTGAGTGAGAAAAAATCATAATTGTTTTGCAGATGTTGATGAAATTAAAAGAAACAAAGAATCTTCAGTTTCCTATGAGATTCTTTTTGCAGAAGCTGGATCATAAGTTATTTTTAAAAAGTTGAAAATATGGATATGCATCGCTGGCCCAAAATGGTTGTGGAGGAGGAGCTAAATCATAGGAAGAATAATTGAATGAAATAAAATAGCAAGTGGGATATTAATTTGTTCGAATGTCCTAGCACTAATGGACAGATAAAAAAAATTGTGTTAGAAAATTTTAGGACTGTTATGTGGACTAAACATATTGGTTGTAAAAAAACACATTATATCGAAGAGTTCAAACCCACATGAGAGCATGATGAAAAAGAATACCTAAGGTTTAGAACTAAAGGAAAGACTAGGATTTTTGTTGCTTAGCTAAGGACGGGGTCTCATCATCTTAGATGTGAGATTGGTAGGTGGACTCTCTCCAAGGAAGATTAAGAACAAAGAATTTACATTTTCTGCAACAAAGGGGTTGTTGAAACTTGATGAAACTTCATCATTGAGTGTGTTGCTTATGATGATATTCATATCTATTATGAAAGGAATTTGAAGGTGGATAGTCTAACTGATCTTTTTAAGGAGATGAGGCTTCTCAAGACTACTAACTTTTTGATCAAGATCCATAACAAAAGAGATGATATTGAAAGGAACTTGAAATGGTTAAAGATTCAACTCTCGGTCCCATAGGATGATGGTCTAGAGGAAAGCATTAAAAATATTTCATTTCATTTCAAACCCAAAAATATGTCTTTGTTGGGTATTGCATTGCAAATCGACATTTCTATATGCTTTTTTTTTTGTTTTTTATTTTTTTGATGTTCTAAACAAATAATATTATGAACTGGTGGGATGACGTTTGTAGTTTGTTGGGGTTTCGACCCCAAATGAAAGCCAATCGTTTCCATGGGATTGTGGAACTTGTAGGGCCATGACTCTTATGGAGCCATGCCTATTAGTGATGGCTTGTGTATGGAGGGGCTCGACCTTTTCATACAATGAACCTTAAATTATATATAGAAGTGCATATATGTGTTATATTTTTGTAAAACATTATAGTTCACATATACATAATTTTTAGAGAAATAAAAAATAATAGAAATAAAAAAAATTCAATATGCAATTTATATATATGTATATGTAGATATATTACACTCCTTACATATCTATTGACATTTAATACATTTATTTGATAGGAAATAATATTTTTAAATAAAACTAAATTTCCTATTCTTATTAATAACCAACAAAAAAGTGTATGTGAAAATTAAATATTCATACACTTTTCCTAGACTAATTAACATTTTTCAATACATTTTTTGTCGTTTAAACTCTCTAGAATAACAAGAAAATAGAATATGCATATTTGATGTTACAAGTTGTTTTTCCAGAATACTTACCAATACTATAACAATAATCTAA
This sequence comes from Sequoiadendron giganteum, assembly GCA_007115665.2. Lineage (NCBI taxonomy): Eukaryota > Viridiplantae > Streptophyta > Pinopsida > Cupressales > Cupressaceae > Sequoiadendron > Sequoiadendron giganteum. The sequence goes on from CM021107.1 coordinate 392,847,729, forward strand.
ATTTTACTACAATGCTTTGGCAACAATAAGTATTTAAAGATCTTTTGATTTTACTGCAATAGTATATATATAACATAATAATTTTTAAATCTGCTTCCAAATTTACAACTTTTTTTTGGTAAACATTTATAAAATAACACATTACATATCATTTATTTTCAATAGCTAAAATTTGATACACATGATCTAGTCCATGAAGAACTAATACTTCTACCCTTATAAAACAATACATAGAATATCATTTATTTTACATTGCTAAAATTTGATGTACATGATCTAATCCATGAAGCACCAATACTTCTACCCTTTCCAACTATTTTCAAAAGTATAACAATAATTGAGCAATGGTCACATAATGTATCTTTCAAGAAAAACCTTTCATATGCATATTTTTCCACATAAAAATATTATTTCTAATGCCAATGGGAGCTCAACTCCCATCCATAGAACTATAATTCACTCCACCCCCAAGTTAGAGGCCACATGGTAAACCAAGGAAAACATTTAAACATTTGACTACACAACCAAAATATAGTAGAATAACATATTAACAACACAACCAAATTTACTAATATACCCATGGAAAAACCCAATACAATGGTTCTCTCATGAGTACCATGAAGAGGGGGAGTTTTGGACACTGTCATGGAAAAATATTATTAATCTTACTCAATCTTCTTCTCATAGTAAATCACAAAATTTCTTCTCAATTCTTCTTCCAACCCACAATATTACTTAGTTTTCAATTTCAACATCACATAGCTCCCAATTCCAACAACAAAATCATATAGCTCTAAATTTCAACAAGATAAAATTAAGGGTACTCATACCCTAAAAAAATTCCATGATGGCCCTAATCACTCTACCCCAATACTTAGGGTGCTCTTAATCAACTTGGAGAGCCTACCCAAAAATAATTTTTCCACACCTAACAAAACATTGACAAAAAATTTAATACATACAACACATAATTTCACAACACAACTCAACACTATTAAATTCAACAAACATACATAGCCATCCCAAAAACACATAACCACACAATTTCACAACATATAGCAGCACTATTGGCATAAATCACTTCAACAATTTTATACTAACCATAACTAAGAGTTTATACCCTACCTTATTTTGATTATTCAAACAAGGAGTTGAGAAGCTTGATGAAATATCTTCCAATTCTCCTAAATTTCCTTAGCTAAATATTTCACTTACTAACCTTTCCCAAACTTAGAAGAATTTTTTTCTCCAAGAAAGGTCAGAAATATTTTCTTCCAAGTTTAGAGAAGAGCATTAATAGAGAAAAATACCCTTCATCCTTGAATCATCTCCACATTGGATCTTCCTACAACCCTAATGCTCACAATCGTAAGACACCTAGATTCTTTGAGGGCCTCCCAAGTGTCTCCACTTGGGAGATTATCTTACAAGGGATGCCTCCATGTGTACTCACCCTTCGTGAGTCATGAAGGATCTTATTGTCTAGCAACAAACCCAAAACCAGTTTCGAGGATGGGATGAGGTGATAAAAACTCTTTCTAATAATTTATATGCTCTAAAATTACCTCTAACACATAGTCCTATCAGCTAGGGATTAACCAAAATGAATAAAATTACTCACTCAAATCCATTTAAAAGCCCATAAGAAAATAACTAAAAATTTAAACACTTAGGTAACCAATATTTCAACACAACCAAATAACAAAATAAAACACTACAAAATTAATTTCACATAAGAAGTTATGTAAATAATTTCACTTAAGGAGGACTTCCAAATAATAAAATTCACATCACATATGACCTTAAGTCCCTCCAAAGGACTAAGGTTGACTTATTAGTTGAGCACAATCATGTTTACCATATGACCCTAATTCCCATCGACAATACACCTATGTACTCAAATATAATTGTTAGTTCAACATATATGATAATCATATTTGAAGCATCAACAATATGATTTATTTAAATTTCAAATATAACTAATTAAATATTTCTACACTATCATTCCTGATGAGCCTAGTTTTTGGTCCAATTTTGGGTAGAATCTATAGTTTATTTGCTAAAGTTGACATGGACTTTGATATTAAATATTGATATTTCTATAGTGTTTCCCACAAACCATAGACATTGGGTTTAATTCTATTCATGCCAGCTTTAATGACATTAGCCTATTCTGTGGACTATCTATATCAATTTTGTATGTGGTTAATGAATATTCTTTAAGGTGGTTATAGATGTGCAATTATTATGTCTACTGACATTTCCATGCAGACATACTTGAAGATGCTAAATTGAGAAATGCAACTGCCAGCAGGTCATGTAGAGGAATTGTTCGAAGGTCAACTGAAGGACGATGGTAGGAAATTCCCCATGTCAGCTGCATGTAACCGCCTTGTATTGGTCTTTCGCAATGTTGAGCAGATGTGGGTGTTACTGCAGTGTTGAGTCTAACTTTGGACATGCATGTCTGATCAGAATCCCTGGGTGTGTAACCACCCTTCCATTCATTTCCCTATTTTCCCTAAATGGCATCCTCTTAGTTGTGGGAGTTGATTGCCTTGTTTAGTTGATAGTATAAATAAGGTTCAGGTCCTCCTTCTTCGAGAGTTGTTGAGTTGTTGAGTTATTGATGTTGTAAGATTTGATAATATAGTATTTCCAGACATTCTACTCTTTTGTAATTGCATTTCCTAATGAATAAGATGAGATTCTAAGTTGAGCATTTGAGTTTATATTAGTTTTAGAAGATACTTTTCCAATGGGGGCCACTTGGTGAGTAATTTGTCCTTTAGTTTAGCTAGATTAGTTATTAGTTTTTGTTTAGTACTTAGTTAAGAATTTGACACTGACTGTTCTTCTAGCCACTAGAATCTCATTTTATGACTGTTCCTGTAGCCAAAGTGAACATATTAGTTTCTCGTTTTTTTCTCAGGTTTTCATTCTTTTCATGCATGTTCATCTTAGTTTGATTGTTGAGTGATGTTCAACATTTACTTTGTTCCTTTCCATGCAATTTACTTTCAGTATTGAATCTTTCTTAGTTGTAGAATGAAGATGACTACTTTGACTTCCTAGTGCACATAATGTGTTGACCTATTTCAAGTTCACATCCCTGGGTTAAAAATTTAAATGCATCTTCATGATGGTTAAAATGGTTATTCAAGTTAGATGTCCAATCTATGAAGCATGGTTGTAAAGGCTTAGTTATTGAAATCATTGTAGGAGGCCAACATTTTTGGTGTCGTTGTCAGGGATGGTGTCAAACTAGGGAGCTCTTTGGATTCATTGCTAGTTATTCCTACTATGGTATTTTTGGAATTTATTCTTAGTATTTAGAAGTTCTGATCCACTATTCTTTCACCAAATCTTTATGTGAGTTGGTTGATGCTGATTTGATACCGCATACATAGGAGAAGAAGAGATGTTTATGGGAGATTCCTTCCTAACAATCCAAAACCATTTCAGCTAGTAGAGCTTCCAAATTTTCCCAAAAATGAATAAGAAGAGCCACACCCCTTTGTTGATACATTTCTTGACTTAACTAGTTCTAAATTTTCCCTTGAAGATCAAAATCTAGTTGAAGAACCCTTTACTTTGGAACTTCATCAAGCAGGCATGGGTGATGCAAATGGAAATAGGCCTAATAGGTAGAACCAACCAAATTTTCTTTTTCCCATTGCTCATCAGTGAATTAGACAACCTCAAAAATATCCCTGCTCCAGTCCTTCCTAAGTTCTATGGACTTGTCACAAAAGATCCTGATACATTCTTGTTTGAGTTTGATATAATCTACAGAAGTTATGACTATACCACTGATGCCCATAGTTTTAAGCTATTTCCTACCACTCTGAAAGAAGTTGCATAGAGATGGTTTATGAGCCTTGGCAGAGATATTGTGGAGACTTGGGAGGACATGAAGATAAATTTCCTTGAGAAATACAAAGAGTATTGCAGGAGCGGTGATATGAGAGGAGATGACATTTTGATAATGCAACAAAAGGAATATGAGAGCCTGGAGGATTTCATTTCAAGGTTTTTGTTTTCTCTACATAAATCTCCACACCATACACTCAATCAAGACTCACAGAAGCTGATTTTCTTGAGAGGAATCAATGAAAGTTGAATTGATGCCTTGGATTTGATGGAAGGAGCAGATATCACTCAAGTTCCTTGGGAGGATATAAAGAAGATATGCTAGAACTATTCTAGTGCAACTTCAATGAAAGGGAGAGCTTACCAATCCTCTATGGGTAAGTCATCCACCAGTGGAGTTTCAAGGATGGATATTACTCATTTACTGGCATATTTCAAGCAGGATATCATAAACAATCTAGCTACTCAGTTGGATACACTTCAGGCCAAGAAGAAACATGAGGAGGCAGAGGCAATGCTGATATAATATTGTCCTCATTGCAGAAAAAAGAAGAGGGATTGTAGATGCAAGATGGTAGCTAATATTGATAGAAAAAAGATTCCACCTGAGTTCAAACCAGTTCAGACTGAGGAAGATCAAGTCTACTTTGTTGCACAAAGAAGGCCATGGGCTCCAAGATAAGGTATGCCACCAGATCCACTATCTTTTGTTGGGCCATATTTTAATTTGTATTCATCTGGTAACCAGTGGAAGCCCCCATGTCCATCCAACTATGGAGGATATCCACCATAGCATTGGGGTAACCCTCCAAATACTTGGCCCAATTTATCAAAATTCTTCACCTTAGTGGCAACAACCTCAGGAAAATTGACAGCACTTTCCAGGAAATTGGCAGTTTTAGGGGAATTGGCCGCAATTTCAATGGAGAGGTGGACAACAATGGCCAAATCAGATAACCAATTACATCCAGCCACCTTATCAGCCCCAAAAAATTGCTATAATGCCTCCTGCTAATCCAAGCTCAAATGTACCCAAACCCACTTAGTTACCAACTCAACCCACACCTAACCCAAATAATAAACCATAGTAATAGCATGTATACTCTACTAATCCAAATCAATTTTTTGCATGTGTTGTGAGTTTAAGTGACATACATCTACGTTCAAGAACCACTTTACCAGCTCCTTCCACACCTATTATTACTAAGCTTCCTGGAAGAGGAAGAGGAATCTTTGAATGATCCCATTCATCCTAGTGCACCTAAAAATCTTGAACCAATTCCAGCCAAGCAGATGACACAAGAACCACCATTCCCCAGAGATTGGAAGTTTCCAAAAAAAAGGAAGACAAGGAGGAATCCACTTTTGACATTCTAGACCAACTAAAGCATATATGTGTCCAGATACCCCTATTCTAGGCCATAAAATATGTTCCTATATATGGAAAAGCAATCAAAGAAGCATGCCTCAAGAAGTCAGGCAGGAAAAAGAAAGACCCAACTATAGTTCATGTAGTGGGACAGTTGGCTGACATGATTCTTGGAAAAGTAACTATCCCCAAGTACAATGATCTAGGTATTCATGTGGTTGAAGTTATTATAAATGGGATACACATAAAGAATGCTTTGATTGATTTGGGTGCAACAATAAATGTGATGACTAAAGACATCCTGCAGCAACTAAACATTGTAAGTATGAGATCCACTCCTACTGTCCTGCAGCTTGTTGATAGTTCCACTGTTAAGCCCGATGGCATAGTAGAGGACCTTGTGGTGATTCTAGACTCTTGGGAGTATCCAGTCGACTTCATGATTCTTTCACCTAAAGCTACATTAGACGGGTATCCTATTATCCTTGGAAGGCCATGGTTAGCAACAATAGATGCTTATATTGGATGTCAGTCAGGTTACATGACCAATTATGATGGTAGGAACACCAATAATATTGTTTTTTATCCTCTTGCTTAGCCATCCCATGATGAGGATAATCATGTATGGCCACATGTAGGTGAATAGGCCGAGGAAGTTAACTCTGTGGCACAGCTTATGATGTTAGGTAGAAGTATTTTCTTGTAGATTCAAGATGAAGATGAAGTGTTATCTAATATAATTCAGAATGATTCTGAGGTGGACGAGGTACCACATTCTCATGCATCTAGTTATTTTGGTCCCATGAAAACACTTTAGCCTGCTCTGCCTGATCTTCCTGCAACCACTCTTCCAGCAGATAAACTTCCTGCAGCAATAGGTATGTTTCACACAATGCTTCCATATGAACTTAAGGTACCATGTATTAATAAAATAGCTATGATAGAGTTCACTACACAAGTATAGGTGTTCGAAGGAAAATATTTGAATATTAACAACAAACTGGGAGAAGAACAACAGTTGACATTGGAAAATTTGTTGAAGGCCCACCAAAATGAATTTGCATGGGATTATCATGATATGAAAGGACTAGATCCTAAGCTCTACACTCATAGAATATATATAAGAGATTATTGTACACCTGTAAGGTAGCCACAAAGAAAAATCAACCCTACATTGAGAGAAATTATCAAAATAGAGCTGCAAAATTTGCTAGATGCGAGATTTATCTATCCCATTTCAGATAGCTAGTGGGTGTCTCCATTGGTGATTGTGCCCAAGAAAGGAGGAAAATGGTGATTTTTTGTTGACTACAGGGAACTCAATGTTGCTACTAAGAAAGACCATTTTCCCTTTCCTTTTGTAGATCAAGTCCTAGACTCGCTTGTAGGAAAGCGGTACTTCTCTTTTCTAGACAGATTCAGGGGCTATAATCATATTCAAATTGCACCAGAGGACCAAGAGAAGACAACCTTCACATGTCCAATGGGTCATATGTCTATTTAGTACTTCCCTTTGGTTTATGCAATGCACCTTCAACTTTTCAAAGAGTAGTCATCAGCATATTTTCAGACATCTCCCTTGACTGCATGGAAATATATATGGATGAATTTACCACCTATGGTGCTGATTTTGATGAAGCATTGGAAAATCTTAAGAAATTCCTACAGAGATGTGAAGACCAAAATCTCTCTAAATAGTGAGAAGTTTTTCATGATGATGCAAGAAGGCGTATTTCTTGGCCACTACATTTCCCACCAAGGAATTCAAGTAAATCCTACAAAAATTGAGGTAATTACTAATCTACCTACACCTGCAAAACAAAAGGATGTTAGGAGTTTCTTAGGACATGCAGGATATTATAGGTGTTTTATCAAAGACTTCAGCAAAATAGCAGCTCCATTGTATACTCTCCCAACCAAATATTTTGAATTCCAATGGACGGAAGATTGTGCCAAAGCATTTTATGACTTAAAGGAAGCTTTGACTTATGCTCTTGTACTTAAGGGACTTAATTGGGAAATTATTTTTCACATCCATACAGATGCATTAGACTATTCTATAGGATCAGTCTTAGGACAGAAAGAAGGAGCCATTGAAAATTTCATTTATTTTGTCAGCAAAAACTTACAAGGAGCTGAATTCAATTATACAGTAACAGAAAAAGAAATTTTGGCAGTTATATGCGCCCTGAACAAATTCAGGCACTACATAATAGGCTACCAGATCTTTGTGCACACCGATCATGCATCCATTAGATATCTCATGAATAAACCCTTGATCTTAGGAAGGTTATCTAGATGGTTGTTGTTGATGTAGGAGTTTGACATAACCATTGTGGACAAACCAGGGAAGGCCAATGTTGTTGCAGATTTTCTTTCAAGACTAACCACATCAAAAGACAATCAAGCCATAGATGAATCCTTTCCTGATGATCATATATTTCCCATTAGTGTGCACACACCCTGGTATGATAACATAGCTAATTACCTAGTGACAAGGAGAGTTCCTCCTCACTTCTCTCCAAAAGAGAGAAGAGTGCTCATTGAAAAATATTTTCCTTTTCCATGGATTGTTGGATGCTTGTTTTATACTGGACCAGATCATGTTATGAGAAGATGTGTGAGGGAATATGAGACATATGAAATTTTGCATGCATGTCATGATGAACCCTGTGGAGGGAATTTTACAACCAAAAGGACAAAAATGAAGGTGTTGAACACAAGATACTATTGTCCTACACTCCATAAGGATGCAAGAAGATATACAAGGAAATGTGATAGGTGCGAAAGAATGGGCCAACCAACCAAATCAGATGAGATGCCACTCTATCCCCAAGTAGTATTCACTCCCTTTGACAAGTGGGATTGGATTTTGTGTGATCCATTGATCCCCCATCAAATGGTAAGTCTTATATCTTGGCATGCATCGATTATGTAACTAAGTGGGTAGAACTCAAGGCCATGAAGCATGCAATAGATAACAAAGATGCAAAATTTCTTTATGAATAATTTTTCACACAATATGGAATCTCAAGATAAATAGTAATTGATCAAGGAGCTCAATTTACCTCAACACTTGTTACAACACTAGTCAATGAATATAACATAAGTCACAGAAAGTATACTCCTTATCACCCTCAGGCCAATGGACAAGTTGAGGTAACCAACAGATAAAATGAAGCCATTCTAACAAAAATAATGGCTATTCACAGAAAGGACTAGGCAAACAGATTATCAGAAGTATTTTGGGCCTATAGAACCACCTAGAAAACAACTACAGGCTTCACTCCATTTGAGCTATTGTATGCGAAGACAACTACAATGCCTATTGAATTTGAACATAAAACTCTGAGGACTGCAATAGAGTTCAGGATGGATATTTTTGAGGAATAAAAATAAAGTAGCATGCAGCTAAATGCTTTAGATGAGATGAGGAATAAATCCTTGCACCACACTAAGGTCATGCAGAATCAAAGAATCAAATGGCATGAAAAATTTATCAAAGAGAAAAAAATTCAGCCAAGTGACTGGGCATTGCTTTATGACTCACGATATCAGGACAATGCAGGAAAATTGCAAACGAGGTGGCTAGGACCATATGAATTTTTTGAGGTCTTTCCCAATGGATCTGTTTAGATCACCACCATTGACCCTTTCAAAAGCAAGCTACTAGTCAATGGTCATCGTCTCAGATTGTATAACAAGCCAGCTTCCAAAGAAGATTTCCTGCAACAATTCATCCAACATGCAGCACCCGAGCTTCCTGCAGCCGAAGGAATTAGACCTAATGTCCCTCCTTCTAGCTAATTAAGGTATGTACTTGCCATAATAAAGACTTCTACTTTTGTAGAAGACCATTTCTTCATCCATCTACCCATTCGCCACCACCTTTCTCTCTCTCCCATCACTTCATTCCACTTCACCATCATTAATTGCTCAATCTATTTCCTAAAAAGGTGAATGGTACTTTCTCCATGATCTTTGCAATGCATCCTCCACACATTCAATTATGTGCGTATTAATTTCTCTCTTAATTATCTTTTTAGTGCATTCATTTAATTATTGTACGTTAGTATGGATGTTCACATAATTTTCATCATTCCCTATCAAATCACTACTCACATCTCGCATGTGTGGACACATGTCTAAATTTAGGTTGGGGGGAAAGATGCAAGTACATTTCCCACATGTCAGTCCATGCTTGTTTGTGTTAGAAAATCTAGCTGAGCCGATTTAAAATTTGAAGTGAAGGATGGCTCGCATATGTGATGTGACACTAAATTGTCGTCGCCATTTATTTTCAACATAAATTTTGTTTTATTACCCCTTCTTTTCCATTATTGACCCCATCATAATCTTGAATTGCAAGTGGTAAAAGGTAAAAAAGAAAGAGAAGGGAAATTCAGTCGACATTGATACGGGACAATTCAGCTAGCAAGTGTTGCAGAAAGGAATTTATTTTCAGACGAGAATTACAAGAAGGGAATTTTGCAGAGTGACAGTTGATTGCAAACAATGGGATGCAGACTAATTCAAAATGATCCCTTGGTTCATGATGCCTTATTGAAGGATGCACAGTGCTTGGCCGAATTTAGAAACTATGGTTGGGTGGACTACTTCCTAAAGCTAGACAATTTTGATGAAGGCATTGCACTAGAGTTTGCCCAAACATTTTTTGAAGGAAGAGTGACAGTAAAAGGTTTGGAGGTTGTGGCAACTGAGGAAAGAATTGAAAAATTTACAGGGTTACGTGTTGATGGTGAGCATTACCCTATTTCTAGAGATGCTAGGTTAGCAAGGGTCATATTCACAATACATGGTGACCCTCCAATTAGTGTAGACAAACAAGGTGCCAAAAGAACCTCTCTGCTCGAGCCATGGAAGCAGGCAACCATCCAAATTATCAAGTACATCACTTGTGAAGGTCGATTTTCAAACCTACATTTAGTACATTTCTAACTTTTGAGTCACATGAGGCATAAGAGGAGGATGAATGTGCCCAATGTCTTTTACAACCTTCTCTCCACCATGGTGAATGAAACTCAAAAAATTAGGAGCAATTTTGTTTCCCACCATTGCCTAATTAAATTGTCGGTTGAAAGATCTTTGCATAATGTAGCACCCGAAATGTCCTGGGATGAATTCAAATTTTTTGATCAATTTAGACCTGAGAAGCTACAATCTAGGGCTTTACCTCAACCACATAGGTCTAGGAGGAGATTAAGTAGGTTTGAAGCCACCCCTGGTGCTTCAACCTCTGGAGCTGGCTCTAGTATGAATCCTCCTGCAGCAGAAAGGGCCATAGATATTAGTTCCTTTGAAACAAAGCACTCTGAAAAGAAAATTCTTCATCGGATTCTGATTATGATGATATTCCACTTGAAACCCTAATGATAACTAGGGTACAAAAGAGGAAGTTAAAGGAAAGAAAAGGAAAATCCAAAACACAACTTGTGGAAAGAGAGGTGCCAAGTCCTAAGAAGAGAATGTTGACACTATTCATCTTGCAGCCAAAGGAAAATATGAGAGTCCTCTTAAAAAATCAAAACCAGTTGTTGATATGCCTTCACAGTAAATCCCTAAGCATGGAAGGACATCACATAAGAGCATAAAATCCCCAATGGGGTTGGAAAATTTCAAAGAAAAGGATATATTCGAAGAAGTAGCAAAAGTGACCCTGGCGGATCTTGTTGCCCTTGCAGAGGAAGTTGAAATTCGAGAGCATGAAGAAAATAGGTGTTCCTACAGCAAGACCAAGAATTAGATCAAGAGTTCTTGTAGCAACTACAAGAACAAGAACAATAGGCCCTGCAACAAGAAGTGGGAGAAGAAATTGTACCTCTATAGCCTAAGCCAGTTGGATAGCCTAAAGCTATGCAAATAGTACTATATGGGGAGCAAACATCGACAAAAACCTTGCTAGGAATTCATAACCCTCTTGATTTTTTAGTACATTCAGCCTTTTTGAATTTATGGAAAGAGATACAAATGAGGGAGGAGGAATGGAAAAAGGAAAAGAAAATATTGAAAAAGGAAATTCAAGAGAGGGATGAAATTATTGAAGAAAATAATGAGGAGATTGCCTCTCTAAAGGAGAGGGTGAACAACATTGCAACCCTGGTACCATAGATTTTAGAATGCAGATACCCTCCAAGGGTTTATGCACTACACCTGAAGGAAAAATATCTCTTTTAGGCTGTCAAGAAATATCTCAGAGACTCCCACTGAATTTTTCAATGCTTATAGGATTGCCTCATTTGAAATGAAGAATTTGTTATGTGAATTTTATTTACATAATTTTGTTGTAACTCAAGACCAAGACTGGAACCCATTGTTGTATGTTGGAGATATCCAATTGAGAGCATTCATGTCTTGGGTGTAAAATGAGATTAGCTGGGGAGAGCAATATACTACTTATAGGAAGAGGGAATCCAATATCCCCGTGGCCATTAGAGTTGAATCAAGAAACCCCAAGGATATTTACAAAGATTGGAACATAATGCTTTTCAGGTCTAGTTATGGTAACATAATTATGCCTTGGATTGAGGTACTTTGCAATGAATATGAGGTAAAGATGACAACAAAAGAGGACACCATAAAAGGATATCTATCACAGAGATGGAACACTTTAACTGATGAGCTGAAATAGGTTGAACCTCATTCCATCCAGAACTATGTTGCAGCAATAAAAATGATTGAAAGTTACATTCAACTTGGGAGAACAAAGGGGCAACAGTGGATTTCTTTGACTTTTCAACCACCTATCCTCATGTGGCCTATGCCAAACTTCAGATTCTACTGCTATGACATTGATGAAGAAAACAAAGATGGAAAATACTTGACATATTGGGAGGATTCTATTGGGACCCTGACTCGCTCTCAGTAGACACTGATATTGGACAATTATCAATTGAAAAATTTAGAGCTTTCACCAAACAAAAAAAAAGTTCTTCCCCTGTTGGAGGACCAGCAAGACGTTAGGTTGGGGGGAGTGATGAGCCTAGTTTTTGGCCCAATTTTAGGTGGAATCTATAGTTTATTTTCTAATATTGACATGGACTTTGATATTAAATGTTGATATTTCTATATTGTTTCCCTCAAACCATAGACATTGGGTTTAATTCTATTTCTACCAAATTTAATGAAATTAGCCTATTATGTGGACTATCTATATAATTTTTCATGTGGTTAATGAATGTTCTTTAAGGTGGTTATAGATGTGCAATTATCATGTGTACTAACATTTCCATGTAGACATACTTGAGGATGCTAAATTCAGAAATGCAGCCACCAGTGGGTCATGTAGAGGAATCGTTTGAAGGTTAACTAAAGGACAACGATAGGAGATTCTACATTTTAGCTACATGTAACTGCCTTGTATTGGTATTTCGTGATGTTGAGTAGATGTAGGTGTTATTGTAGTGTTGATTCCATTTTTGGACATTGTTGATGGGTGTTTTAGCACTTTCTCAACGCGGCTAATGTGTAGGTGCATCACCTCTCTTGAAAGTAAATCTCCAACAACAAGTTGTTGAAAATTATCCCAAGGTCTCTCGAGTGTCAAGTCATGACAATGCTTGAAATATCTCAATTGGTTCAATGTGATCTTGCTGGTAACACAGGGTTGGCCTTTATGGTTTACAAACCATAGGAATTTGGGTCTACAAATGGAGTTTCTAAGTTCTAGAAATAGATGCACAGTTGTTGCAATTTCATGAAAGCAGTCCAAAACTCCATGTGTTCATTTGATTTAGCTTTGTTGTGATGCTTTGAATCCTACTCTAACAAAGGAATAAAAGAAATAGCAAAAGAGAAAGGGTTGAGAAAGTTGTTCTAAATCTAAGAAATGAATGAACAGTAACAATGGAGGTTGCTACAGTAGAAAAACTTCCTAAACCAAGTTTTGCTTGACCGAGAGAACCTACAGCTACACATAACCAGTGCAATCTTCTAAGGACTGAAGATTTTCAAATTGCACATGCACATCATGAACATACAATTGAACTAAATTGCAGCAATGAAATAAATAAGCCCAGGCTAACTTTACATAGCAGCTTGCCATCAACAAGTGCCAAAAGTATGGGCTGGAAATTCATCAAATACCATAACAGCTAACACCATTGTTACAACCACTCAAGAAACTACAAACTAAAACTAACTTGGAAGTTGAACCATGCATGCATAATGAACAAACTCAAAAGAAACATCCAATTTCATGCAATGCTTCTCTCTATTGCTACAAAATTCCCTTCACATCAGTTCTCCAACCATTTACAAATAAGGAGCAAGCCCCTATTTATAGTTTTCCAAAAGTGAAATGAATGCCCAAGATTAATTTACATTACGTGGCCCACATTCAATACAAGTTACGGTTTCACCTACCCTCAATATTCAACAATATAAATACATTCTTGTATTTTCCCTACTTTGTCTTCTAGTGACCCTGGCATTGTAGTAGTTTTGTCTTCTAGTTGTTTTATGTGTTGTGGTTGAAAGTTTCCTATGTTGTCCTTTGTCTGATGTGTTTTTTGCATCCTTTCAGCCAATCAAGTTTATCATTTTGCTAATTAGTGTTACAGAGAATCAAATGTGCTACTCCTAATTCTAGTGGACAATTCCTAACCATCATCATCATTTGGTGGAAAATAAAACAGCTCTCTCTGACTCCTTTCTGTAATTTTTTGCCAATGACCTCCTCGGTATAGGTGTTTTTTTAATGCCAATTTTGTTGATGTGTCCTAGGAGAAGAGGCAGGAAATGGATGGAACAATGTGATTTTTCTTGTTTAGATTTCTCAATGGGCCTCCCTGATAGACCCACATCAAGTTCCATAAATCCTGCATACACAAAATGCAGTAAGTGCTTTCATATGTAAATCAAGGAAAATGTTAGTCAAATCCTACAAACTCATTGTTAGATCCATCCATGCATCATTAAAAGACCATAATATTCATATTTGGAGCTCATTTGGATCATTTAGGCAAATGCGGGCCCAGGGGTGCGGGTTTCCCTAGGGTGGAAGCCGTCAGGATAAAAGGAGTGAGAAAATAGCCATGAGGCAATGGAGACCTGCAGGTGGCCACCCGCAAATAGAAACCCGCAAACAGCAGACCGCAGATAGCAACCATAGATAGTCGCCCACAAAAAGCAACCCGCAAATAGTAGCCCGCAAACAACAACCCGTAGACAGTAGCTTGCAAACAACAACCCACAGACAGCAACCCGCAAACGACAACCCACAATGAAACTTCCACGAAGTCACACAACTTAGTAAACTTGAGATTTTCAATTTTAGCATGTAGGAAAAGAGGTAGAAAGAGTGTCTAGATGTAATTCCATAAGATTTGACTCATTTTGAAAAATGCAAAAATTTGGAATGCGGAAGCTGGAAGGCCTAGCGCTGTTAGCAATGGCATTTCACAAATGGAAACCCGCAAATAGCAACCCACAAACAACCACCCACAAACGGCAACCCGCAAACAGTCACTCGCAAACAGCAGACCGCAAACAATCGCTCACAAATGGCAACCCGTAGACAACCACTTGCAAATGGCAACTCGCAGACAGCCCCCCCGCAAATGGCAACCCACAGATAGCTACCCGCAAACAATAACCCACAAATGGTAACCCATAGACAGTAACCCACAAACAGCAACCCGCAGTGAAACTTTCGCAACTTCTAAACAATTAACGAAACCTTGGTAGCTCACTTAGGCACCATGAAAACACCCTAAATCCATAGGAAACTTGTCCCCAAAGTCAAAAAATGAAGGAAAAATGAAAGCAAGCGAGAAGGGACCAAGCCAACAGGAGCAAGGCAAAATCGAAGAGGGGGGGCCCGCACGGAAAACATCTGCCACCGAATGGAATGAGGGCAAGGAAATGCGAAATGTCAAGGGTAGAAGGATGCTCAGATTTTCTATTGAGTTAGCGGTATTCAGACAATGAAAACCTATAGGCAAAAGTTTGCATTGCGGGACCCGCGAGCATCCCAAACGGCAAGGAGTTGTTCCTTGGGGTTTATTACTCTTGGAACCGCAGAGGGAGACTATCGGGCCATCGTCGAATGCTTATCATTAAGAAATAGCCTCAGGGGGGGACAACATTCTGCAAGTGATTGTCCAAAGGTGGCAGTCTACATAGGTGGGCCCGCATTGAGCCGACAGACATAAGCTATGCACTAACGACTCTCAAGATTTTGGCGAAAGGAGATACCTCCTGTGCAACCCGCCATGCGGGTGGATGTGGGTGCTTGGATGTTAGGGAGCGGCAATGGGGAACGACCACCCACATGAGGCCACCCGCGTGACATAGTCTACAAACTTCTTTCACTTGGAATTTTGATGTAGCAGACTCTTAAAGATAGGACAACAATGAAGGGACCAAAGTCTACAATGCAGGCAGATGGGGTGTTGTCACCGTTGAAGGATGAAAATCAAGGGATGGCAAGCCACATGCACTGACCCAAAGGGGTGCTTGGACTTAATGAATTTTTGGGTAATGGGTTCGGTCCACTCAACGACAAGGATGTATACGAACTTCGCATTGCGGGGATTCATGAGGGCTTGACTGTTGAACAACTGTAAAATGGAAATGGCGACCTGCCAAGGGAGACCCACAAATGTGGGTTCACCAAGCTCGATGGACACCCTGGCAAAGAGGGTAAGGGAAACCCACAGGAGCATCTCCGCAAAATCAAAAGACTTAGCAAATTTGGGAATGATTATTTTGGTCAAAGGTAGCTTAATCGTTTAGGCACATGACCAACTTGGGCTTCAAGAATAGGGCACACAAAATGAGGCAAGAGCAAAAACAACTCGTCGAGAGAAAAAATGACCCATTAGGAGTGAAAGAAAGGGGGTCCCTGCCTATGGTGGGGCATGTGTGCAAAATATGCACAACAAATGGTGACTCGCTAGGGAAATGCTCCAAAGAATTTCAATGACAAATTGGAGTCACGAACCCAAAATATTTGGTTTCATACTTCATGTCAAGGAAAACAAACCAAACGCTCATCCAAAGGATCAAAATCATTAGCCAATCCAACCTTCAACATGCTGAAAATCCAAGTGTGTGCACATGCATTAATTCCCATCCTTAATTCACTACAAGAACCTAGGCTCTATCAAGTTAAGCTACATAATTCATCCTAACTTCAAAAGCACCTGAGACATTGCCTCATTTCCAATCAGGCGTCCATGGCCCCAATGAGGTTGTCGCTATGATTCTCCCAAACATTGATCTACTGTCGATCAAGTGTCCATAGCTCTGGTAGAGTTATTTGTATCCTCCTAAAAGTTTGAACTTCCTTATTTTGATTTTCAATGTTTTATTTTTCTTTTCTTTTGGTTTTCCTCTTTCTAATTCCTTTCGTTTCAACCTGTGAGCAATGAAGCTCACTCTCAGGGTTGAGAATCATAGTGGCACTAAAGCAAAATTTTAGATTTTTCACTTAATTGGACTTCACCAAGGACCTACAACAACCTTTAGATTCTTAAAGTGTGTAAGAGATATAAGATTTTAGAATATGTTAGAAAATGATGAGACCAATGACCTATCCCATTTGAATCAAACATCTAAGTCGCTTGGCACTAACAAAAGACCCTCACCATCCACTCTGAAAACTTGATTAAAGTTTGTCAAAGAAATACATAGAACAACCCCGAGGCAATAAAATGATTGTTGTGCGTACAAATGTGCCTAGTAGTGAGAAGAAGGGACCCTACAAAACACCAAAGAGGAAGCAAACGAAAAGAAAACAAGGAAATAGAAAGAAAACTAAACTAAAAAAAAACCAACCTAACCTAACAAAAGTAGGAAAGCGGAGCTATGTACATGAAGCCTATACTACCCAAACTATGTACAAAGAGATTTACAGAGGACCGCAATCAAACAAATTGAACTGACACTCATGCCCATAAGATCTCTTAATGGATGCACAAGTAGCAGGGTGATAGTGACAATTCTAAGCCATGCAAACTCATTCTTATATTCAAAAAAAGGAAGTTCAACGTTGCAACATTCAAATTCAATAACACGCTCAGAAAAAACTAGAAGTTGAGGTGGTTCGTTAAACCCATGGTCAACCCATAAACAAGTCTATCTCCCATCATTCCCATAATCAAAATGATACACACAACTGTAAGTATTCATAGGAGCAAGGAAAGATAAAACCTAGATGTTGTCACATGAAGGAGGCGATGTTTGATAGTCGATAGCGAGCATCGCATCATCATTAATTGCATTGGCAACCTCAGGTGGATGCAATGGATGGAGCAACATCCCCCTTGCATTATAGACCTGCGAATCACAATCCAATTGATTAGGCAGTACACATTGTGAAGAAAAAATTTCAAATGAAAGGAACCTTGTACCTGATCTTAGGCTTGCATAAGGCTAGGAGAATGAGGTAGAAAACACCTCTAACATGCTACCAATGGGACCCGCAGTCTCTATTGGTTGTTCTTCAATGAGATAGACACTATCATGTTTTTCATTAGTGTTGTTGGTGTCTACCTGATTTTTGTCTTCAAAAGGCAGCATGCTGCCCCATTTCAGTTCCTTTGTGTTGATTTGAATTTGTTTATATTCCATGTTATAAAAACATTCCATGGAAAAATCTATCCTATTGTAGCTCTTAGAGTGTGTGGGAGGATCAACAATTGTCAAGGAGGAAAGACTCCCAATTTCAACTTGTAGTTGGCCAGGTATATCATCTTTGTGGACATCTACGAAGACATCCTCGCCTTCGTCTTCTTCTTGTAGCTCATGTAGCTCACCCAAAGGTTCTGTCATTTCCTCTTGCTCATTATCATTGTAGATGGAGAAGGAGTCCCTCTCCCAATCTGGGAGCCCCAATGCCTCACCATTTGGAGGTTCGAGTGATATATCTTCATCACCGCCATCTTCTGAAATGTACTCCTCCTCAACATCGCTTACCTTTTGGGCACAATTCCAAGTGGGAAGAAATCAGCAAGTGACATTGGCCCATCAAGAGGATCGATGTATGATGAGTGATTTCCCTCTAAAAGTCCTCCATAAAGTCTATCCATCAAGTGCAAATTATCTTCAAGATGGAAAGACTCCTAATGTCCAATGGATAGTTATCCCACTTGATTTGCTTCATCATTTGAACGCTCAAGACTATGTTGTCCCTCTTCTATTGTTATCCCAACACCTTCTTGAGGACTTCCTTTAGCTAAGTTGTCACTTGGTTTTGGTTCTTGGACCTCTAGTTCAATCCTTGAAGCAACTTCAGGAAGCGGTGCACTTGGTTGCTCCATCTGCTCTTTAACTTTCCTGATGGCCTCTTGGCATAGTTCACACATGAACTCGGAATGTGCTGAATCATGGAGCCTGCACCACCCTGACAACAATAACACTTCCAAATCCACTTGGTGTCTTAGTTCCAACCAATCCCTCATGAGTCTTGAAACAAGTTCATTATATTTTTCCACCACCAAATCCTCATCATCACTTAGAAAGGAAGTCTGATGGTAAACAACTCTAACATGTAGTTGTTCCCAATACTCTAAATCTTCATTTTCATATGCTTGATCACTATCATTTATGAGGGAGAGGTCCTCTAATCTTATTTCACTTATGCCTTCGTCATCATTCTTTGTTTCCCCAAGGCTTTCAACTTCTTCTTTCTTCTGATTTTCAGCATCTATATCGGTCGTCTGAACATATGTTGTTCTAGATTATTCTAATTCATCTTGTATACATAGCCTTTTAATGGCTAACGGTTCTCTTTCTTGAGTAGAGGACTGATCTTTTCCCATGGGGAAAAGGTCCTCTAATCCCTTTCCAGTTGAACTTTTGTCAAGTCTCCTTGTTGTCCCAAGGAAATCAGCTCCTTTTTTATTTTCAGCCTTAGTGCTTGTTGTCCTAGCGTTAACTTGTGTCAAATTTCTTGGTTCAACTTGAATGTGTTGTCCTCCAAATTTTGGCAGCTCTCCTACTTCATGGGATGACTCGTCTCCATTGAGAGTTGGCTGCTCTAACCTGTTCAAGTTGCCCTTGCCTCGAGTGATGATGTTTATACATGATGGGAAAGTAAATTATGCATGAGGTGTATTGTGAAACTTGTACCAGCTAGACATCAACACCTCTTCCAATCTTATTTCATCCTTGCCGCCTAAGTGTTTTTGAATCAACTCCTTGAATTCCTTGGCTTCCATGTTAGAAAATTCCCCCTCTGGGTCTACAAGAGCCAAGGGTTGGTATATTTCCCGAAAGGGAATTTCTCCTTGCAAGACCCTTTCAATTATGTCCAAGAATGTCAAACATTCCAATTCATTGTGTATGCGGGTGCCATAGATTCTACACCTATCTACCAATGAAAATCATTGCAATGGCCTCCTCAATATCCTATTTAAATCTTCTTGCAAATGAGTGATGTTGATTTGAAGTCGCTTTTCCATCTCAACTCAAATGTTGCTTTGCCTTCCAATTCTCTAATTTTAAAATTTGAGCGAATGATGAGATCTTCCTATCTCATATTTTTACTTGAGAGTGCTTTCAACTTCCAACTTCAGCTTTGTAGCCTCAAACTCAGCCATGCCCTCCTTCTAGCGCCAATTCTGTTGATGGGTGTTTTAGCACTTTCTCAACACAGGTAATGTGTAGGTGCATCACCTCTCTTGAAAGGAAATCTCCAACAACAAGTTGCTGAAAATTACCCCAAGGTCTCTCGGGTGTCAGGTCATCACAATGCTTGGAATATCTCAGTTGGTTCAATGTGATCTTACTAGTAACACAGGTTTAGCCTTTATGGTTTACAAAGCATGGGAAGTTGGGTCTACCAATGGAGTTTCTAAGTTCTAGAAATAGATGCACAGTTGCTGCAATTTCATGACAACAGTCTAAAACTCCATATGTTCATCTGATTTAGCTTTGTTGTGATTCTTTGAATCCTACTCTAACAAAGGACTAAAAGAAATAGAAAAAGGGAAAGGGAAAGGGTTGAGAATTTTTTTCTAAATCTAAGCAATGAATGAATAGTAACAATGGAGGTTGCTACAGTAGACAAACTTCCTAAACTAAGTTTTGCTTGACCAAGAGAACCTACAGCTACAAAGAGCCAGTGCAATCTTCTAAGGACTGCAGATTTTAAAATTGCACATGTACATCACGAACATACAATTGAACTAAATTGCAACAATCAAATAAAGAATCCCAAGTTAACTTTACACAACAGCTTGCCATTAACAAGTTCCAAAAGTACAGGCTGGAAATTCATCAAATACCATAACAGCAAACACCATTGTCACATCCATTCAAGAAACTACAAACTAAAACTAACTTGGAATTTGAACCATGCATGCATAATGAACAAACTCAAAATAAACATCTGAATTCATGCAATGCTTCTCTCTATTGCTGCAAAATGCCCTTCACACCAATTCTCCAACCATTTACAAATGAGGAGCAAGCCCTTATTTATTGTTTTCCAAAAGTGAAATGAATGGATAGGATTAATTTACATTGTGTGGCCCAGATTCAATACAAGTTAGGGTTTCACCTACCCCCAATATTCAACAATATAAAATACATTCTTGTCTTTTCCCTATTTTGTCTTCTAGTGACCCTGGCACTATAGTAGTTTTGTCTTCTAGCTATTTTTTGTGTTGTGGTTGAAAGCTACCTATGTTGTCCTTTGTTTGATGTGTTTGTTGCATCGTTTCAGCCAATCAAGTGTATCCTTTTGTTGAATAGTGTTATAGAGAAGTAGATGTGTTGCTCCTAATTCTAGTGGACAACTCCTAACCATCATCATCATCTCTTAGTCCTTTCTATAATTTTTTGTCAATGACCTCCCCGACATATGCATTTTTCTAACGCCAGTTTTGTTGATGTGTGCTAGGAGGAGAGGCAGGCAATGGATGGAACAATGTGTTTTTCCTTGTTTAGCTTTCTCAATGGACCTCCACGACAGACTCACATCAGGTTCCATAAATCTTGCATACACGAAATGCAGTAAGTGCTTTCATATGTAAATCAAGGCATATGTTAGTCAAATCTTGCAAACTCATTGTTAGATCCATCCATGCATCATTAAAAGACCATAATATTCATATTTGGAGCTCATTTGGATCATTTAGGAAAATACGGGCCAAGGGGTGCGGGTTTCCCTAGGGTGGAAGTTGTCAGGATAAAAGGAGTGAGAAACTAGCCACAGGGCCACGAAGACCCGTAGACGGCCACCCGCAAACAACAACCCACAAACGACAGACCGTAGATAAAAACCCACAGACAGTCACCCGCAAACAACAACCCGCAAACAACAGCTCGCAAACAACAACCCACAGACAACAGCCCACAAACAACAACTTGTAGATAGCAACCCGTGAATGGCAACTCGCAGAGAAACTTCTACAAAGTCACACAACTTAGTAAACTTGAGATTTTTAATTTTAGCACATAGAAAGAGGTAGAAAGAGTGTCTAGACATAATTCCTTAAGATTTGACTCATTTTGAAAAATGCAGAAATTTAGGACACGGAATCTGGAAGGCCTAGCACTATTAGCAATGGCATTTCACAAACGGAAACTCGCAGACAGCAACCCTCAAACAACAACCCGCAGACAGCCGCCCACAAACGGCAACCCTTAAACAGCCTACTGCAAATAGCAGACCGTAGATAGACGCCCACAAATGGCAACCCGCAGATAACCACCTGCAACCGCAACCTGTAGACAGTCGCCTGCAAATGGAAACCTGCAGATAGCCACCCGCAAATAGCAACCCACAAATAGTCGCCCACAAATGACAACCCACAAATAGTAGCCCATAAACAACAACTCGCAGTGAAACTTCCACAACTTCTAAAAACTTAATGAAACCTTGGCAGCTCACTTAGGCACCATGAAAACACCCCAAATCCATAGGCAATTTGTCCTCAAAGTCAAAAAATGAAGGAAAAAGAAAAGCAAGCAAGAAGGGACCAAGCCAGCAAGAGGAAGGCAAAATCAAAGAGGGGGGCCCTGCACGGAAGACGTCTATCACCAAATGGAATGAGGGCAAGGAAATGTGGAATGTTGAGGGAAGAAGGATGCTTAGATTTCATGTTGAGTTAATGGTATTTGGGGAACGACAACCTGCAGGTGGAAGTCTGCATTGCAGGACTCGCGAGCATCCCAAATGGCAGGGAGTTGTTCCTTGGGGTTTATTGCTCTTGGAACTACGAAGGAAGACTATCGGGCTATCATCGAATGCCTATCATTAATAAATGGCCTCGGGGGGATAGCGGTCCACAGGTGGCAGTTCGCGTAGGTGGGACCGCATCGAGCCCATAGACATAGGCTATGCACTAACAACTCTCAAGATTTTAGCAAAGGGAGATACCTCCTATGGAACCTACCATGCGGGTGGATGTGGGTGCTTGGACATTAGAGAGAAGCGATGGGGGGACGACCACCTGGATGAGGCCACCCACGTGTAATAGTCTACAAACTGCTTTGACTTGGAATTTTGATGTAGCAGACTCCCAAAGATAGGATGACAATGGAGGGACCAGAGTCTGCAATGTAGGCAGATGGGGCGACGTCGCCATTGAAGGACAGCAATCGGGGGACAACAAGCAACATGCAACAGCTCGTAGGGGCGCTTGGACTTAATGAATTTTTGGGTGATGGGTTCGGTCCACTCAATGACAAGGATGTATACGGACTTTTCCCTATGGGGATTCGTGAGGGCTCAACCACTGAACAACAGAAAAACAGCAACGGTGGCCTACCAAGGGAGACCCACAAATACAGGTTCGCCAAGCTCGATGGACGCCTGGGCAAAGAGGCTAAGGGAAACCCACAGGAGCATCTTTGCAAAAAAAAAAGACTTAGAAAATTTGGGAATGATGATTTTGGTCAAAGGCAACTTAATTGTTTAGGCACGTGACCAACTTGGGCTTCAGGAATAGGGGCACACAAAATGAGGCAAGAGCAAAAACAACTCGTCAAGAGCAAAAATTACCCATCAGCAGTGAAAGAAAGGGGGTCCCTGCCTACGGTGGGGCATGTCTACAAAATATGCACAATAGACATGCATGTCTGACCGGATTCCCTGTGTGTGTAACTGCCCTTCCATTCTTTTCCCTATTTTCCCTAAATGGCATCCTCTTGGTTGTGGGAGTTGATTGCCTTATTTATTTGATAGTATAAATAAGGTTCAAGTCCTCCTTCTTCCGGATTTGTTGAGTTGTTGAGTTATTGATGTTGTAAGATCTGATAATATAGCATTTCCAAACAATCTACTCTTTTGAACTTGCATTTCCTAATGAATAAGATGAGATTCTGAATTGAGAATTTGAGTTTATATTAGTTTTAGAGGATACTCATCCAAGGGGGCCCACTTGGTGAGTAATCTTCCCTTTAGTTTAGCTATATTAGCTATTAGTTTTTGTTTAGTACTTAGTTAAGAATTTGGCACTAATTGTTCGTGCAGCCACTAGATCTCATTTTGTGACTATTCCTACAGCCAAAGCGGATAAAGTAGTTTCCTATTTGTTGCTCAAGTTTTCATTCCTACCATGCATGTTCAACTTAGTTTGATTGTTGAGTGATGTTCAACATTTATTTTGTTCCTTTCCATGCAATTTACTTTCAGTATTGAATCTTTCTTAGTTGTAGAATGAAGATGACTACTATGAGTTCCTAGTGCATATACTGTGTTGACCCATTTCAAGTTCATGTCCCTGGGTTGACAATTTAAATACACCTTCATGATGGTTAAAATGGTTATTCAGGTTAGATGTCCAATCTATGAATCACGGTTTAAAGGCTTAGTTATTGAAATCATTATAGGAGGCCGACAATTCCATTGATCATATTAGTAATATTTTATTCCCCATTTGAGCCACCTTTGTTAGTATATATGTAATCATAATTTTCCCAACTTGTGAATTCTAATCATAACTAAATCCACACAAACAAATCACAAAGGAATGAAATTGCACTATAATTTATTTCTCATAAAGATAATATCATCCATAAACAAAATCAACCATGAACAAATTCAACCATGACCAAACATAATATTGATTAAGATCACTATCAATGTCAAGAATCCACACATAATAATGTCCATAACACAAACTAATTATGAAGCTATCAACTCAATGACCATAAAGTAGCATATATATGATATGATAATCAATCATTAAAGGGGGGTCTTACACCGACCATGAAGCTAAATTATTCCTCAATATTCTCCCAACTAGAGAAGCCTAACCCTTCAGAAATGATCTAGCAATCTAAAGCAAAAGAGCATAAATAAATTTGGTGCAACATGTGTCTTATACATCCAAGCATACATATACTAATTCGTGTGCCTTTCAAGTATAAATAAATGCATATGTTCATCTAACAAAATGGCATAGTAGAGAATATAAATAATCCAATCAAACACATATCGGTTGAGCTTTGGCCAAAGCATTTATATGTTGTATTATATCATGTACATATGTTGTATTTTAATTTACCTACTATTCTCTAGTCTCCAAATCTAACACCCATCCAATCTCTCATGTCCCACTTACCATGTCATGAATAAAATATAACGAAGTTACAATAATATGAATGGATTAGTCTAATGAAAAACTATGTCTACCTATTCAAAAATTATTTTTGGATTTGATTGTGTTAGTATTTTTCATCAAAAAAAACTTGTTAACTAGTTATAACTAGTCTTACTTTGATCCCTATTATGAGGAAAAATAACTTAACCAACCTAAGATTTATAAAATTAACCACTTATCATTCAAGAATAAGTACATTCCTCATCATGCAAGGTAATGAAATTTACAAGCATTGATCGTCTAATCATATTCAAGGATGCTAACTTTCAAATAGTTAATAAATAAAATGTAAGGAACAATTTTCCTAGTGTAATGATCTACATATTCAATAAGATTGGTAACATCACTTACAATAAAACTTATTATATCCGAAATATCTCCTTTATTTCATTTAATTCGTGAGTCCATGGTTATTTGCATCATTTCAAATACTATACATCAATATCAGTTTATGAACATATATTATGTGCACCTGGTTGAACTATATATTTAATTTGGGAATACAACTATTTTTTTTATTTACATTTCAATATACTTTTCAAATCATCACTATAACATATAATAATGACTTGTAAAGATGACTAAATGTTAAACTTCAAACAACATTTCACAAAATAATTAATGGTTGTCCAAGTTCAACACAACATTAATCAAAGATAATCTATCTTGACTATGGTTTTAACTAAACTTAATCCTTTGTACATGAGAAAGATCTCCAACTGAATGAAAATTGCACCCACGAAAAAATGTTCAAATATTCCAAATTTCAAACCAGTCGAGTCCAAACCATATCTTAAACAAAACCAAGTGTAGACCTAGCCTTAGAGATAAATCTAATTTACTAAATGAAGTCCCTACACATTACTATACAAGATATAATTTTGAATTATAAGACAATAGGTCAACAAGCCATGTTTGCATGCAATCAACTAAGCAAGTGGTAGAGTAGACTCCCGTAATTTTTTCTTAAGTTACTAATTTTAATAATTAACTTTGTTCTAATAGTATTTGAATTTTTTGAGTTTAAAGAATAGTAATTAGATCTTGGCTAGTACTGAGTTTCAAGCAACCTAACCTGCCTTAACTAACTTCCTATTACTCACTACCATCACTAGTCCTTGATCAAGTAACACTCAACAATAGGTGTTTTAGCCATAATTTTAAATCATGTTGATGTGATTATGATACAATGGAAGTGTACGTTAGTAGAAGAGTTAGTCGATCATAGAAATGACATTACAATTATGATTACCTAATATTTAAAATTTTAACGATGGAAGCATGTGGAGTGAATATTTGGTAAACTCTTAAAGCCTTACCTATTTTATAATTCATATGCCATTTCCAATATATAGAATGAATTTTTAAGAGAAAATTAAAAGGATTTGGATATATATATTCTATTCATTAGTGGGGTTTTGTTTGATCTAGGTAGTAGTATATACCCAAAATTGTTTTTAGATTACCAATTAGATTGGATTTTTATTTCATTATCCCTAGTACTACAATGAATAAGGAAAATGGGTTCCTTAAGTCTTGAGGTACCCAATGATTAACCATTGAGATTATTGATGCATATCAATCTATCTAGTTGCATGAATATTATTCAGTGAAACCATTGGTTGGAAGAGGAACTCAATAAAAGAACACAACTTATCTAATGTGTGATAATATTTTAAAAACTGGTAGAATTTTCACTTTCTTTTTACGTCTATCTTAGTTTATTATAGGTTTACAATCTAAGGTTCTATATATTTATGCAAATTGGTCATAATAAGTTCAAAATGAAAGGAAATTTTGATATATGTGTACATAAGTGGGACCAAAATAATGTGGAGAGTGTAGAATTTTTTCCCTTAATCATTCTCTCACCTATGAATTCAAGGGATAATCAAACTTGGATGGTTGAGTCACTAGCTCTTGTTGCTTCTCTTTATTCAACTCTCCTCCAATCATCTTCCCCCAAGCCTTCATTTCACTCTCTATTCAAATCCTTATGTGTGTTTCCCATTTTTTAATTAAACTTCTCTCTGCCCTCTATTCTCCCCTCACATGTGTAAAAACAAAAGTGACTCCCTAGATCCCACGCATGTGTTCTCTTAAGAATTTTCTCCTCTATCAATCGTGCCATGCACAAGAAGTTTCATTTTTCTTTTTCCTCGTTCCTACCACATTGCCATGCAAATCCATTTTCAATCTACTTCTACCTTCATTATTTGGGAGTTCTCTCCCTTGATTTTGGATTGAAACTTTAGTTATAATCAATTCATTGTAGCTCACACATGCACACTTCAAATTAGTAGGTGCATGTCAATGTGGTTTGTTTGTGATTTCATCGTAAACTTCATTGTCAAATAGACAAAAACCTCTTCCTCGATGATACTCTCTAAGGTGAGAGAGCGCCAAATGTTCTATGTTACACTCACAAACAATGAAAAAATAATTAGTTGTTATCAATATATTATTCTGACAATTCATGTGGAACTGAATAATAAAATGCTTGTATTAAAATATTCCATTATCTTGAATAACTTTTCAACCAAAGCATTAATAATAATCATAATAAATCTAAGATTATTCATATCAACCATTATTTAATGAATCAAACCATTATTCCATCTACAGTCTCAACTATGCAAGATATCTAATTATTTGGTGTATCAAACATGTGACTTGATGAGTTCTTAGTGAGGATTAAACAAAAATTGAATGGGCCATCATCCTTAGCAACAATCTTCACAAATAGCTCACAAAAGTCTAGAACTCGAGAACATTTTTTTCTAAACTAACTAGAGTTGGGACATTTGGCATGGAGAAGGATAGAACAAAATTCATGAGATTTATCCCCAATTGGAATTCAAGAAAATTCAAAATCAATTCAAAAGGGTTAATGGTGCTTTTTTTTTTTTTTTCCTCGTCCAAAAATTTGAAGGCAATCTCTGCAAGCACATCTATATAGAAGCTCCTATAGAAATTGTAAAGTGGCGAAATTGGTTTATACAATTTCCTACTTTCACATATATTAAGCTTAGAGGATTCACATGTACTCCATACAAAATACCAATTAATTTGTGAGCAATAAATTCATCATTTTGGAACTAACAAGACAATTGTGTGGTGAACATAATATTTTATCTAAAAAGCATAAAAATGGTGTAAATCTTATTGTTATCATTAGGTCATATACTTTCTCTTCATTACTACATTCCAAATGATCAAATGAGGAATTGTCTAAATTGAACTTATATATGCATGATAAAATTATTTGATCCGAAAAGAAATATTGAGAATTTTGTTGGTTTCACTCATAAACACAAATTAAATTTAGAGGAATTGTGGCAAATTGAAGATACACATACAATCAGAATAAAAAGTTACTTTTATTAATAATGTTTCAAATTAGGGTTTATGGAATTGCCAATGTCCCTAAGGAAATATCTAATGATGGAAATATTTTTTAAATGATACTTACAATAAGAGAGGAATTTTCAAATTGCCTATACCACCTATTGATTAGTCTCATGGAATAAAAATCTCCTTAAAAGGTATAAGAAAAAGGGTAATTGATAATAGTTTAATATGACTAGAACAAAATTTAAAAAATGAATGTTTCTACTAAGAGAGTTACAAGAGATGATAAGAACATAAAATAACCACCTAAGAAGAAAACTTGTGTTGATGAAAAGAAAAGAGACAACAAAATCACCATTTCCTAATTATGGATGCAAATATGGAGGAAGCAGTTAAAGGGGAAGCACTCCACTAGAATAAAACCAAAAGATATAATTTAAAGGTTAGAGATTCCTCCACAATGAGAAATGAAAAGCTAATGTCTAACCTTGCTCCTTAACGAGAAAAAATTGTGACTCATTCACAAAATTCTACACAAGATTTTCAAATTCCTTTACAGTATCCTATTCAAAGTTCTTTCCCTTCTCCTATACACCCTCCCCATGGCTCCCTATTACAAGATCTAGGTATCCCTTCTCAAGAAAAATAAGTTTTACAATAAAAGGTAGTTGATTACCAACTTCAACTACCAAAGATCAAAATCATGTATAGCCTACTCCTAATGAGTCATCACCTACTCCATCCTCAAAGAGGAATCCCTCTCAACCTATGCCTATTTCCTCAACAATACAAAATAAAGAATAAATAATTTGGATAAGGAACTTAGGCATTGCAAAATATGAAAGAGTCTAAAATGATAAAGTGAAAAAATAAAAGATGCTGAAAGAAATTTAGAAAATATTAATAAAATATTTCATAGGGGTTTGATTCAAGGGAAACTTCCTAATGAGATGATTCTACGATATATATAATTCCCTCTTGGCTAGATTTTGCAACTAAAAAGAGGAAAACAGTTGTGAGGTCATTGAACAATATTTTTTCTTCTATTTATTCAATGATTGATAAACCTCCTAGCAAGAAAGTTATGCTTATTTCTTCCATTCCCACAAATGATTAAGGCTCAAGAATTGTCAAGATTGTCGCACCTATGGTTGATAAAGATGAAAAGGAACTATCACTGTTAGAATATCAACTTTCTAGAATAAATCTAGAAAAACAAACAAGGGATGCAAAGATTTGTGAAATATAAACAATTGTTACTATTGTTATTTCTAGAATGGAAAAAGATCATAAGAACAAATAAGATTTGAAAGAATGGGTAAATAATTTAATTGCCTACATCAAACATCTAATTGGACCTCTACAATCCTTCAACAATCATATTATTACAACAACTATAGTTTCCTAGGAAGATGCTTTAGCAATAAAGAAAATGAAATGTATTTCGAGTGCCACCAAACAATAGTTGAAAAGTCTACTTTCATATGGCTCAAAAACAATTGACGAAGCCATGACTTTACATCACAAAGTTAACAAAGGTTCTAACCTCGTCAACAATTTATTGAACAAATTTAAAGGGAGATTTCAAATTTATTTTGACACTCTCCTACGAGTTGGGGCCATGATGAAGATCAATTTTTCAATATATTAGTCAATGAGGACATTTTGGATGGGTCTAATACCTTTTTACTCAAAGAATGGATAAGAATTATAAAGTTAAGAATTGACTTACTAGAAATTGCCATTAACAAAATGAAAGTTGTTCGCAAAGAATTTGTTGATCTAATAATGAATACATATAATCTAATTTAAAAGGCTACATGATATTATTATTAGGAAGATAAAAAAATCAACAATGTTGATGCTCTTAAGTAATATTTGGTTGAAACAATTCATCAAGGACTTAGTCAACCATTCAACTTCTATTCATCTTCTTTGGACAAATTGGTTGAAATGAAGTTTCTATTCAAAGAATTTGGGAAGCAAATGACCAAAAGGCATGGGACAAATGCTCAAATTTCAAGAGTATACATTTTTATTTCTTTCATTTAAGGTATGTTGAGGGCTCAAATATGGAAGCGACAAATGAAACATTAACAACCTTTGAAGATTATCAACAAACAAAAAATGTCGTTCATGATACTATTATAATCAAAGACATCAATATCGATAGAGAGGACCAATAAAGACTCAACAACATGGATACTTGAGATATTTGCCTAGTTGTTAAGTTTAGGTCCAAACTTAGTGATCCAATATTTTTGTCTTTTATAATGTTAAGACTTTCACACTTCTAAAGATTTAAATTTCATATAAATTATTAAAATTATGTTTATATTTCTCATAACTACTCATCGGTTATGAAGTAAGGCTACAAATATACAATTTTTGTAATTGTAAGGGTTGGAATTTAGAACAAACTTACTTGTAAAATTGCATTTGAAGTTTAATTTTGAATCTTCAAATTTTTTTTGGGAAGCAATAATATTATATATGAATTGCAAATCTCTTGTGCATTGTTATTATATACTTTCTTATATTAGATGCGATTGTAAATGTATTGTTTCTTTTATTAAATACAAACACATTTCTTAATTTTTCCCTTTGCAACTCTTTTTCTTTTTTGGAAGTTCATCCACTTAAATCTTGATAATTTTTTTTTTGTGTAGTTTATCAAAGTTTGTTATCCTACTAGATAAGTTTACACATTTCTATTACAACCATGTCTGCATGTATAATCTTCAAAGTTTGTTTTCTACTTGACGTATTGATGTATGTCTTTCATATTCAAAATTTATTTTTTATTACAAAAATTTAAAAATTTCTTCAAGATATACAACACTTTTTCTTGTTGTACGCAATTTCTGATCCACAATAAAGATACCATCTTGAAAGTATATTTTTATCCCAATAGAATTTAACAAAACAAATCCAACTATCATCACAACATTTCAAAAGAATCAATTGTTATTCAATTTTGTTTTATAACTAAGATATCTATTACTATACATATTTGCAACCACAACCCTCTGGCCATCCCTAAACCTAGACTTGGTCCCTATACCTGAAACATGCCCCACATTCTAAGAGTCAGTGGAACTGTGAAGTTCGAAAACTTTTCTCCAAGTGGATGTAATATTAAATAGTGTATGTGGAGCCTACACAGCACTATGCACCACTCAACTCAAGGTGTCTAGTAACTTTGAAGTGTTTTAAAACGTACATCCAAAAAAGAAGAAACTTGTTTCAAAACCATTTCTAATGTCAGGTTACGTCCAATGTGATGCAGAGAGACTTGGTCATGGGATTTTTGGCATTTATTCCTTGCAGATATAAAGCTATAGATGGGTTAACAACTAAGACTTTATGGAAATTTAGCACTAAAGACGAGTAGACAACATGAATCGATGGGCATTGAAGGTTGCAGACCGAATCAAGAATAGGATTTGATGAAAATTTTGTGCTACAAACTGATTCAACCTTATGTAATTTGGTTAATTTGTGGCACTGTAATTCGACCTACCAAAGCATTTTGATTGGAGTTGGAGCTCAAAGAGTCGGTCCAACAAAGTGGCCCAAAAACAAATTTTGATATGTATTTCAACCTTGCATATGTATAACCAATGATATATACAGTTAAACAACCATTGAACCACATAAAGTTAAACAGCCATAGAACCATAAATAAAGTGTAAAATACAGAAACACTAATAAACATGATATTCAAAAGCTTTTGAGCAAAACAAAAAAATATTTTCAAACATATCAACACAGAAAATATTAAGTATTGTTATACATGCAGATATGAGGTGGGGGACTTAGTTTGATTGGCGAAAGTATTCCAGACAAGAAGTCAGGAGGTCTAATCTCCTCCAATCTCCTGTGATACTGAAAGGTGGATTGCGCCATGTGAAAAAAGTTTATTAGATACACACAAAAAAAACATGCCTGCAGATTTAATTACATACCTGATTCACACTGCTTGTACAACCCATTAATGGAGCCACTTGAGCAAGCGAGTTAATAAAGAAGTACCTAGCAGACCATGACCACAGATTTATAGGTGCCTTCAGAATTCATTTCACTGTCCACCATACAGCCATCAAAATGACATTAAACACATATATGGGCGTGCGATAGTGATTCAGAGGCATTAAACCCTCACTACAGCAAAGCATGGGAGTTAAACAAGCTCACCACACCTCCTCCACCAACTCCATTAAAAAGTTGTGACCGTAGGTCTATTCAAAACCATCCAAAATCAGAGCAGGAGAGGCAGTCACTACAGGACTATTGATGATTTTTGACCGCCCAAAACCAAAGCATGAGAGGTGACAGTAATAATGCTCAATGGGCCAACTTTTTCTAGACTTTGTATGTTATAAGTATTGTAGTTGGGTTATTGATGAATATGAGTGTATTTCATAATGTCATCTGTATTTTGAAACTCTATATAATCAGCGTCTTGCTTTCTATTCTATCAAGACAATTTGAAGTTTTGTATAATTATTTATTTTGTGATCAGCATATCATTATTTTTGGTAAAATAAGCAGCATCACGTAGTGTGATCCGAAACGTTGGTGCAAAAAAACTCCAACACAAT
Organism: Sequoiadendron giganteum; assembly: GCA_007115665.2. Lineage (NCBI taxonomy): Eukaryota > Viridiplantae > Streptophyta > Pinopsida > Cupressales > Cupressaceae > Sequoiadendron > Sequoiadendron giganteum. Next base: position 392,880,503 of record CM021107.1, read on the forward strand.
CTAATCCAGAAACATCATTGAACTATTTCATGGATTGTGGAAACTTGATATCATTAATTTTAGGAACTTTTTTTTGACATTTTACACAACTTTTTGTACAAGAAAAGGAAAGCCGATATTTTAAGCTTACTTTTGAAAGAATGAAAAGAAGCATTTGCTGGATTTTATGCCTTTCTTTGCTCTTCGTGGATCTTGGTGTTATTCTTATGTCTAAAACTAAAACATTTCTTCATATTTTCCTCGAATTCTTTTAGAAAATGCAAACTGGTTAATCTTCATGTGTATGTTAATGGTGTATGTAAGAATTAAAATCTGCTTTTCTATTTGATTCTACATGTATTCTTTCTCTTTTTCCCTGTTTTCCTATTTGTTCTCGAGTAATTCAGATGGTTCTCTAGATTTATTATATCTAAAATTCTTTTATTTTTCCCTTTTTGTTCTTTTTCCTGTTTTGTTTCCATTTTGTACTTTCAAGTTAGAAGACTTAAAAACCCTCAAAACCCCTATCATACAAGGAAGTTTCCCCTCTCAGATGCAGAGGACAATCACTGATCCCATAGTGATTTTTCCCACTGTTGAAAGTATATGTTACTGTTCGTTTGATAAGTCAAAGAAACAACAAAAAAACCGTAGTGAACTATATACTTACCAACAAAATCCTATACCCAAACCCATACCAGTATCTTAGCCTTAAACTAATTACTCCAAGAAACTATCAATTATGAACGTTCATTAAAAAAAGGACAGCGCAGATACTGCCCTCATTGATACGTTAAACATTGGAGTATAAAAACTGCTTGATGAATGTATTGACTCAAAAGAGATGTAATATTCTAGATTCTTTGATCACAGGCTATAAGCTACATAGCCATGTTGTCCTAACTCAAACGAAAAGCTAAGCAGAAGTTGTAGATCCTAACCATCCACCATGGAAAACTATAGATTTATCCAGCATGGAACACTAATCATATATGCCCAGTGTAAGGGGAGCTTTACATGATTTTGCAGGACTCAAGAGTAGCACATAGGTACAGTCATCACATCTGCAACCTAGCCTCCCACAAAAGAATATGTCCCAAATGAAGTTTACTGGCCCACTAGATATTTAAAGAAAGATGTATCTTCTCAATTACAGCAGATCTGAATAGAACAGGGAGTAACAAAATGTAAATTGACAACCACTGTTGCAACAAATTTTAAATAATAAATGTGGCCCAGTTCTCATACATTGTCTTCGACGAAAGCAAATGCTTCCTCCTAATTTAGAAAGAGGACAAAAACTAACCAAATGCAATCCTACGCACTATAGAAAGTAGCGACTAGTTTAACATAATGTAAAATGAGTGACTCGACTACAACCAAACCCAAAGAAACAGAATCGTGCTTCCAAAGATGCTCACAGTGCTTCAATATTTTCTCAATCTATAATACAGTGTTCAAAATATCAGCATTTAGGTTCAAACAAGATTTCCAGAATGAGAAATAAACTCTAAGCACAATACTTCTCACCAGTAAAATGCAATCATCCAATTGTATGTTGTGGCATTAGAGCTAATGCCTTAAAAGTAAAAGTGAATTTTAGGTCCAGCTTGTCCGTGCCACCAAATTTGTACAAAGGATCAAATACAAGCATGAATGACGACTAAGTTATGCTCTTCTTGGTGAGTTGAAAACATCACTGCACTCTCTTGACATCTGGTCTATTTGCTTCTGTTGTGCTCCTTGAACTGTTGATGAAGCTTGACCCATTGCAACAGCCTTATTGCCTTTTGTTTCAACAGGTAAGCAAGTTTGTACAACTACAACCTTCTTTTCTCCGCTTTGAACGGTTTAAGTTTCAGCTACTTCCACAATCTTCTTTTCTATAATCTAATCATTGGGGATTCTTCGTATAATTTATGATACTACTTAACATTAAGAGCCTTGGTGGATGAATGCCAAGCTATTCCGACCTAAAACTTTGTCCAACTAAAATACGAGCAGCATTCACAAATGACAGAATTGATGGCATTTGTTACATAGCCTCATCAAGTCACACCCATCTCTTTGAACTTCAATAGCCAAATGTTATAGAGCAATTGCATTTCTGTTATCCTACCGTTATAAATTGTACGAGGCATTGCAGTTATATTACCATACAAAGAGGCTTAAGACTGTTTGGCCATTATGTAGTGAATGCTCTGAAATATGATTGCGGTCTTCAGTCCACGTCCATCTTAGATTTATAAGAAGCCTCTCTGAGTCTCTGCGTTGAACGTTTTGCTAAATTAAAACCTGCAAAAGTATCCATTGCACTCTTGGGAGCAGGGGATTTTGTTTTGTCTGAATAGTTTTGTCTGTGAGCATGCGGTGGCTCAGGAGAAGCAAGAAATCGGTTTCTCTGTCGCCGTGTATCTTTGACAGATTTCTGTTTGCGATTCTCCTTTATCATGTGAGCATCATTGAAATTACCCTGCCCTGACATAGAAGATAGCACTGAAATGGAGCGTGAAACAATAGACTTCCCTATCCTTGGCGTAGAATTACGGTCGTGAGGAGGATAAGGAGAAGGCGAAGAATTTAATCTGCGGCCATTATGGTTGTGAAGAGGAGGGTAACGAGAAGGCGAAAGATTTGAACCGTGGCCATTATGGTTGTGAGGAGGAAGATAACGAGAAGGCGAAGGATTTGAACTGTGGCCATTATGGTTGTGCTGAGGAGGAGAAGGAGGAGGAGAAGCGAGGGAGTAGGGATGTGTGCTGTGAAGGGCATCTCGGGGAAAAACCCTAGCCGAGGGCTTTCCCTCCTGGTTGAGGAAGGCGGCGGAGTGAGAATGAGGACCATCTTTATCCGTCCACAGATCGATGGCACCGCGCTTGACAAACCTGTCGGCCATGGCCTGCAGCTGATCGTCGGCTGTGATGGCGAAGAGAGTGGGAGCCCGAGCATTGCGAGTCATTTCCCATGGCTTCTCAAGGTCGGCGGCTTTGAGCTCCGCGCGCTTCCGCATCTCATACAGCTGACGCTCTCGGAGGAGCCGCGCTTTGAGAATTTGCTTGCTTTTCTTTTCCTGCATTTTCTTCCACTGCCATTTGCTCACTCCGCCGGGGAAAGTACGAGGCCCCCCTCCCATTCTTGGAGAGATGTAGAGCAATGGAGTGGTCCATGATCGCCCTCCCAATGCCCACTCTGCTAACTGCATTGTCTCTGCTGCTACGCTAACAATGTCTCCTTCCGATTCTCTTCTGCTGTTTGTACGCTGCACAAATTAGCTATTAGGCCAAGGATAAATTTCTCTCATAATTGTGTGGTGCACAGAAATCGTAGGCAATTTTGAAATTTATGTGTGAGTGTGTGATACCCAGAATTTTATAGATTATGGGAGAAATTGTTTGTGTGGTGATATAGTACTTGTTTTTAATTATTTAAGAATTGTTTTTATTTGCGTTTCTTTTTTTTTATGTTTATTGAATAAATCATTATTTTTATTTGTATGTTTATTGAAGAAATTTTATTTTTTATTTATTTATTTTTTGGAATGTGGTCATTTATTATTATTATTATTATATAAATTTAGTATTTAGTTAAGTATAGATTTATTTAGTTAATAGTGGTAAATTATTGTGTTGTTATTATCATCAAGGTTCAAATCTTATTGAGGTGTTATTGTTGAGTGTTTATATTGAGGATGAGGTCCTTGTTTGTGATCTCGTAGCTATGGATCAAATTAAATTATATTTAATTATATAATAAATATAATATATCATACTAGTTATTTATTATAAATTTATATTCTATCTTTAAATATATTACAAAGATATTACCTTAATCATATATTTATTTTTATGTCCTTTCTTTAATAATTTTTCTTTACATCTTGTTTTATCAATTAAAAAATGTAATAATGATTAAAATTAAAATTAAAATAAAGTCCTTAAAGTAAGAATAAGTTATTATTTCATTTGCTAGCATGCCTATCTTTAATAAATAAATGTAAAATATGTGAAAAGGTATCCAAGGCCATGTCAGTGCCCAACTTAACAGTGCCTAAATTTTCTTGAGTCCTAGCCCCTTTTGTGCTTTAGGCATATTTGTAACCATCACCTATAACCAATTTTTGAAATCTTCTAGTGGGTCCCTCTTATAAAATATGCCTATGTTGTTCCTTTTCATCAAATCCATGTCCCTATCATGTATTGGAAGTTGCAAATATCTAAGAAATTTTTAAGTTTGGGAGTGTTCCAAGGTAATTTTCTATTGTTTTTATGAAATTAAAAACTTTTTGTACACTATTGAACTTCTAGTTATTTGGTGTCTTGTTCCAACCTCCTTTCCTACATAGAATTCCCACAATCCCTACTGGGTTGTTCTCTCCTTCACTTTCCTTTGTTTCTTCCATTTTGTGAAATCCTATTGGTGGTCCAAACCACCCTTCCCCATTTCTTTGTGCTAACATCCCTTCCTCTCTCACTTTCTTGCAATCTTCCACTTCCCCTCATAAATATTTTGAGTTTAATCAATTTTCTTACTTCTCCCCATGTCCACTTCCCTCGTCCGCCTTTGTAAATTTTCCCCTCATGATTCCCAATCCTTCTACATTATTCCTTACACACCTAGACCTTTAAAATTCCTCAAGCCTCACCCCCACTTCTCTTCATTGGTTTTGTTTGATTTCCCCACATCCTTTTCACCTAACTATTGAATTTCAACAAACTTCCAAATTTTCATCCATTGTCCAGATCTCATCTCTAGTCTCACATTAAAATTTACACCTTCCATCTTTCCAATTTTTCCCACATTCCCTCTAATAGTTTCTTGCAAAAAATTTATGGACTCTCATAGCTCTCTTCCAATATAATGTCTTGACTTATACTTTTGCATTAAAATCCTACAAATATTCCTAATTTCTTTTGTCATTCATTTCTTCTAGTGTGGAGTTCAACCTACATACCGAACATCCATCTTTACACCCAACATCTTATCCTAATGTCCAATTTTGCATCCCTTCCTCACATTTCTCTCAATCACTTCATTCATTCCATTCATTCCATTCACCCATCTTACAATTTTTTGATGGACTTCTAGGGACTTTCATCAAATGTCCAATCTTAGTGTCCATTTCTTTTACATGAAACCACACTGTCCTATTTCAACCTCTTAAATCACATCCAATATCTAGATGTCATATTCTAACCTCCTAATTTGCATCCAAAGTTTATATTCCCTCTTGTTTGTCACTTTCACCCCCATATCCTCCCAAAATACCATTAATGAATGAACTTGACCCTATGACTGCTCCAAAAGGATATTCTCACATAAGAAACCATGTATATCCCTAAAGGTGTGAAACTTCATGTAAAATTAATGGTTCATGATAAAGGAAACCATGATGCCATGAATGTGGTAGTTGAAGTTATAAATGTAGGTGATCTTCGTGCCATTTTAGTAGATTTTGTTGGATTTCACGTGTTTCACATGTCACATTAATTCAATATCCAATTCTTAGTCAAAAATTCCATAAATGGTTCAGTGACCAAACAAAGCACTAAATATATTAGTTATTTTCCTAAACAAAGGTCAATAATTTATTTGCACCTTCAAACCTTTGGACTTCATCCAACCTCACCTCCAATTCCCTTTGCTAGTTTTGTTTGATTTCCCCACATCCTTTTCACCAATTAAAAACTTTTTGGTTGGACTTCCAAAATTTTATCCATTGTCCAATTCTCACCTCTAGTCCCATCTTGAAACTATGTACCTTCCATCTTTCCACTTTTTCCCATATTACCTCTAATAATCTCTTATAGAATTTTAATGGACTTTTGGACCTTCCTTCCAATATTCTATCTTGACTTCTACTTCCACATTGAATTATCATAAATATTCATAATGCATCTTTATATTCATTTCTTCTAGTGTGGAGCTCAACCTAACTATTGAACATCCATCTTTCCACCTAGACATCCCATCTTAGTGTCCAGTCTTGCATCCCTTCCCCATATTTCTCCCAATCACTTCATTCATTTCTTTCACCCATCTTGTGGAGTTTCGATCAATTTTCGACTCCTAATATCTACTTTTGATGTGAAACCCCACATGTCCTATTTGAAACTCCCAATTCACATCCAATCTTTGTATTTCCTCTTGTTTGCCTCTGTCACTCCCCATATCTATCCAAGAAAACATTAATGACTTGATTTGACCTTGCAACTACTCCAAAAATATGTGCTTTCCTAATAAATCATGTCTATCTCTAGAGGCATGGATCTTCATAAAAATCAATGGTGGATGATGAAGGAAAACATGCTACCATGAATGTGATGGTTAAGGTTCTAGATGTATGTTATCACATTATTTTTATGCTATCATTTCAACAAATTTTATAGAATTTCAAACTATTTCACATGCCACAGTAATGATACATTTCTTAGTTAAATTCTTGTAAGTGATTCGATGACCAAACAAAGACTTGTATATATCAATTCATTTTCTTGAACAAATCTTGGTCATTTATTTATTTCCATGCAACTACAAATGTTAACCCTTATCTAGGGTTTCAACTCCTATAAGTCTAGTCACCTATTAAGCAGCATATTTTTTAGATCTCAGAGAGGTAGTTCACCTGTAGTAGATGTTTGTAACTAAATATCTCCTTGTCATTTGTAGATGTTAAGTGAAACTTATCTTAAGAGATAAATTGTTGTAGCATTCTGATTTATGGGTTCCTCTTACCACATTTGTTGGTGTGATTTTAATAAGAATATGATAAGTGTTGCACCACTTTAAGTTATTGAGAGAATTAATTTGTAATGGTCTTTTCCTTATTGCAAATGGACTTCTAGATTTTAGAGATGGATTATTAAGTATGTTTATTTGGTTAATATTATATCTTTGATGTTATTTCTTTTGGTAGTCTATGATTTTGTTACCTATCAAATAAGGCACCGATTTTGGAAATCTATGATCCTTTATCGACTCAAAATGAAATATATTTTTTTCCAATAGGTTAGGATTGGGTTGTTAGTTTGTATACATTTCATAATTCATTGATTTATTCAAGAAAAATATCTCCAACAAGCCATAGATTTATCATATTAGAGAATAATGTGTTGCGTATCTTCATCTTGCAGTTATGCAAGGACATCTTTATTAGCTTAATAGAGATTTTCTCTGTAGTGGGTCAGACTTTGGTTTAGTGACATTTTTGGGATGAAGTACATTAGATACTATTATGGTTATTTTAGTTTAATTATCATTAGTTATGACCAATCCTATTAAGGATACATCTAAAAACACCCTCTTGTGTTGAGATGATTTGAAATTGAATGAGATATTATCCACTCTTAGCAAATAAGCTTTAATCACTAAAATTTTGTTAATGAGATAATCAATCCCCATTCAAGACAATATTCCCTTGGTCTTGAAGCAGATCGATTCCTCTAGACTATGAATAATAATTTCAAGACCCAACATTATGGTGTCATTGCCAAATAATTTCTAATTTGGTCCATATTTCAAGGATCTTGGAAACTCAACATTATCATTTTTTTATTTGGTAATTTGATATCCCGTCAACTTATTCCAATAGAATAAAATTGTTTCCAAAGATGTTCTAACCATTGTTGGGTAAAAGTAAATTAGGAGATATCTTGAAGACCTCGAAAACTCATATTTTTTGCAATTATGTATTTTTCTTGTGTTTAATGTCCACACCTCATAAACTTGCACTAATACTATGGCATTATTTCCAAGGTTGTATTGATTGGTTCCTTTTAAGATCTTTTCAATTTTCACTAAAAGAAAGGTAACAAGGAAGCAAGTCCCTGTTTGGTATTTTGAGTTTCTAGATGCTATGGAAAAAATTGTCTTTAAGTGAAGAGTGGTGATGTTCTAGTAAAACCCAAAAGTAGTGTGTAAATCAAAAAACTTGAATATAAAAATAAGAATGGAACTTGAATACCAACAATAATAGGAATAAGCTACAACTCATTCAAGGAGAGAACAAACAATATGGAAAGATCAACATAATTGTAAGTCGCCTAGATCTACTTATAAATATTTAAAAATAGGAACATCAAGTAAGAATAATATATTCATGAGTTCAAGAAATCAATACTTATATACTTTTAAAGATTTGGCTAATAACATAATAAGAATATGGAAAAATCAATGGTCTAATTGTTATTGGTGTAAATAGGTGTTTTACCTATCTAGATCTTATTTGTAGGTTAAGTCCACTTAGGTCCTAGGAAGGAATCTTTCTAGTTAGTTTTAGTTGTCATTAGATCTTATCTTATCTTTTGGAATTTAATACTTGTGTCCCAAGTCATTTAATATTAGTTGAGGTAGTTGTCTCATTATTCAGGATTAAGACACATGTCATGATCTTGTCTAATATTATCTCATAACTTGTCTTTATAAGCTAGGAATCATATGTATATTTTCATATTCAATCTAACAATCTTGCATCCATAAGCATAGCATGATATTTCTACCACTTCTCTCTTGTGGAAGTTATTGTTGTCTTGTAGTTGATCTTAGGCTATTGAGGAGTTCACCATAAACTCCTTCAAAGAGTATACATCAATACAACATATCTCTATAAATTTCAAGAGCACTTCATCAACCTACAAAATAAATTATAAAACTACTAACCAAAGGCACCAATTTATAGAAGATTTAGATGTCAGAATACCATTGTCATATCTCAAAATAAGGATCAAAACTAGGTGCAAAAACCATACGCCCCATATTATGGACAACTTATAAACTTAGCAAAAATCTAAAATGAGTGTATGGCATTCACATGTGTGCATAACCCATAGCCAATCAAATTTGGTCAATATTGAGTGTTCCATTACTATTTGATGGATTTGATGGCTACAAAATAGGACATACAACAACATGCACACTTGGGTGCCCAACTATGGAAGACATACAAATGACATTTGTCAACATGCATAGATATGAAAGTCCACTTGTACCCCACTCCCAAAGTGGATGCCACAAAAGAATATTCCTCCAATATTTTGTGTAACCACCACTGACATGTATCAACCTCTATGGAGTACAATTACAACATGTTGTAGATAAATAAATATTAAATAGTTTTGCCTCCCATGTCCTTAGACATCCAAGAACTCATTCCATGGATCATGGAGACACAAGAAAATGACTTAGGATTGCAAGGTTAATGTCACCTAATCCTAACACTAATGTTATAGTTGTTCATAACTATGAATTATTCTTTATACTATTGTTCCTAATAATAGACAACTAAAATAACAAGTATACCCACCAAGTTATTCTTAAGATTTGGCGTTGCTATGTAATTAATTGTAGGGTATTATAACATGAAGAAGAGTAACCAAACTTAAAGATAACTAATATTTGTATTCAAAGACAAAATAAATTGATATGCTTAAACTATTTATGTCATTGTCCAAAAGAAGAATAATCTTGAATAAAGGAATTCCTTTCAATAAAATAATGTAGAATAATTTGATTTGTGTCAAAATTTTGTGATGGATTTGTAATTATTTTTAGTAAATCAATCTAATAAATTACTTCTATCTTCATTTTAGGCTCATAATTCTTGTTCTTAGGCATCCAAATGTGAATTTATCATGGATGGTGGGTGCACTCATCATATAGCCAAGGATGGTAGTTAATTCCAAAACCTATGAAATTCTATGAATATTTACATAGGTAATGATTTAGGGACTTATATTAGTGGTAATAATTATGTGTTAGAACACATAATCAATGAATTTTACCATGTACCTAATTTTTGAGTTGGTCCAAATGATTTAGTGAGAAAATAAGGTTGAGCTTTTTCTTAACATATACCTTGTGAAAATTATAATTTATTGGTTTCAAGCTATTGCTAGTTATAAGATGAGATGCATGATCAAACAATGAATAAAAAACCTTCCACACAAGAGCTCTACAAAATAAAGATTTGGTATTTCTCAACAAGAAAATACTTACAAAATTAAAAGCTTCCATGAATCTCAAGATAGATCAAGTGAGAAAATACAATGAGAGTGAGCTCTTTATAAGAGAGATCCTATATGATAAAGGGATTAGATCATGACAAGTGTCATCATCCTATGTGATGATACAAATTGATCTAATAATAGCTCACTCTAGTTAACAAAAAAAGAACTCCTAAGTTTAACTTAAGTGCATGAAATAAATCAAACTAATAATCAATTAAATATTAATTAATTAATAGATAATGTATGATTACTCTAACACCTCCCCTTAAAATGGACTTAGGAAGTAGCTAAAACCCATAAAAAGATAATACATGATGGGTCCAAACAAACAAAGATTGATGAGGTACCCATGTACAAACAATATAATCTCTCACAATTGGAGAAAAAGGGAGAAAATCTCCTCTCCAAAAGAAATAAAGGTGAATAAAGGACTAAAAAGCATCCAAAACAATTTTAAGGACTAATAATCCTCCAACCAAAACAATGTTCCAAAAATAATAAGAACATGGAGAACATCAATGGAGCACGAAGAAGTTGTAAAAAATTATCGAATGATGATTGTTGAAATGAATAACCTCCTTTAAATAGATGGTGATCAAGATCAAGAAGATAAGAACCTGCATGAGTTCCCCCAATGATATTACTTGAATCAAATGGAAAACTAAGGCAAACATCTAGAACTCGAAGATACAAATGGCATAGGTACCAATAGTCTGAAGAACACTGATCAAATGAAAATGGAAGGTTACCTCCAAAAAATAGGAATCCAAGAGCTTCCCTGTGGTAAATGCTCCATTTCACCTAAATGCATGGGTAACCAATCATTGCATCCACCTAGTACATAGGAAAAATAATTAGATACATATATCACACAAAAAATGAAACCAAGGAAGTATTAGCACCAACAGTAGAAAACCCCAATTATGTGGAAAGGGAGAGCCAAGACAGGTACACTAAAATTATGTGTCACCAAGAAGTGCAAGTAGGAGAACAAAGAACATTTTAACATGCAACTGAAAGATTGCATGCAAAGAAAAGGGTGTGCAAACTAAGGTACACACATGAGGCATGAATCACAAGGATTTGATTCTATCATGGAAGAAACATTCACTTTACAAAGGTGTGATGGTGAAATAAAAGCACTCACAACCCACCCATGACACTTTATATCATAGTGCGAGTACAAAAGGCATAATAGGATGTGTGAAATCCCCAAAAATGTATACACTAGAATGTCACTTTATCCTAGTACATCTACAAAAGAGAAATTACATGCAAAAGATGTCTACAATGCCTAAATAGGAAAAAACAATATAAAAATACATATAGAATAGCCAAAAACAAGTCATCCCACGCAAATATAAAGTTTCCAAGAGCTATAATGTCTAATTAATTCACCAAAATATGAAAACACAAAAAACTAAATAAAATTTACCTAGAGAGAAATCTAGAAAAATTGCATGGATGGCTATAAAGAGCTTTGAAAGATAGTCCCAACACCACTAGAATCACAAAAAACAAAGAAACTAATAAAAAATTATGAGCTCAAGAGTGAAAACAACACCTCTAACTTTAATAGGCTGTAAAATGTACCAGTAGCAAAAAATGGTGATGAGACTCACACCACTAGAAAGTTATATGGAACTAGCTTTCCAACAATATCTCGCTCGTCAAATTTTAATATTGTACACCCATGTTATGGCCAAAAACAAAAAACTAGCTCCTTTAGGGCCAAAAGGGGCTTGAAAGGGGCCCTACCAGTCATCCATACTACTAATGTCCACATGATGTCATGCTAATGTCAATGGAATATTTGTAGAATATTCGCTTCATCAAAAAAATAAAAATATGACCACCTAAGAAAGAATATACATTAGAATATGTTGAATAGATAACTTGCCAGAAAAAGATCGTCAATAAAAAAACTACATCAAAATATACCAAAATAATGATGGAATATTCTTCAAAGGGTTCGGTGCAAGGGATATCAGAAATATGGAGCGATTCCACAAAATTTTAAAAAATGGTAGAATTTTTTTAAGGCAGTTTGAATAGTCACTGTCGACGAATTTGGAAGTTGTCGATCGACAATAGTATGGTCGTCAGGCGGCTTCACAAAGGTCACAATGGTGTATAAGCTCTCGTCGATGGGCCATGTGGGTCATGCCCAATAGCTAGGCTTGCAAGCCTACAAGTGCAAGTACTTGCAAGTACCCACTCCTTTTTTATTTTATTTGAATTTCTTAAAAATTTAAATTTAAAAAATGTCGACAGGTTATTTTCACTTCTTTTTTAACTCCATGCAAAGGCCCATATGAGCCCTTGTGCGAAAAAAATTGCTTAGAAGCTCCTAATGGGTAAGATAGACAAATTTATATTCAAAATTCATTGAATCGGCCTCCTAAATGCAACTGTGAGGTCCTCTTTGTGTCAAAGTGCACCAAAAATTTGCAAACCTCCAAAAATTGCAAAAAAAACAATAGAGATTCCAAATTTGATCTTGTAACCCTAGTTGAGAAAAATAAAATAAAATGGAGAAGGGGTTTATTGAATCTCCATTATGATACCATGTTAGAATTATGAATAAACATGAGATGCATGATCAAACAATGAACAAGACACCTTCCACGCAAGAGCTCTGCAAAACAAAGATTTTCTATTACTCAACAAGAAAATACTTACATAATGAAAATATTCCATGAATCTCAAGTGAGGTAATGCAATGAGGGTGAGTGCTTTATAGGATCAATCCTAAATGATAAAGGTATTAGATCATGATAAGTGGTGTCATCTTGTGTAATGATACATGTTGATCTAATAATAGTTCACTTTAGTTAATATAAAAAAGCACTCCTAAGCTTTGCTTAAGTGCATGAAATGAATTAGACTAATAATCAATTGTAGATTAATTAATTATTAGCTAATGCATGATTACTCTAACACAAACTACTATTTTCGTTGAAGATGCTAAGGGAAATAGGAGGGAGATTAATATGTCATAGAGAAACCAAAAGAACAACAATCTAGATATGCTCTCATAACTAAGGTGTTGGACATGTCTAGAGGCTAGGGATAATGGGGAAAAAGGAAAGGTAAAGTGGATGTTAGATTTAAAATTTATGAGGATTGGTAATCAATTTACCAAATAGTTGGAGTTTTTCAAGTTGTTGTTAGTTATCATTAGGGGTGTCATTAAGGTATCTCTTCTTATAGGAGGCTAAATTCATTGTTAATAAAATATTTGTTTACCCAACCATGTTGTGTTTTAGGGGGGCTATTAGAATATCAAAACCATCTTGTTGGGCCCTTTTTATTCATAAATACTTGTAGTGTATCATTCAATTATGTGTAGCTTGCACATGAAACTTGCACTTATATGCATTGGAGTTAGAGCCTGAAAGGGTTGAACTATCATTGTGTAACTTAATTTGAGGTGTATAAATAGAGGCAATCCCTCCCCCTTTTCCATCAAATTTCTATCAATTTATTCCATTTTATGTAATATTATTTTTTTGGTGTCTATCAACATTACTTCATATTAGTATTCTCTCTTTCCTTATGAAGTTTTATTTGTAATTCAATAATTGATTTATGTCATTAATTTCATAATATTTTCTTAACATGACATTATAAAACTCTCTACAAGTGAAAAGGTGGTGCCCCATTGGGGCCATTTCCAATAAATATTTAGGGTGAGTATTAACAAGACATAGGATCTACATTTTCGACCTCTTGGAGAATTATTGAAATATGAATTTCGAATAATTTTCAATAGTATTTCATGGAGAAATGTAAGTGTCATAGAAGATAATATCCATAAAAATCTACTCTTCGAGAATATAAAAGGGGAAAAAATTATAAACTTGGAGTGATTAGATCCAAAGAGGTAAATATAGAATAAAGGATAATTCCAATTTGATGAAACGTGTTTAAAAAATTAAATGAGTACCAAAAAATGGCCCAAGAGGGTAAGCTTCATGTCGGGTTGATCCAAATGTATAAGATATATTATCTATTAAATCAACCTTTAAAAGGGGAAAGGGTAGAGGATCTTTCTTAATATACACTCAAAGAAAAATATTCAATGCAAAAAGTAGATATGGTAGGAAGCCACTAGGCCATAGTTATCAAAATAGACAAAAAAAATAAGGAAATAAAGTAATACAATATGGTGGGTGGTACACAAAGTAAATATACAATGAGGAATGCAATATAGTCAAACAATATGACATCGATAATCATTCCTACAAAACTTGCAAAATGAAAGGTGATAAATGGTAAAGAGATATTAAACTTAGATCAATTTGTTGGCACACTAAACTCCCCCATGGTTTGAGCACTTATGGAGAGATGGTTGTAGATGGAGTCCAGAAGGATAGAAGAAAACCTAGTGAACAATAGTTGGGGACTTTTAAGAATTGGTGTACTTTATTGGTTTAACTCATAATCTCATATCTCTGAGGCCTTTATTTGTAAATTATCTTCCTTTTGTGAAACTTCATTAACCCCAAGTGACCAGTTGTTCAAAAAATTCTATTGACCATGGATAATGAAGTAGATAAAAATTAATGCTACAAAGAAATAAATTTAACATCACTAACGATGAATAATGACATTGATTAAATGAAGGTCAAAAATCAAAAGGTTTCCAGCGGGCTAGAATGAGTTATGAAGGTTTATTAGGCATCATTAGGGCAATGGTGATAAAAAAATAATCACTATGTGAGAGAAAATATTAGGACACAAAAGGAAATAAAATATGTAATCAAGTATGTACACCACATATCTTGACAAGAATACTTGAATCTACCCACCCCAATCCCAAATTTGGAAGGTTAATGTGACTTTTAGAAAAACATGTTAGTACAACATTTTTGAGGTGTATAAAGAGGTGATGAATGCTGAATTGACTATACAAAATTAAAATGGAAAGGTGATGTTTTATACACAAAGTTTAACTTCCAAAATTTTCTATCTTAGACCAAGTCTAGATTCTTGGTCGTGTAATAAGCACCAAGTAATTGTTTCATCCACTACTAATATACAATATAGAAGAGTAGTAAACTAATATAAAAATAATTATGAATTTGTTAGTTGTTTAGTGAACTTGGCATTCCCCACATACAACTAGACCAACCCTTTTTAATAGCCAAGACACAAACCACACTCCATAAAATGGATTTTAGATAATTGAGAAGTAATATATATACTTGTCAAAAATAATTGTATAATATCATGTGTTTTGGTTCTATGCATCATCCATTGGTTGGGATACATATATTGATCTGGAGTATAGATTGGTCTAGCTACAAATATCGATCACATAGACACAAATCACATGGGGTGCATTTTGGGTCAACAAAATACATAGATTTTGGATTGCAAAAATAATATAAAGTATTTAAATATTATTTTAAAATAATTCACTTTTCCCTTAAGAGAAAAATATAGTTTTTCTATGTTTGATGATGGCTATTATATGGAAGATATTATATATCTTTGTAGCTTTGCAAGGAAAAACTATTTTTAATAAAAACTATGAGAAGATTGCAATTTTTTTTTTAAACAATAAGAATACAATTACCTTTGTCCCATGGATGTTTCCCTAGCACATTGTTAGGATTTTACTATGTAAATTTGTGTCTTGTTGAATGTGGTTTGTTTATTTTATTTTATCCCTTCTTTTATCTTCATAACTAATTTGTGCTACAATATTATATGATTTTGTGGGCTCATGTTTTCTCAACATGTGGTATCAATGCCTTCATTTTTGCAATGATTGTGTTAGGACATAGTGTGTGTTCTGAAACATCAAATGGGGAAGTTTCAAATTCAAGGTGTGAGGTAGATAAGTTCTATGGGAAAAATAATTGAGCTGTGGAATATCAAGATGTATGATTTTTTGGTGCAACAAGGACTACACAAAGCATTGTAGGTAAGTTAAAGAAACCTACAAATATGATTTATGAGGATTGGAAAGGTCTAGATACAAGAGCTCTTAGCATAATTCAGTTGTGTTTATTAGATGACATTCTTTTCAATATTGTTGTAAAGGAAACAATAGAAAGTTAATGGAGCATAATGGAGATTATTTACATGGAAAAATCCTTGACAAACCAAATCTACTTGAAAAGGCATTTATATAGTTTTTGAATGAAGAAAGGTACCAAAATTGTTGATCATTTAAATATTTTCAATACTCTTATGTGCCAATCAACTAAAATTGATTCATTTAATATTTTCAATACTCTTATGTGCCATTTAAAATTTGAAGATGAAAACGAGGTAGTCACATTATTGTGTTCATTTCCTAAATCCTACAACCACTTAGTCACTTCCATTAGCTTTAGCACAGTAAAAAGTCTTTTTGATTTTGTTGTGGGAGCCTTGTTGTTTGAGGAGACATGGAGGAAATTCGATATAGAAACCTCCACACTAGAAGCAATAGTGACTAGGGGTTATTCCATGAAAAAGGGAAGGATTCGAGAGGTACATTCATATCTAAGTCAAAAGGAAGAAAGGGTAAGGGGGAATGATAGTACTATTATAAATTAGGGCATCTCAAGAAAGAATGTTAGAAGAGGAAATAACCTAAGCATGAATATATAAAGGAATTTAATCCAATTGAGACAAATTTAGGTATGGTTGATGAAGTACTATCAATTTGTAACAATTCACATTCTCATGAGAAATGGTTATTAAATTTTGGTGCTTCAAATTACATGTGTCCTCAAAGGAATTGGTTTTATTCTTACCAAACTATTGATGGTAGTGTTATTCTTATGGGAAACATTGTTTCTTATAAGATTATTGGGATTGGGAGTATTAAGATTAAACAACTTAGTGGTATAGTAAATACATTAACAGAGGTAAGACAAGTACTAAAACTCAAAAAATAACTTAATTTCCTTGCGAGTTTTAAATTTTGGAGGTTACAAATTTACAAGTCAAGGAGTAGTATTGAAGGTTTTCAAGGGAATTTTAGTGCTCATTGAGGCTACAAAGATTGGTAGCCTTTATAAGCTAGAAGCTAGCACTGAAATAATTGAAGCAACAATGATATTTGAGGAAGTAAATGGATCTACTCATTTATGACATCAACAACTAGTCCATATGAGCAAGAAAGGGCCAAAGGTACTAATAAATTGTAAGTTACTTCTAAATTAAAAATATCTAAATTTGAATTTTCGCAAGTATCATGTCTTTGGGAAGCAGTGTAGATAGAGGTTTAAAATATGTAGTCATACAAGTAAGCATATTCTAGACTATAAATTCGTTTAGATGTTTGGGGGCCATCCCCTATTTTTTTATTTTGGAGAATCATCATATTTTGTGATATCTATAGATGACCACTTTAGAAAGGTATGGATCTATATTCTTAAAATGAAAGTTGATGTATTAGTATTTTTTATAAATTTAGAGTCTTGGTTGAAAAGAACACTTACAATTCAATCAAGTGTTTAAGAACAAATAATGGGGATGAGTTCACATCTTTGGAATTTGAAACCTATTGCAAGGAAGGTGGAATCAACAAGAATAAAACCATAGTTTACATCCCTCAAGAAAATGGTGTTGTTGAATGCATCAACATGACTCTTCTAGAGAGAGCAAGGAGTATGCTCAGTAATGCCAAGTTGCAACAAGAGTTGTGGTAAAATAAATCACTACACCTTGATATTTGGTAAATTAGTCACTATAAATTATAATAGACGATAAGATTCCTAAAAAGGTATGGATTGGTCATTTTTATCTGATTAGTCAAATCTGAAAGTTTTTGGTTGTGATGTGCATGCTCTTATTTCTAAATATTAACATTCTAAGTTGGACCCCAGATCAAATAAGTATCTATTTTTGGTTATGGTTATGGAGTTAAGGGATAGAAACTAGGGGATCCTACCAACCACAAAATCATCATTAATACAAAAGTATTTGATGAATCTCCTCTCATAAAATAAAAAATAGTAGAAGTTGAAATGGAATAGGAACAAGTACCATGATATCAACAAATTTAATTATAAACTCACCCATCTATAGAAAATAGGGAGAAGAAGAAGCTTCTAAAGATGAGGATGAGGATGAGGATGCAAAAAATATACAAGAAAATATGGAAATACCACAACCAACTCTAAGGAGATCTACGTGGGTCAAAATTCCTCCTAAGAGGTATGATGATTGTATTTTATCTATTTCTCTTATTTTTAATGATGGGGAACCTAGTTGCTATTAGGAAGTGATGGATGGTATTGAAAATGCTAAATGGAAAATAACAATGAAAGAAGAAATGGATGGCTTGGGGAAGAATAAAACATGGGACCTGATGGAAATCTCAAAGGGTGGGATTTTTTTTTTGTTGTAAATGGCTCTACAAATTAAAGAAGGGTGTTGATGATAAAGTTGAAAAGTAAAAATCAAGGTAGGTAGCAAATGGATTATCTCAAAAGGAGTGTGTTGATTTCTTTGATTTTTGTCCATAAATTGTTAAGATTGTTTCTATTCGAGTAGTATTAGTACTAGTTTCTTTACTTGATATTGAGTTAGAGAAACTAGACATTAAAATAATATTTTTACATGGATATTTAGATGAGGAGATATATATGGAACAACTGCAAGGGTTTGTTATAGAACATAAAAGAAGGCTTGTTTGCAAACTTGGGAAGTAGTCACCTAGGCAATGGTATGAGAATTTTGATTCCTTCATGGTGAGGAATTATTTTACAAGCAGTGTTTATGACATTGTGTTTACTTCAAAAATTTGTTTAATTGTTTATTCATTATCTTAGAGTTAAATTTTGACGATATAATTGTAGCAATTAAAAGAATGGTTGATATTAATAGTTTAGTGGCTCAATTGGATAGGACATTTGATATGAAGGATCTAAGAGCAACAAAAAATATTGGGCTTGAAAATACATAGAGATAGGAAATATGGTAAGCTTTGGTTATTACAACAAAAGTATGTGGAGAATATCCTCATAATATTTAGTATGAAGAATGTGAAATTAGTAAATATCCCTTTCGCTTCCCATTTTAAGCTTTCTTCAAGCTTATGTCCTAGCAATAAAGAAGAAAAATATTATATATCTTGTGTACCATATGCTAGTGCAATAGAAAGTTTAATGTATGTGATGGTATGTACAAGACCAAATATTTTATATGTAGTTGTTATTGTCAGTAAATACATGGAAAATCTAGGTTGAGAGCATTGGACAATAATTAAATGGGTGCTTTCCTATCTTAAAGGCACAAGTTAGTATTGTATCACCTATAATGGTTCTAGTGATCTGATTTGTGGTTATGTTGATTTAGATGTTTCAAGTGATTTGGACAAAAAGAGATCCGTTGGTATGTTTTTTCCTACTTTTTCGCTTTGTCACCAAAAAAAAAGAAAAAATCAACTTTGTAGAACCCTAATTCTAGAAGTTTCTAAAAATCTTGTAATAAGCAGTTGGGATGAGGGTTGCAATATGGCATTATTCACGAGATTGTAATAGGTTTTGCACTAGATAATAAAATCATTGGATGGCTGCGGTTTTTTGGATGTAGCCCAGATTGAGTGAACCACGTTAAATTCTTTGTGTTATCTTGTTTCTGCAATAATTTTTTTGTGTTTTATTTCTCTATTTTATTGATCAAATATGCATTTAACTTGTTAGATATTTGATTTATAACCCTAACAAGATCTACTTCAAGCTATATCTTTACTTTTGCAAGAGGACCTATTTTGTTGGATGTCAAAGTTTCAAGGAACAATTGCTTTATCCACTACTAAGGAAAAGTAAATGGTTCTTTCACATGCATGCAAAGGGGTAGTTTGATTAAAAGGTCTATTAGGTGAATTTGAAAAAGTGCAGGACAAGGTGAATGTATTACGTGATAGTTAAAGTATTATTCTTTTTGCTAAAAATTCAGATTATCACAATAGGACCAAGCATATTGCGATTAAATACAATGTTGTAAGATAAGTTATTGATGGATGTGGATTAGTAGGTCTTGAGAAAATTCATATGCAAGAGAATTGTGTAGACATGTTTACAAAACCAATATTGTTGAAGCTTAGGTGAACTTCGACTTCTCTCAACTTCAAAAAAAGGTGATGAGTAGGCATGGGAAAGTATCAGATAAATTGTTGTCAATGTGGAGATTGTTGGATTGTGACAACAATATAAAGCAAAAATCTTATCTTAAAAAATCCCACTTTTTTCTTTAAGAGAAAAATCTATTCACTATACTTAAGTGTACTTAACATTGGAAGAATCTTCTTTTTGGGAAGCCTCATGAACCTTCTATCTTGATCTCTCAAATGGGAGATTATTTTAGTCGATCATAGTTTGAGATTCTAGTACTCCTCATCACAGTACTATTTGTATTATCGACTTCACAGAGTTTAATGAACTTTGTGTACATTGGTTGAGTAGTTTTCATATGTTCACTCATTTAGTTTTTTGTATTGAACAAATCTTGATCTACTTCATTTGGAGATTCGTTGATTCCAATAGACACCTTCTTGTCTAACCAAATTTTGGGGTGTTCTTGGTTGTTTTAAACATAAATAGTTAATAAAAGTAGCTAGGAGTGTAATGTGATTGTTTGTTGTTGTATAATGTTATTATTATAGTTGATTAATGTTGCAAAAAACAATGATACAAATATATATTATTATAATAACTCCATATATGTATGTTTATATTTCTTCTTATCCTTTTCATAATGTGATGTTTATGTAATTTTTGCCTTGCTAAACTATATTATTACATGTATATTTTTTAAAATATTTGCCTTAATATATAATGCAAATGGGTAGATTTTATTGAAATATTAATTGTACATAGATAAATTTTATTCTCATATTTATTATAGATAGATAAATTTTATTGTGATATTTAATACACACTAATAAACAAATATAAAATATTCATTGAGTGTACTCACATTTATTCAATAAGCTTTGAAAATATTACAAATTATTAAATGATATATGGAAAGTACTACCTCTAAGTCAACAATGTAATTTTATTATGATGTATGTAATAGTGCTCGTGTCATTCAAGTCATTAATAGGTTTAAAATTTGATTCAATGAATTAAATGCATCACATTGCACATAATTTAGAAAAGAAAAGAAAAAACTTGATTTTTGCACTAGTTGTTCACAACATGAACCAATAGAAAGAAAGATAAAGGATATTTTAACAATTTTTAAAATAGACAATTAAATCTAGACTATATAGAATTGGTCAAGTTTTTAATTCTACATGTTCATTGGTTGGAATGTCACTATTAGTTAAAAAAATTGCATGCAATGGATGCATTAGTATTCTGCCTTGGCAGAGGGGTTTTTAAAAAAATGCCTTTTTTTGAGGTTTTGATGGGGGTAGGTCCATCCCCATTAGACCATGCCAAAGCAGTTAAATTTTTAAGAAAATCTTTAAATGAGGGGACCTTATCTCTAAATGGGGGACCTCGGGCTCCAAAGGTAAATGGTTGTTTGGAGAGGAGTCTCTCTCACCCAATTTTAGTAATTCAATTGGACTTGGTAACAGAGGATGTTAACTATTTGAACAACCATGCTTTAATTTGCAAGTTTATGGGGATTCATGTTTCTCTCCCATTTTTGGAATTGTGGGCTCATCGGACTTGGAATCTAAAGGGAGATGTGGACGTTATGCAAGCAACTAATAACTATTTCATGGTGATTTTCTCCTACATGGAAAATCAAAATAAGGCTTACGAAGGGGGTCCCTATTTCTACAATCAGGTGGGGTTGCTTATTAAGCCCTATCATATAGGGTTTAATATGGCTAAAGAGCTACCACCAAGGGTTCCAATTTGGGTGAGGCTCCCTTGGTTGCCATGGATTTCTAGAGGAACGATATTTTGCACATGATTGCTTTGCTCCTAGTCAAATCGGCGGGTCCATCTCAATAGAAACTAGATAATAAGGTAATCTCGTATGCTCGTTATTAGATTTAGGAAGATCTAGGAGATGAGAAACAAGCACAAGTATGAACAATCAAAGATTTTATTTAGATGACCCAAATGTAATGAGTACAAAACCTTGCTTATATAGGCAAGGATGAGGCAATCCACATCATAGGTGGATTGACAAGTGCCTCATAAGATGGCACAAATGATATGGCAAGTGTCCTATAGGTGTCAACCTTAGGAACACTTGGAGTGTGCAAGCCAAGAACCTCCATGACCAATTCATCAACCTTGTGTGACAAGTATTGAATGACCTTTGAGGTGAGATGGAAATACTTCCAACCTCAAAAGGTGTGAGCATGAGATTAACCAAATAAATTGGTAACCTCTAGAGGTTTAAATGTTGCACATTCGATTAGGCAAGAAGTTTTCTAACCTCATATTGACCTAAGTACACTTAAGTATAGTGAATAGATTAATTATTCACACTAACACCCCCCTTAAGTGATACTTGGGGAGATCACAAAAGTGAAATTAGATAGAAATGGGTCTTGGCTAGAGGCCATGTTAGGTACCCATGTATAATGCATTTTCATAAAGTGGAGTAAAGGAGAAAACCTAGTGGGAACAAAACTCCTCTCCAAAAAGAGAAAGAAGTTAAGACCTAAAAATGTCTCCCTTGATGATATGAACATTATGATGAAGAATTGTTGAAGCATGTGAAAGTTGTAAACTTTGTTGATGATGGACTGGTGTCTGCTAGAATCAATGAATTTCCAAGTAATGTTGATCCACGTGTGAGATACAAAACACTCCATGAGTGAACATATGAACACTACTCAACCAATGTACACAAATTTTATCAAACTCTATGAAGTCGATATTACAGATAGTATTGTGATAAGGAGTACTAGAATCTCAAAACTTTGATCCACTAAAATAATCCCCCATTCGAGAGATCAAGATAGAAGGTTTGTGAGGCCTTCCAAAAAGAAGATTCTTTCATTGATTCATTGAAAGAAGCATTAGCATAACACTAGCATAGTCCCCCCTTAATGTTAATCATTCTTTCAATGAAGCATTAGAAGAATATTCTTTTTGGGAGGCCTCATGAGCCTTCTATCTTGATCTCTTGAATGGGATATTATTTTAGTCGATCACAGTTTGAGATTATAGTACTCCTCATCACAGTAGTAACTGTATTATTGACTTCACAGAGTTTGATTAATTTTGTGTACATTGGTTAGTAGTGTTCATATGCTCACTCATGTAGTTTTTTGTATCACAAATCTTGATCTACTTCACTTGGAGATTCATTGATCCAATAGACATCAGTCCATCATTGGAAAAGTTTACAACTTTGACATGATTCAGTAGTTCTTCATCATCATGTTCTTATCATCAAGGGACATATTTTTAGGTCTTAAATCCTTCTAAATTTCTCCTTTGGAGAGATATTTTTTTCCCATTGCATTTTATCCTTTACTCCACTTTATGGGAATGCATTGTACATGGGTACCTAACATGGCCTCTAGTTGGGACCCATTCCATTTCTATCTAATTGCACTTTTGTGATCTCCCCAAGTATCACTCAAGGTGGGGTTTCAGTGTGCATAATTAATCTATTCACCATACTTAAGTGTACTTAGGTATATGAGGTTAGACAAATTTTTGTCTAACTTGAGCATAGTCATAAGAAGGTCTTAGGTTCACAAAGTTGATCTGTAGAAAATAGTTTGGCTAGTTTGTGGAAATAACAATCTTTATTAGGCTATGCCTTAGTTTGCACATGTAAAATAACCATCTCAACTATATATATTTCAGTGGTTGTATTAGTGGCAATAGCAGTAGCAATAATTTCATTTATCAAGTCGTCCTTGGATGCTCATTAATACATATATAAAGTTCTTGTTCTTCTAGTGTTTACATGCCCCCGTACTCTTGTCATCTCCACCCTCGTTGCTACTGCTTGTAGCTTGGCCACTGCTGCAAGTCTTAGCCTTCTCATCAAAGGTGGAGGGATTTTGTAAGCCTTTGAAAAGCTCAAGGCCATAGCCTTTGACAAGATAGGGACTCTTATAGAAGGACAATTTTAAATGGTGGACATCAAGTTTGTAGATTTAGATGCTACAAATAGAGAGAATTTGTTGCATTGGTATGTAAAATATTCTATCAAGTTTTCCAGAAACATATTGTTCAGATCATATATGGGTAAAGTAATAAGGGAAATGCATACACATATACAGGATATCAATCCTGTAGAGTAAATCGACACATCTTATGGCCATGGCAATGGTAGCATACTGCAAGCAACATGGCATTGAGTTGTTTGTTGAGGTGAAATATTTCAATATAATGCAAGGAGAGGGCATCTGTGGGGTAATTATTGGCCAAAATATTTACATTGGAAATAGTCATTTGAAAACTCGGCTTTCCTGGGGCCAAGGTACAATTTGCACTTGCAACAATAATTCTTTTTCTTGTTACATTTTTTAGGCTGCCAAGATTTTTCCATTGGTGGATTATAGATGTACCAAACTCGTGGAATATGGAAGGCTTCACATTGGCATATGTTAGAGTAGATGCAAAATTTCTAGGGAAATTTATTGTGGCAGACTGCATCTGGCCACAAGCACCAAAAGTAGTTAACAAAATTAAGGTTGGTTGTTAATAATTTTTTTGCTCTTAGGATGGATTCAGTTTTTGCAATTCGTTTTTTTTTTTGGGGGGATCATTTTGTCATTAACTTTTTTTTATGTTTTCATAGATTATGTTTTTTACCTTTCTTCTGAATTTCAGAAATTAGGAATCAAAGAGGTCATACTCACAAGTGATACTATTGTTTTAGCTGCAAAAGTTGAAAAAGAGGTACACGCTATAAATGGCTAATTTGAGTAGGCAATCCTATTATAGAATTTTTAATTGATGGAGGAACCCTGGTAATGGTATGCAGGTAGGAGAAATTGAAGTTCATGCCCAATTACTCCCAAAAGACAAGTTGAGATTTATTGGAGAGCTAAAGAAGGAGGGCACGATTGCCATGGTGGGTGATGGAATTAATGATGCTTTGACATTAGCAGCAGCAGATGTGGGGATAGCTATGGGTGTAGAGGGCTTTGTTGTTGTCATGGAATCTGAGACATAGCTCTCATGTCTAATGACATCAGGAAGATAGCTAGTGTAGTGAAAATAGTGCGAAGATCATTGAGGACAATATACATAAATATTGCATTCTCCCTATTGACGAAGCTTGCGTTGGTGGTACTTACTTTCTTGGGTTATATCCACCTATGGATGGTCGTGCTAGCAGACATAGTCACTTGCCTAATTGTAATATTTCGTAGCATGCTTATCTTGAAAGGAGAAAATAATGACCATTTTTATCGTATTCATGATGATGATAGGTGTTCTAATGATTTAGATGTGAATGGGCATGTAGATCATCTTCACAATCATAATCAATGTTGCAGTCCCTTGGAAAAGGGTAAGGGGATTGGGATAAAAGAAATAAAAAGACAACAATATTGATTAGGATTACATTTTTTGAATAAGTTTTTCTAGAAGTTCATAATGAAAGAAGTATGAGCTATTTTGAAGAGTAAATATGAAAACTTAGGCGATGTATGGATTCTAACTCTCACTATAAAATTGTACAATATGAAATTATCATATTCACAAGAGCTAGTCGCTCGTCTAAAAAAATTAAAGGAACAAACAAATGAACTCGATTCTCTTGGAAAGGATATAGTTGATGATATTTTGTGTAAATAATTTTACAAATTCTTCTAGATCCATCAACCATTTATAAGAGGGTTAGATATTACTAATAAATTATAAATATAAAATATGAAGAGTTATGTGTTGTCATGCTCAAAAAAAATTGTTGGGTTAATTGTAGAAAAACCCAACAATTTTTTTTAACCCATTAAGATAATTAACACTCTAAGATAATGAGGTGTAACACCAAAAATGATATGAGATGCATATCTTCATGAAGTCGCTTATTAAATCAAGTACTAAAGTTATCCACATAATTGATCAATTATACCCTCCTTGGGTTAGAATAAATGTGTCAAGGGTCAAGGGCACTTTTGAATCTCATGGTAAAATTCATTTGATTGATTCAGTTTACTATGCCACTACCACAAGGTTTCACCCTCTGTGGATTGATTTGGTAAATCAATTAAAATTGGGTTTACTTATCCTTTCATTTTTAATAGTTTTCACTAAATATATTTGATCACTTTATTCAATATTAAAATCATATACTAAAAGATTTTCATTGGTTTTATAAACAATATCCATGTGAATTAGTATTTGAGGATATTTCTATTAAACAATGATTCTTAAAAGTTAGTTTTGTTGGGAACAGGTGCCTCAATGTCTGGCTTGAACCTTTGTAAAAGACTTGGCATTTTGCAACCTTTTCTAGACTTTACCTCTCTACACCTAGGAGTTCTTCTTAGAGGCACGGTGGCATAGTTTACCACCTTACCGCGGGCCCCCTATTGCTCTGTCCATGGTTGGGAAGTGTTACCGCCACACCGTGGGGTCTTTTTCCTTAGTTGGCAGTAGTGCGGTTGATTGTGTGGTCGATTTGATTGTTTACCACCCTACCGTAGAGGTTGCTCCAAGGAGGCACGATAGCCATGGTGAATGAAGACAGTCAGCAAAGATCACTTACCGCCATACCGTGATGGCCTTTTGGCCATGTCACAGTGGCACGGTAAGCCCTGGTGGCCAGGGATGTCGCTTACCTCCTTACCATGGAGGTCTTGCGATCGGAGCATGGTAGGGTGGTGGGCTCAATGGTCGGCACAGGCAGTTACCACCATACCATGGAAGGTTTCGCAATGCTCGACGACGCGGTGATGGGCGATGGGTTGGAAGACAAGTTGCTACCTCGATACCATGAGGGTGTTAGGAGAGACCAGTGGTTACGCAGTGGCATCACCATACCACGAAGGTCTATCAACCTTGGAGCAGTGTCGCGATGGTCTCTTTGGCTTGGGGCAGTGGCACGGTAAAGAGCTCGCGGACATAGTTTGACTGTTCTGACTTGACTGGAAACGGTGAACAAATAGAGAGGCGACACGTGGCAAGTAATCAACAACTGATTGGTCGAAGTTCGAAGCAATGCATGCATTAACTGTGAGATCAGATTCGGTAGTTGATAGAATCCATTTCAGGCAAATAGAATTAATTTCCTGGGCGGCCCGATGTATGTTTGCAGGGCGACTTAGACAGGAAGCGATCGGATTCGTCTGTCAAAAGGAAGGTGCATAATAATGGCACCCAATTGGTTGGTTGATAGAATAATAAATGTAAGACTTGTAACAGTCGAATAGAATATTGTATGAAGTCACTAAGGGGTGACGAAAAAAGTCTGAATTCCATGTATGCTGCAATAGCATTGCAATACAAAGAAGGAAGTCTGAGAGTGGTCTACTAACTTTGTATGTAAATGTTTTACCATACTACAAAGTGATTGCTCTTGGTGTGGTGGGTTTTTTTCCGAAAGGGTTTTCCCACGTAATTTTGGTGTTATCTTTGTGATTGTTATTTTCTATTACTCTTGTTTTCTTGTATGTGTTCATCTTAAGTGTTTTAAAGTTTTAAAACTAATCTTTGCACTTCTCCTCTATGGTTTTAGCATTAGGAAAGTGTTTTTGCACTGTTGTTTTTCCTTTCAAGTTTCAAATTAGGTAGTTGTACATTAAGAATGATATATTAAGTTAACTACACCATTACAAAATATTTCATAAACATAAATTTAAATAAACCAATTAATAATCTTACCTAGTTTGCATTAGATTGGAAAGAGTTAATTTCAAATAATAATTTATATTTGTAATCAATTTCTTATTGTTGGGATATGGTGTTGTACACCACTGCATAAAATGATTTATTATAATATTGTAATTAAATAATTATTTAGTTGTGATGCACTTAGGTATTGTGGTTAATCACACTAGGTAATTATTTGGAGCCACTTGATGTTGTATTGTAACATTGTATTATTATTTAATGTGTGGGAAACATGTGATACTAATTTAATATTGGGAAAATATTAAATAAAGTGAAAACTTAGTACCCAATTTTAAATAAGGGGTTAGTGGTTTTGTATTCACACGGTTTTGTGGTACGTGGTTTTATCTTACCACTAGTTGTATTTTATGTGAGTTTGTATCTATAAACGCAAGCACATGTGAAGTGGTTAAGGTTGGCTAGTTGAGTGGGTTGTCATTATTGAGTCTTTTTTAGGAGTGCATATGTGAAGCATGGCATGGGATATGTGGATTCATGCTTGGACACATGAGGATGCATTGAGAAGCTTGATGCTTTAGAGGTATTCACTATAACTCTTGTATTGTTTTATTGTTGAATAATATGATGGAGTATGGATGCTTTTGGAGGTTGAGTTTTTCCCTTTTGAGGGTTTTTCCAGGGTATATCTTATGTTATCTTGTGGCTTGTTTATTTGATCTATGCATTGTACTTACTTGTATGCATGTTTATCTCTCATGGGTTATGTAGGAAATGGATTAAGATTGTGGGTTGAATTCAATATTTCCTAACAAGTGGTATCAGAGCTTTCATGGTCGAAGAATTTTTGTTATAACCCTAGTTTGAGAGTTTTTGCAAAGTTGAAGCCATGGACATGCATGTAGGGTTTGAGGCATTACAAGATATGGAACACATGTTGCAGGTGTTTGTATGCAGATTTGGGCTTTGGGGTTATCAATATTTGTTGGATTTATTGCAGATCTGAGGTTTTCCAAATTTGGGTCAAAGAGGGTTTCTTGGTTTGAGTTTTCATATGAGAGTTTTGTGGGTGAAATTTTGCAAATGGCCCCTTGAGACAGCATGGACATCATGGTTGGATTCAGGTTGGCCAAGAGATGAAAATTGATATAAAATTTGACCTGTTTTAAAAAAGTTGAAAAAAATGCAAAAAAATAAAATAATCGCAACCCTATTTAGCCGTACGACCCTATTGCAGAAAAAATTGGGTTGGGCCTTTTTAAATTTGTTTAACACCTACGAAATATTAAAAAATTAGAAATTAGAAATTAGAAATTGCATTGAAAATCTTTATATTAAAAAATCAAACAAAAAATATTCATTTTCACGCCTTCAATATACTGACTTTTCGCTCATGGATTGCTCTGCACCGAAATTCCTTGACTCCTCCCACGCGACCAGCAGAGATGGTGCTTGGTCTTCCCCCTTCAACGTACTGGGTGTGAATGCATCTTGCCCGGTTGAGGACAATAGCGAATGTTGCACAATGGTGGTTGCGAAGAACGCCAAGACTCTGCCCCTCTCTCCCTCGCAAACAAGCAGATGCCCTAAATTAGATTTTAAGGCCGCACTTGCGCAAAATGGTTGTGTGGTTGATGGGTGACCTTTCTCTGGTGGCTCTATTGTGCCCCACCCATCTTTGTTCTGCCCCCCGCTTGTTGTTTGCCATTAAGATTCAATTCTTGTGATTCGCTTGGATGGCGTCGTGCATGACAGGGAAGAATATTTATTAGAACATGCCTTAATTTGCAGATTTTTTAGGGTTTGGTTGAAACTGTGCGATCTTCACAACTGGATATGCACCAATTGGAAGGAATATATGGAGGCCGAAATCAATTACTACCCCTATGCCAGGGGTTTCTTCATTCTAGAATTTGATTCTTTAGAAGATAAAGAAGTAATTCTCAACTCTGGCCCATGGGTCTTTCAAGGGGATTTCCTGTGCATCAAGCCTTGGTTCCCATCCTTTGACCCCCGAAAAGAGACATTCTCCTCAGTGTGCCTTTGGGTAAGACTCCCTTACCTCCCACTACAATTTTGGGAGATTGAGTGTTTGAAAGCCATTTCCAATGGACTTGGGAAGTATCACAGTATTTCAAAGGAAACCATCAATTATGAGAATTCAACCTATGCTCGAGTATGTGTGGAGTTTGATTTATCCAAAGGTCTTCCAACAAAAATCTCCTTGAAGGTAGGAAAGTGACACTGGAGTCAACCTTTAGACTACAAAAAGATCGCTTTCAGATGTAGGAAATGTTTCTCTACCTCCCATGCTATAGTTCGGTGCAATAAGAAGCAGGGGTTTCCGTAAAATAATTGTGGTTTAACCCAACCTACTTGGTGGATTGGCGCGGAGTCCAACCACTATTTCATCGCACCAGATGCGAAGGAGGATAATTCCGCTACACTAGTTATGTTGAAAGACACTATTATTTCATGCCCCTCTTCCCCATCAGCCCCACAAGTTTGAGTTGAGAATAATTTGATTGGTGTTTCTCCTCCGCACACTATGGATTCAGTCCCCCCAGAGTCAGGGTTATCTAAATCACAATCTTCAAATCCACAAATGTCCCTGGATGTTGCTTCCCTTAGAACTAACAATGGAAACAACAATGATCTAGATTCTCCACATTCAGTTGAATAGGAATGGATTGAGGTCACAAAGAAAAAATCGTCTTATTCAATACTAAAACATCAAATGGTGTTAAGATTGGCAAAACCTAGAGGTAAATGAGGCATATTGTGTTATGTGTGTTTTGTTTTGTAGGAATGTTCAACATATCCTTCTGGTATGTGGTATTACACCCCTCGTGGCAAGGGCATGCTTTCTTGTTAAGAATTTATATTACGGGAGCTACCTCCTTGGTAGCACTTACCTATAAAATAAAATAAAATCAAACAAAAAAAACTAGATGAGGGGCGTACCCACCTTGTGGTACCCTTGTCTATCAAGTAGTCGGTGTACTTGCAAATAGTCCGCACACTTGCCTTTACTCAATCCCTTGGCATAATTATATCAACCATACTATTTTCTTGAAGGCTTTTATTGCATTGAAACTATAGTGGCATTCATCTGAAATGTATTAAGCTCTAAATCCTAAACATAAAACATTTAAAAGAAAGTCCTTATATTATTAAAACCATCCACCACTCATGTTTAAAAGATTAAAATATTAAAGAGAAGAAAATAAAAATTGTCACATTTAAGAAGATTTTAGTATTTGCCTGGAAGTGGGGTGCACATGAAAATTGCTTACATGGGCAAATCAGACATTTTTCAAACTTCCATAACTTTCATCCATGATGTTCATTTTTTGATTTCTTATACTCGTTGGAAAGTTGGTTTTGAACACTACACAATGGTATAGGTTTGGTTCCTTGATTTTTCTATTTTGACATATTTTTGGAGCTTGGAAGTTAAATGTTCTCGATTAGACTATTTTGGGCATAACTTTTGCATACGGAGTCGGATTTTCAATTTCAAAGAGGCGTTGGAGAGAATTTGCAGTGTACTACATAGTGGTTCAGATTGTTTATCATTTTGAGAAGCAGAATGAGTTTGATACTTGTTTATTTGTTTGTAGAAGCTTGAGATTTCTGGTGTGATTGTGTGAGCATCCGGATGAGTCAAAAGACGAAACCATGAGGGAGTACATGTTTTTATATGATATTTATGATGGTACAGCTGATTATCAATTTGTTACTTCTTAGTACAAGTTTACATGTGGAGTTGGACTTTGATGGTGACAGGTACACAAGTTGTCTTCAATTTTTGAGGACATGGTTTGAGACTTAGAGTCTTGTATGGGTGATAGATGAGTGTAGGTACAATTATGGCTATGGTTATGGTGTCATGGGTATGCAGGTATATTTGATGCATTGGAACAACATGATCGTGTATGTGGTTGTTTGGTGGTGATTTGGTTTGGTGATTAGGAGATTCATTTTATCTTCTTGATGCTTAGCTAGTTCCTTGACTGTGATTACTCATTTGTGGACATGTTTGGTAAATCAGATCTGAGGTTGATTTGGTGTTTGAGTCATTTGGTCTACATGGTTATCTTCTTTGATGTCTTGGTTTGCAGGTTACTAGTGTGATGATGAGTTTGCATGTTTCATTGTTTTGATCACGAGTTACGCAGGTTTGTGGATTAGCTACCCATTTTCTTGCAGTGGGATGACTCAATGTGGATTGTTTATATCCATGAGATTGGTTCAGTGTTGATGCAAATTTTGTTAGTTGGCCTTGTTTGTGGCCATTTGTACATTAGTATGTTTCTTTGAGATTGAGAAGATGGTTGATTAGAGTACTTGATTAGTCAGGTGATGGGACTTGTAGCATGTGGTTTAATCATGATGTCATGATAGCTTGTTACATTCATTGGTTATACACTTTCAGTGGGAGCTTTTGACAATGATGATTTGGCAGCATTGGATTAGATTGGTTTGTTATGCTTTGATAGTGTTTGTATGTATCTTCTTGGTTTGGAGATCTTGGTTAAACTTGTATGTTACTGATATTGCAGTTGAGTGTGTGCAGACCTAGATGGTCTTCATGGAGAGGATGGTAATCATGATGCCATGTGTAGCTCGGTATCATGCTTCAGTGGGATTTTTTGACAGTGATGTGGATGCATCATTGGTGATGGTTATCTTCATGTGATTGGAGATATGTTTTCTTGGTTTAGAGTGTTTTCTATTATGTCATGGTTTACTCTCAATACACGTTTAGAGTTTGGCATGGTTCTTGTTCTCTTGAGACCAAGATGTATGTTTTGGTGCATGTGATCTCCTAGGAGGAGATGGTTAGATCATGTTGTCATGTTTATGTTCTTGGTTCATGATTGGAGCTTTGACATTGATCATGTGTGGTTCACTTTGTATTGAGTACATTGATCATTTGTTTGATTACTTCATGATGGTGATATGTTGCATTTGGAGTTTGGCATGGATTGGTTGGTTACAGGTACTCATGGATACTTGCAGACATAGGTGATGGTTGGAGTTTCCTTGTGCTTAGAGACATTTTCTTGAGATAGTTACTCTTTGGAGGTTTCAACAGGAAAGACCAAGGAGCTTTCACCTAGACATGGACATGAGTTCATGATGGACCGATTGAGGAGAATGTTCTTGGAGTGAGTCATGATGGCTTGGATATCCTGGAGGAGCATTTGCATTTCCACTCTTGGTCTACTCGACAATTTATCATTCGAGAGGTATTTTCCCATAATATCTTTTAGATGTGTTGTGTTTCGTGCTTTGATTCTCATGGGATTGAGTAGAGTCATGGTGATTGATTATGGAGACTCATTTGAGGATTGTTTAGAATGCGTTTATATGCTTTATCTTTCATAGATATGGATCTTGAGCTATGGATAGTTAGTTCTAGAGGATTCATTTTGAGGGATGTTATGGCATGGTTATCTCCTTGTGCTTTTGGTTTATGATATCATTCTTTGATGAGGATTGTTAGGTGATGGTTTATGAGTTGATTTCCAGTTTTGGGGATGGTTACCTTGAGTTTGATCTTCTTGATTAGAGAGGCTTACATGCATGCAAAATCTCATTTAATTTTAGTCCCATCTTAAGAGGAATTATTAATAGAATTACATAGCAACATGGTACATTTTTATGCAAGGTTTGGTTCTTTTTGCAATCCCTATCCATCCCCATTTATTATGAAATTGGTTTTCACATGTTTAAATTAAATTTGCATGTTTAACTACAAAATCTTCTAAATTATATTCTAAGGTGTTATATCCCTGATTCATTATTATTATCTAGTGAATGGTTGCTTGTTATCATTGATTTTTGTTTATGAGTAATTAGGGGTTTGACCCAAGAGAACATGAAGTTCACTTAGCAAGCCCCTTAAAGGTGTAACTTGTCAACACTATTGTTCTAATTATAATAGATTTAGATATTAAGAAGGCAGGGCAAACCAACTTCTTAATCATATGAACTAAAAGATAGGTTTCATGCACTAAAGGGGGATTTTACAAGATCAATATAACTTGTGAGGTGCAACTTTGACTTGGGTCAATTTTGTTAAGTGAAACCAACCTAGAGCTTCAATTATCAAATTTTTTATTCAAAAGTCATCATCTGATAGATTCTAGGACCCTAACACTTTGATGAATCATAATGCATCATATGTTTCAATCATATTAACATTGAGACTAGAGTTTAGTACTTATATTGCATTTATTTAAATTTTCCACATTTATTGTGGCATTTATTTATCTCTGTTAGTCTTAGGTCTTTATGAGTTGATTTGTTTGTTTATTGTAATTTAACTTATTTTCCTTGGGATATTTGTGAAGGATGACTATTTTCATTGACATTTTGGTGAATCAAATATTTGAACCCCTCTAGGTTTTATCTTATTTTTGTCATTTCTTATTTTTAGATCCAATATTTGTTATCGTTACATATGTATTTTAGATTTGACTAGGGTTGGAATTCAGTCTTCATGACACTTCCTTGATCTATTTTGATTGGGGTTTGGACATTCATTATTTATTATCTATGTGATCCTTACCCTCCCACTTATTCATTGTGCCTTGATCATCGTATCTTTATTATAGATGTATTTTACTCTCTTGACGAATATTTTAGGGATCATGCAATCTTGCATCACCTAAAATATATATTTTGTTTTCATGTGTGTTGTCAATTGTAATACCCCTCCGTTTTGCTTCTCGTTCGGTTTGCTTTATGCTATGTTTGGTTGCAGTCACTTTGTTACAGGATACATTTTGTTATGATGTTTTGATCGCTACTATTGAGCGACAAGTATTATTGTGTGATGTGTTGACCTAATTAGTGTTTCTCATGCTTTAATGGATTAATGATGTTGTAAAGTTAACATGAGATGTTATTATGAGATTATTGGATTATGATGGAAGTGTCAGTTTTGATGAGTGTATTGGTGAAGAAGACGGGTTCACATCACTCGCTTGTGAGTGCCTTGTAAATCCGTAATTCCTTCTTCACGGTGTGTATTATATGCTGGATATATTGTATGATGTTGTTTACTTGGTTGCAGGATTGCAGGTACATGACATCGACTCCACCTGGTTTCACAAGTTTGAGCGTGTCAATCCAACGGTTAAGTTGAACGGGAGATAGTAGATAGGTAACATGTGTCAAGTCTACGGCCTAGCCTTAGTATGTCATCAGTCGTGGTTGTTGAGTCATAGTTTACCTTATTTTAATATTATTTGATTCTTAAAGGTGCGTATTTATTTAATCAATATTTAAAATAATTGCATTTAAATAATGTTGATGGTTATTTAATTTAATAATGCAATGTGGATAAAAGTTTATATTTAATTTATTTAATTAATTAAATTTAATCCAAGGG
This sequence comes from Sequoiadendron giganteum, assembly GCA_007115665.2. Classification (NCBI taxonomy): domain Eukaryota; kingdom Viridiplantae; phylum Streptophyta; class Pinopsida; order Cupressales; family Cupressaceae; genus Sequoiadendron; species Sequoiadendron giganteum. The sequence goes on from CM021107.1 coordinate 392,915,575, forward strand.
GGTTGAATTTAGTTATTAAATAATTAAATTAATTAATTAAACGTGATGCAAGAGAATGAAAGGAAATAAAAGAATTAAAATTAATTTTGGAATTTAATTTCAACTTGTGGGAATTAAATTAGAAATTGTAATTAAATGTTATTTGGAAAATTAGTTGCAACTTTGGAAATTAATTTATTATTTGAAATTGCATTTTAAATTGAAAGTGGGTTTTCGAAAATTGAAATTGAAATTAAAATCTAATTTGCATGTAATGTGAATTATGGTTATATTAGGTATTTTTGATTTATAAGGAATGGATGTTTTAATTTTAGGGTAGAGAAGTTTTGGGGGAACTTTTTACAAAAATTCATTTTTATAGCAGAGAAGAAATTTTGGAAAGATTTGCACAAAGAAGGGTTTGAAGAAAGTTTGATTATAGAATTGATTGGAGGAAAGATTGTTTGCATTTGTTGGGTTTGGGATTGGATTCGTTGGATGATTGAAGAAAATTCAGGAAATCTTTGGAGGAGGCTTGCAGCAAAAATTCATCTCTTCTTGTAGCTTCTTGAACCAGGTTTTCTTCTGTGTTTTTATTGTTCTTTATTGTTTTTTAAAATAGTAGTGATTAAGGATTTGTTTGATAAATTTGTGTTAGAAAAGAAATTTGTTATTTGAATCAAACCTAGAGTTGAGCAACACATTAGATCTGTTTTGGAGAATTTAAAACCCTCTGTAGAAAATCAAATTTATTTTGAAAATCCTCTGTAGAAATTAGGTGGAGAAACCTTGAGGTTTTAGAAACTTCTAATTTTTATTTTAGATCATTTTTGTGTTATTGTTATTTTATTGTTTTAAGAATTCAAGAAAATGGATTAAAGGAATCGGTGTTGAAACTATGTGAAATTGTGATATTCTATGAAAAATTTGCATAATTTTACTTCTAAATGAATGTTTCAAAAAAATTCTTCAATTTATTTAGTAATGGAAATTATGGTTATATATATATATATATGTGTGTGTGTGTGTGTGTGTGTGTGTGTGTGTGTGTGATATATATACAATTATATTTTACTGTTATAAATTTTATTTTTATTGCTCATTGTCGTCTGTACGGCGTTCTTATCCCTTGGTAAATCGTTGAAATTTCGATTTGCTTGGTTAGCCGCTCATTTTATTTTACTTAGGGTTTCTTTATATACATTGGGGGAGGCTTGGGAGGCGTTGCCTCCACCGCCGCCCCCATGAGGGGACGACTGTGGAGGGAGACCTCCGCAGCCCCTCCCCTACTCCTCCTTGGCGTGGCCCTTTTGGGAGAGGTTCGGCAGTGACAGCCGCCCCTCTCCACAATACATGTGGATAGGGTCGGTTGTGACAGTCGCCCCTCCCCACTGTACATACCCTAAGCGAATGTGGAGGCCGGCGTAAGCCTGGTTCATCTGCCCTTCCCCAATGAAAATGCTTTGGGGTTTGTTCTTCGAACAAATCAAAACAGCGACATTGTTATTTCATTCGTTTTTTTTCCTTTTGTATATGAATTTCGATTTTCAGTTAATGGAAATTCGATTGCATTTTGAAATCCAGATGTATTAAGATATATATAGATTAAACAAAGTCATATATATATATATATACATATTGTGTATATGTAATATATTTATATTGCATATTATTTCAATATGTTTATTTGAGTAAAATAAATTATTTAAATATATTTAATTGTGTTGTGGAATTCTTGTATAATTTAATCTATTGATAAAGTTGTATATGTAATGTGGTTAATTGAATTACTTGCATGCAATTATTGTGAATAGAGATTTTAAAAGATAAGATTATAGTGCATGGTAAATATATGAGGAAGAAGATATTTTATTTTATTGATGAATATAAACATGTTTATTTCAATTAGGAGTTTAATCAGTAATTAATTTATTTTATTTTAGTGTATGTAATTAAGCTTTGCATGGAGATTTTAAAAGATAAATTTTGAATGCATGGTCGAATTGTTAAGAATAAAGATATTTAAATATGTATTGAAGAATTGTAGAAATATTTATATTTGAATGTTTGTTTAATTAATGAGATTTAATTGGAAACAATATGAATGCGTGATTAAATAGATAAGTCAAAAGATATTTTTATACATTGATAAAATTTCATGTTTTTAATATAGAGAATTGAAAAGATATAGTTTTTGAATAGAAAATTGAATATAGTATTTGCAATAGTTTATGATGTATTAGAAGTAAATTTAGGAAATGATTATATTGAAGAAGACAAATATTTATTATGTTTTATTTATTTCCATAGAACAAATTAATCGTTGTGATTGGAATATTAAAGAATATATATAATTAAATTTATTAATATATATATTGGGTGTCTATATAATATGGAGCATATATATACATTTAGTGTAAATTCATCATCGTATTTTATTTTAATAAGGTGCATGCAATATATTATTGAATAGAGGTTTAAAATGGATTGATTAGTGTATATGGGTAAATGGATAGAGAAACAATATTTTATTATATTAAAGTGATTGAATGTTCTAAATAGAAAATTGAATGAGATGTAAGATTTGGTTAGGAAATGGAAAGAGTTTACTTGCATGGATTTGCGTCGATTTAAAAGTAAATTAAGAAGTGGTTATATTGATGAGATAAATAGTTATTTTAATTTATTTTATTTCAATTAAAGCAATTAATTTATTGTGAATGAAATATGAAAGAGATATGGATATAGGATATCGAAAAATAGTAACTTTCTCGTGATTGCCTTAAATGTTCTAATTTCCCTGTATTTCGTAAAAGGATGTAAGTTTAAATTGTTGAGACTTCCTATAATGGAAATAGAAATATGGGTATATGATTATTTGAGTTAACCTTGTAAGTGTGTCTTTGACCTTGTTAACGTTACCTATTGAATGAGTATGGATTTAAGAAATCCAAATATTATATTTGATTATTGACTTGAATGCTTTTGTTGCTATGTCATCAAGTTGCATTGTGGGTTTTAAGATTTAGTGTTAATCTTAAATTATAAGTCTTCCAGAAGAACTTAGAGGATAAGGGTTGTTGAATATTTATGTCATCCAGTTGTTTCCCCTTGGGTAGTGCATGGTGACTTTCAGAAATCTGTCCGGTTTCCACGAACGGGGATGTTTTGTACCTCCTTTGAAAGGAGTGGACTATGTGGGAGTGGCCTCCAAGATGTTTGGAGTGAGTTCTTTTATTTATTTCCTTTTTGTGTTGGAGTGGTTGATGCCTAGTTTATATGCACTTGTGTTTCTCCTTGGTGGATTGTTTGGGTGGGTGTTGTCAAATAAAAGAGTGACTTGTTAGGGGCTGGAGCCCAAAGAGGTAAACCGGGTAACCTTTAGAAGTGAATTAATCAAATGATAATTAAATTAATGTACTTAGATGATCAGAATGTAGTTCACACTAATCAAGATAATTTAATCCTCACTCATAGACACAAGGGCTCGTTTAGACTTGGGATGAGTGAGAAGGCTTGGAATGGCATAGTCATTTATCTTGTCAGTACGAGAGGTATTTGATGCCGCATGAGTGAGTATGAGGGTCGGGATTCGGTTGAAGCCACCAGGATTTTCGGAGCCTACGAAGAATGCCCAGAGGAGATCTCATGACTACTATGCGATGACGCTCTATCTAGGACAACTGCTGTTAATTGTTAATTGTTTTATGTGTATGGTTCTCTGATCATACTTGATTCTACTTTATGTCTGGAAGCAATGTGACCTATGTCAATGATGTGAATGTTGTACTTGAGTTGTTCTGGATTTGTACTTGTTTATGGCATTTGTTTGGTTGTGTCAGTATGAGTCTGCCTTTGGTTAGTGGATTGTAGATCTTTGTCCATGTTACTTTGTTACTATCTCCTAGCATGGGGGGTGGGCCTTCGGGTACCTCTTGGTTGGGTGGAACATGCACCAAAATCATTGGGTCCCCATCTATCTTCAGTACTTAGTGGTGAGACATCCAGATGGACAGCTCATGGTTCTTGTTGTAATTTATTGCATTGTAATATTCCAATTTGTATAAGTTATTTTATCCCCTCTTATGTTCATGAGGTGGAATTCTGTAATTGTAACCTTATGTACTATTACCTCATTATGGGAATGAGTGATGTAACTTTTGGATTAAGTTAATGATTATGAGATTATATCTTGGATAATTATCTTATTATGTTATGTGGTATTCTTGTGATGTATGATGTTTACTTTATAAAGTTTATGATGCTATGGTTATATGTAATATGTATGTGTGGGTTTAAGTAATCCTAACCTTGTAGCCTTAGAGGTCGTTGTTAATTAGTAAGTGAATGTATATGTTAAATGCACTTTATAAAAAAAAAATTGGTTCGCTTAAGACGTTAATTGCAACTTCCTTTAAGGTTACTTGGCGGGGCATTACATCAATTCTATTAGTAGACTTTTAAAATTTTGGTTTTAGTTTAGATTTATGATTTTGGGAATAGTCCACATCAAACTTAAGAATGTATAATTTATTAATACTTACCTTTAGATAAAAATTATTGTAATCAAAATTATTTAATTAATTATACTTCTAACAAATCATAAATTAGAATTTTCTCAAACCGCTCATTGTTTTGAAAAATTAAGACAAACTTTAGAAATCCTATTGACTATTACCTCACATCACAAACTTCACATAAATAAAAAAGAATTAATAACTATTGCAGTAAGAAATCATTACAGACAAATCTTGTGTTCTCTATTTCATCATACTTGGCTTGCAGAATCTGACAATTTTTTCAATATACAATTTAAACCCATTTGATTGAACAACATATTGCAGAGCATCTTTTGTTTACTTATTCCCTATGTTTGAGGCAAGATTCACTCGTAAAGTATAACTTATTATTTGTTTTTACTTCTTGCCTTCGAAAAACCCACAAGAAGTTGGAAATGTCTTCTTTATCCCCCCTCATTTGGACTCCTAGAGGTGATGTTCATCCATGAAACTGGTTGTAAAAAGGTAAAAATAAATTTTCTAAATTTTCTCATAACACTATGGAAAATTTAATAGAACTTTTGGATTTATAAATTCTTATATATAAAGAGAGTTTATTTTTTATTTTAAGAACAGTTTAGTATTTTTCCACCATCCGTCCTTTGGTTTCTCCCATTTTTCCACTTCTAAAGACATTTGAATTGGATTAACCCAACCAACCGACCTTCAATTTATATATTTTATTAAAATGTAATTTTTATTTATTTATTTCATAAAATAGATAAAAATAAATTAAACAATATAAATTAAATAAAATAATAATTATGTACATTTAAAATAAAATAATAATTATGTAATTTTAAAATAAATAAAACTTTTTTAAATAAATAAAACTGCAATTAAAAATAAAAAATAAACTCTATATATATTATATATATATATCCAAAAGCTTTATTAAGTTTTTCATGGTTACCTTTTCACAACCAGTTTCATGGATAAACATCACCTCTAGGAGTCAAAACGAGGGGGTGTATAAAAAAGACATTTTCAACTTCTTGTGGGTTTTTCGGAGGTTTTTCCGAGGCAAGAAGTAAAAGCAAATAATAAGTTGTACTTAACGGGTGAATCTTGCCTCAATCATAGGGAATAAGCAAACAAAAGATGCTCTTGCCTCAACATAGGGAATAAGCAAACAAAAGATGCTCTGCAATATGTTGTTCAATCAGATAGGTTTAAATTGTATAAAATTAATAATTGTATATTTAAAAAATTGTATAAAATTAATAATTGTATATTAAAAAAATTGTATATTAAAAAAATTGTATAATTCTGTGAGCCAAGTATGATGAAATAGAGAACACAAGATACAGATGGAAGAGTTCATCTTTGTTAATTACATTTGTACTCGTTACTATAACGAAACTACTCCCTATTTATTACATATTTTTGCCATTTAAACTTTTTCAACTTCAAAATCAGATCTGCTAACCCCTTCGTGTAAAATAGATCAGTAAGAACTGATGGTTGTCTGCTCTTATCCATATGCTCACTTCTTAATTTGCTTCTCTACGCATGTATATGATATTTCTATGTTTGATATTTGTGGTTATTGAATGAAAATCCTGTGCAAATGTTCCACCATGAAGTTATTCAATTCCAAAATTTGGGCAAATGTAAAAGCTGATGGTGGTCAGTTCAGCGGCTGGCAATTTTCACCAACTCCAGTAATCATTTGATATAAGTAAATCTGATCATATTTGGGGTCAGTTTGTGACACATGAACTTGTCTATTGTTGTGACATACAACAATTTTAGTGAAATAGATATGTAAAAATGGCATATTCTGCAAGAAATAGTATATTATTGTGACATATACCATAATATTAATAAAATAGATCGTGTGTAGAAATGGAATATTCTGCAAGATTACAGTAATTATTTGCAATACACTGCAGAGTAAACTCAACCAAACAGTGAAGCATGTGGTATACAAAACCACTAAGTCTATGCCGTGCTACGGCTCTGTTAAGCACACGGACAAAATTGCTTCTTGTTCTCCAAGATTTGACAATTGACTTCAAATGGCTATGAATAAATTTTAATCAAGCAGCTAACTGTGAGATACTACAGAACAGTGTTGTCAAGTGGCTAATTGTCTAATACTCCAAGATTGTTCAGTTACTTCAAATGGCTAAAAATAAACCTAATCAAGATGCTAAATGTAATATCCAACAAAACAGTGTTAACATGTCCCTAATTCATCCTCCTAATAAGTTCATTGATTTTATCCTCACGATTTCCTGCATCTCCACCCTCAATGTAATGGTTCCGTTTCATTTCCAGTCCACCTGATGGAGCACTGAGCTTAAATGGCCATAAATAGCTGTTTGCCTCTTTGAAATGGGGGCCTACAGTAGTAATCTCATGAATGAGATCTTCAATACAGATGATTCCATATTGACCTAGTACCTGTCAATAGCAATTGGTTTTAAAATTAATATGACCAGGGAAATACACCATAAAAAGCAGAATAACATTCAAATACCTTTTCAATGACAGAATTGTCTGTCAATGGAATACGCTGCTTGTCCACCTTTCCATAACCTCTCTTATATATCAGCTCACGGATGCTCTTCAAATTAGGATAGCTTCAGAAAATTAATAAAAAATTAAGCATGGGCTCAACTAGACAAGACAACTAAGAAGATTGTTTGCTAAAACTTCACTTTGCTTGGTAGATGCATCTCACTAAATCTTACCCATAAGTCACATAGGGCTCAACCTTATGCAGCATATTCATAGTTGCCTTGTTAACTTTGAGGAAGATTCCATTAAAGATCTACAAAAGAAGACACACATTGAAATTTGGCCTCAAAAATTGTGCATTTCAGATGTTATAGAAATTATTGATATAACAGTCCATAAGAAATATTACCTGCCTCAAACGCAACAGCTGCAAAATCTTCCGTGTTTTTGGATGCATGTCATTGATACTAAATTAAGAAAGAACAGGAACCAAGATAACAATTAGAACAGGTATAAATTTTACAATATCCAAGCATAAAGAGCACAGAACACCCTATTTCATCAACATTTATAACTTAATATTAAAAAAATTATGATGAAACGTTCTCTCCTTACCCACGAATTCGAATAACGAACAAAACATTTGCTTCTGGCTCAACATAAAAACCCCCTCTTAACTTAGCATCTCGCTTCAATCTTATGAGATCTCGTTCCTACAAGAATTTTGAGATGTTAAGCATGCGTGCAAATACAGTATAATATAGGCCCGGGCCTTCAAGTCCAAAAAAGTTGCAAACCCTACCTATCATATGCAGTGTACACTCCTCTAAACAAGTTAACAAGACCACCATTCAGTGACAGGTTTAACTAAACAATCACCTGATCTCTGTACTCCTTAATGTAGTGTTCAGCCCTCTTGAAAATAAGTTTGCGGTTTTGGGCATTTCGAGCTTTAGCAGCTTCTAATTGCTGTTTCTTGTTCTTCACCCATTCATCACTTCTTTTCCTCTTCTTAAGTATAGATTCTGGCACAGTCTTTAACTCTTCTTCAGTCATTTCTGAAATAACAGATAGATTTGACTCAGCTGATTCAGAGCAATATGAAGTCATTATTTTCACAGAATGAAATACATTACTTCTTTTGATATTCAAAACTTTTTTAACTATTTAAAAAAGTGGATATAAAACAATTGTTTCTAGATACATATTTTAAAAATTCAGATAAGCTTTCTCAATACTTAGACAAAGCTTATTTAAAAAATTTGAACAGAAATGCATATGTTGTTAACTTAAACTATTGTAATAATACAAAATTTATGAATATTCCTTCACACAGCCATTTCCTGAGGTATCTTTGAAAATAAGAAAGGGTTTAACTAAATGATTTGACCAAGATCACTCAATATGATTGTCGATTTATTTTAACCAAAAAATATATGTAGTTAACTTCAACTTTTGTACTAATACAGAGTTTATGAAAATCCTGGCACATAGCTGTATCCAGATGTATGTTTTGAAGATTCACAAAAGGTTTACCCCTAGGTTCGCCAGGAATCCTAGTTGAACCCAGAACAATCTGGGCTTGGTTCCATTCTCAGTCCAGGTGTGGCTTGGGATTGGCCAAGGTCAAGTGCCACCCTTACCATTCAGCCTGGGTACATGCAAGAGGCACCTGGACCAAATGGACTGGCCCGGACTGCACCATGGGCAAACCTGGAAAACCTGAGGGCCTCAAGAAAATAAATTGTGATTTTTCAAAAGAAAACCCAAAAAAAAATCAATGAGTTTTATTGAATAGGATGCCTTCTCATTGCATATTATAATATAATTTCTTACGGAACCTTTTACTTACTTAAATCTAAATAACAAATGCACCAGAACTAAAGCCTGTTTATAAATTAAAAGCAAATCAAGACACTTCTCAAAAATAAGAAATAAAATGAAAAAACTTTTAAAATGCCAACATTAATGGTATTAAAACATAAAATATTAAGTTATAAAGAGAAACAACTTCAAGTACTCTATCGTAAATAAAAAAATTTCACACTATCTCCAAAAGATGTTATAATTTGCAGTCATTGTCTATATGATGGTATGAATGAGCATAGATGCCATTGATCATTTATAGAAAACGTAAAGGTGATTTTCAGGTCACAACCAAGCCAGCACCCAGATTATTGGTGCAAGACACCCATCCTAAGCTCCCACAGCCCCCACTTCTAAGTTTTCCTAAAGAAACCCTAGCTGAACCCATAACAATCTGGGTTTGGTTCCATTCTCAGTCCAGGTGTGGCTTGGGATTGACCAAGGTCAAGCACCACCCTTACCATTCAGCCTGGGTACATGCAAGAGGCACCTGGACCAAATGGACTGGCCCGGACTGCACCCTGGGCAAACCTGGAAAACCTGAGGGCCTCAAGAAAATATATTGTGATCTTTCAAAAGAAAACCCAAAAAAAAATCAATAAGTTTTATTGAATAGGATGCCTTCTCATTGCAAATTATAATATAATTTCTTACAAAATCTTTTACTTACTTAAATCTAAATAACAAATGCACCAGAACTAAAGCCTGTTTATAAATTAAAAGCAAATCAAGGCACTTCTCAAAAATAAGAAATAAAATGAAAACACTTTTAAAATGCCAACATTAATGGTATTAAAACATAAAATATTAAGTTATAAAGAGAAACAACTTCAAGTACTCTACCGTAAATAAAAATATTTCACACTATCTCCAAAAGATGTTATAGTTTGCAGTCATTGTCTATATGATGGTATGAATGACCATAGATGCCATTGATCATTTATAGAAAACGTAAAGGTGATTTTCAGGTCACAACCAAGCCAGCACCCCGATTAATGGTGCAAGACACCCATCCTAAGCTCCCACAGCCCCCCTTCTCCTCCCTATTTAACCCATTGAAACCACCAAAGGGATTTCTTTTTCCATTTCCCTTATATATCATTCAATTTTTGACCCCTTCATTTCAAGCTTATGACCAAGCTTGGAAGTAAACCAATGTTTACCAATCGGCCTAAATCAAGAACTCCATAAGTGGCCATGGATTGACAATTCAATTATGACCATTTATAGACAACCATATCTCTAAGTCATTTTCAATGCATTCTATGTAAAACTTAGACAATTGACCCATTTAAACATATTAGCTTGTCAAAAGAAAATTGCTCTCGTGTCAAACCTGTGCAATATCTAACGTAATTTACATCCATTGATTGGCTGCTTGATCAACCTAGAATACCTTACACCTACTTAAAAATGCAATAGCATTTGGTATTTGCAGCTAAGAAAAATCAATAACATTGAACATGTTGTTCTGTAGTGTAAATTCTTTATTTCATGCTAAACCTACCAATACTTTCCAATTGCTTTGGATCAAAACATCTGCAGGTCCAACAGATGACCTTTCAGTTTGTATATAAGTTTAACAAAAGATTTCCCTTGTTTTGCTTTCGTAGTTAGTCATTTCAACTCATGATGACAATTTTGGTGATGCATGTGCCATGAACCATTAACACAATATCTTCATTTCTCTTTTTCTTTTCACAATTGAATTGCTTAACATTCAGGTCACTGTCTTTATTTTATTCATGCATTATGTATCCAACAGAAACTACTTTTATAGCCAGAAAAACTTTGCACCTAAAATCTGAAATTTCCGACTGTGAGCTGATATTCTTTATTAAAATATGGAAAAAAATATATTTTGAGTTATGGAAACTTTATTAAACCTGCACTATTTTGAAACAAAAACAATACAGAATTATTATGGAAAATGCTTAAGTAGTACTTTACAGTTTACTGTTATTACTTGCCAAACTGTACACAGAAAAAATTACACTTTCCTTAAAAAGTTGTTGACCTAATTTAAGGCTTAGAGTTCCGAGGGTGTCATGGATCCTGCATTGAGAAAAGCTTAATACTCCAAAACAAACCTTATAATTCCTCTGTTTTCTTCAATTATAAGGAATTTTTCTACAAATTCCTGTGTTGTCTTCAATTCAGATAAATTATAAATTTCTACTTTTACCACTTACAATCAGTACACTTAATAATGCTCTATTGTATTTGTTCTTTCTTATCAAAGATGAGCTTCAAATAGGCAAAGCAATGATTTACCTAAAGGATTTAGGAGTTGAAAGAGGATTTTGCAGTTCTAGCAATTAGGAGTACGCAATGGCATTTGCATTAGAGTTATTAATTTGGACTTGGTTTCCACCATATATTGACTGCACTGGGATTCGCCACCACCAAAGCCCTCTATGGTTTTAAAAAGAAAAATAAAATAAAATTCTTTTAGGCTGTGCCATACGGAAAAGCAGCATTCTTTCTAGAGCATTTTCATGATTAAATCCTCAGTAATTGAATTCCATTTATACTTTTGTTATGCCAAGTCAATCCCAGTTCTGAGTAATGTACTATGATATAAAGTTTAAATCATTTTGATTTATCTAAGTGTTCGTAATTTTGGTTCAATTGATTGTCAAATTGTTTACAGCACTGATACATTACAATTTCTTTTACTATTTTAATTTTTTATGTTACATGCCCTGTCAGGGACAGGGACGGGGACGGGGGAACGGGGGGACGGCAGGGGACGCATTTCCAGGACGTTTCCTCAGGGGCAATTTTTAGGGGATGGCAGGGGACGGCGACATACAAAATATATATATATATATATGATTTTTTTCAAAAATTATTAATATATTAGAGAGAGAGAGAGGGAAAGAGTGATATGCCAATAAATTAATAATTGATAACAACAATATCAATATGTAAGTAAATCACGAGTGTAGTACTATAACAGCATAAGAAATGTCATTAAAGCATTATAAAATTTATCACAGCAGTATCAAACATCTTAGCATGACTGTAGTTATCAATTGTTAAGCAACGGAGCTATTTATATAATGTGTCATGTAGCTTTTCATCTCTAAGCAGCATGGTGAAATTTGGTGAATGTTTCTTGGAAAGAACAAGATTGTCAGATAGTCCTCAACCCTCACCCATCACTGCAAATGTGCGCCTTAAGCACATATGATAATATCAGAAAAAAAAATGAAAAAAACCAGCATCGCCCCTGCTGCTAGCTGGTCACCTGGTCGCCTGAGAAACAAACCAGTGCGTTGCCCCTGGTTCGAGCTTCCCACACTCGGCTCAAAAAATGTCCGCTCACAGCTGCGTCTCCCATCCGTGCCTTCACCCGTGAGAAATAAAAACTTAATTCATTCTGTATAGTTAAGAACTTTAGACAAAATTTTAATGTTTTGTCTTCATAAAACACTAGTCCCCCCAAAAAAATATATTTAATTGACCTGGAGAGTTTGTGGGCCCCACGCAAGAAGGAAAAAGATTAAAAAAATAAAAAAATTTAAGTTTTTTAATTTTTTAATAGTTTTTGCTTACAGGGGACAGCTAGCTGTCCCCGGTACGATTTGGGGACAGCTAGCTGTCCCCAATCCGTATCGGGGACGGGGGGACGTCCCCAAATGACGGGAAACGTTTCCTGGTGTTTCCTCTTGATTTTGCTATTTCGGGGACAGCAGGGGGACGTCCCCTTTGCGTCCCCCCGTCCCCGGGACGGCAGGGGACAGGGACAGGGGGTTTGGGGCAGGGGACGCGTCCCCATGTAACCCTGAATTTTTATAATTAATTTTTCAAATATTATATATTATTTTAGCTGTCATCCCCAAACCTTAAGGAACGCAATTTGTTGCCCCAGCATCCCCCCTCCCCCCATTCTGAGACTCCATGGAACACAGTGAATAAGTATGCATATCTTAGTGTAATGATTGATGCCACCATAAAATTAATATCAAATATGCTGTCACTTTGGGACTTTCACATTACTTACATCTGGTATTAGAGAGGGGCATTTAACAACTTGTTAATAAGCAACATTTTGACAGCTACTAGCCCCTTTTATTGCTTTGATTCACAATCTGACCAAATGTTACTAAGGACCCTAAAAGTAAGCCTCTTTGTCCTTCTGTATTAGGTTACTACAGTCCATGGTGTCAACTACTATGTTCGCAAATTAATTGAAATTTCTAGTTGCAAGCATTTACTCACAGCATAGTACCTGGAGCTGTGGGCTATACAAATAGTATGAGGATGCCATTAAAATTAGGATAAGCGGGTAAATAAATAAGGGTAGAGCTACATTATATATAAACAGTACAGGGATGCAATCCTTGTTTGTATACTGGAGTTTCCTGGTAACTATGGTTCAAAGTAACGTCCACTTTACTGCACTTGAGAGTATGTTAACTTAGTCAGCATATGTATCAAGAAGGTGTTGTTCACATTCAAGCTAGTTTTCTTTGAACAAAAACACACAACCAATCTTTTCAATCTTTTCATAAGTGAGAATGTCAAATACATATAACCTTCCTTAGATAATTTACAAGATGTCCATACTGACCACTACCAGGACCAGCTTGTGGTTCATTTGTAAATATCCCTGAAGTGAACAAACACTAAGTTAAGAGGTATATTGCAAGATGATACACCTGCATTTCTTATCCCTCGGTCATATCATCCAAGCCAAAGGCTGCCCCAGTGCCCATAAAAGGGATTTACGAATTGATTTAATAAAAAAGCACTCAGTGATGAATCACAAATAGTATCAAAATATATCTCACCCATAACAGAGGTACAGGGCAGTCATCACTGCCTAGACATGATCTAGAAATTGCAAGTTTTAGATCCCAGGATACAATGAAACCATAAACTAATAGTGAAATTTTAATTATACTCCATTTACTAAATCATAGTTTAACTACCACAAAGAGAAAAATCTAATATCTGTGCTTCTGTCCACAAATTCATAAAATAGATCTGGTATTATAGGTCTGTGTGTGAAAACCTAACATTATTTTAACTGCAACATCACCGGAATAAGGATATCTTATGAGGGAGTTTGCCAATCCATAAACCTCGGCTAACTTACCATAGACCTCTTCAGCTTTGAATCAAGTTGCGATAGACATGTTTAATTCCACCGAACTATAACCCCAGGAAAAGCACAAAAGCCTAAAAAAATTCAAATCTTAATAAACCTATAAACATAAAACAATTGAAATGTTCGGTACAAAGAATACAGTGTCAAGATTTAAACGAAAAGAAATGAGTTTTATAGACAGGCATGCATGCTACCAATAACAACGGTCATAGTATCAATTGTCGTGAAATTGAACTGTGACAAGAAGAAAATAAAGATACTTGAATTGATCTGCAAAAGAAAACTTAATGCAGCAGGACACTCAAGCTAAGGAAAGAAAGTTACCTTGACCTGTCTCAAGGTTCCGCGCTGAGAGTGAGCTGCGATACTGGAAAAATTGCAGCAGTTGCCCCAAACTAGTATAAACCCTAAAAGCCCCGCTTCGTCCTTTCCCAAACCTAGTTTCTCTCAATCTCTTAAGCTTTTCTTCTTCAAGGTTTTAAAAAATATTGTTGGACTCAATTTGGGGAAGTTACCTTGGTGTGCAATGGGTAAGCCGAAGATGTGTGGAAGTTCAATCAGAAGTTTTTGGTCTATGTTTTTTCGCATATATTTATGTAATATATGAGGTCAATTGGTAGGCTAAATGGAGAAGTAATAGCTTTAAATTATCTAAATATAATTGAAAAAAATTTATGAATCATGAAGACTTTAATTAATTTCATTATTCAATAGAGAGATAGGGAGAGATAGGGATAGAAAGAGGGGAGAAGATGGAGAGAGAACATTGGATTAAATCATTGACTTAATATGCATAGAGAAGTGAATACCAACAAAAGCTTCAATAAAAGAGTTAAAGTTTTGTTTCAAATCTCAAATAAAATATATTCATGGAAAATAGTGTATATTTGGTGGATTTAGTAGGAAGCTTGAGTCAATCCCCTAAAAAAAAGGCAATGATCTAAAAGGCTTAAAGAAGAAATGGATCCAATTCCAAATAGGCTAGGCTCTAGTGCAAAATTAGAAAAGATGGTTGAGAGTTTCCAAATATCCACAAAAGGGCAAGGACTTACGATTCTTAGATGGATCAATCTAGATCTAATGAAAAGATCCTGGTAGAGAATATATGAAAAAAAGTGAGCAAGCTTTGGTTCAAGAATGGATATCCAAACAATTTGAAATCTATGTTGCTATGAACTAGTTGAGGATTATAGGACCCTTTTATCATTTAATTTTTGCACCATATACATATGTGAAGAGAGCTATGAATATGCATTGTGAGATTTTTAGTTACAAAATGAATGTTTATTGCACCTAACCCCAATTTTTTTAAGAATTTATAAATAATAGAATCAAGAAATATCTAAAAGGATTAAAAATCAATTGTTACAAGCCCAATTTCCTCAAAGACTTCACAAACATATTCTTGGGTTTCTCAATGTTTCCAGCTTGCAGAGACTACAATTGCCCAAGATAGAGGACACCGGAGTGGCGACCAACCAATGAATTTGACTCACCTATTCGATCAACTATCTACTACATTATTAGGGCCTGAAAGTAATGATCCCAAAAATATGGAAAATGCATATGAGGATCACATGCTTACAAAAAATTCAAAGTGGAATTTACAAATAAATAATGCAGATAGCCAGCAACCAGTTAATGAGAATCAATACATTACAGTAGAAAGATTGGATGAAGTAGAATCACAAGTTGAGTTTTGTTCATCCAAAAATGCTCCTTGGGAACAAAACCAAGTTAATGTGTTTGAGAAACACAGGGGGTGTAAAGTGTTTACTCATCGAATGTGCAAAATTCGTTGCTAGTAATCATCAAGTGGTGCCACCTCATATTTGAATTACTAGTGTTGATGACCTTGTAGTAGAATATGCTAGTGGTGAAGGCTTGTGGTTGGTTGGCTAGAGATTATCAGAGCTTGCTAAGACTTATCAAGTTCCTTTTGAATTTCATGCTCTGCCTATATTTAGAGTAGATCTTTATGCCAGTATGCTTGATGTCTGGCCTAGGGAAGCATTAGCTGTAAACTTCCCTTTACAGCTTCATCATATTTTTGATGAGAGTGTAAGCACAAGTAATCATCGTGACCAAATTTTCAGGATGCTCAAAGGTCTGGCTCCAAATATGGTTACACTAGTGTTGCAGGAAGTAAATACTAATACTGTACCTTTCTTTCCCAGGTTCGTGGAAACCTTGAGTTATTATTCTACTATTTTTGAATCTTTGGATGTAACTTTGCCAAGGGAAAGCAAAGATCGTGCTAGTGTTGAGGACCAGTGGTCATTGTCTGTGAAGGTGTTGAACAGGTAGAAAGGCATGAACTTTTGGGTAAGTGGAGATCTCGTTTGACCATGGATGGATTTAAATCTTATCCTCTAAGTTCACATGTGAACTCCACTATCAAATAAAAGGATGATTCTCTCTATTTGGGATGGTTAGGCTAAGACTTGATTGTTACTTCTGAATGGAAGTAGTTTGTGATATGTGTAACATGTTCTCTAATAGCGAGGACCATCATTTTAAATGTGATCTAGGTAAAACCTGCTAAAAACTGTTTTAGAAACTCACCTCATATTACAGTGACAACACCTATTTGCATCGGGAGTGAGGCTTGGCCACAAGACTATCACTACAACAACAAACAAAAATCCCCTTCCCATTATGATTTGATGGATGTTTGTAGCCTCTTTGAAAGCTCCCATTTCGCCACAAGCTGGGAGAACGGTGGCAAAGGTCATGGAGTTTGGCTTTACACCTGAGCTTATCCCACAATACTGGTTTACAATTTTTGGCCAAACTAGACATTGAACTGAATTTTTTAACTAAATCTTATCTTTTGGGCACCTATAGCGACTAAACCATGAGGAATTTGAAAATGATGCAAACTAGTGATTTGTGAAATTTTGTTTGTAGATTCTAAATTATTTTTTTTCAAAATTTTTGGAATCAGATTGCACTTCTTTTTCCATCTCCTTCGAAAACTAGTTTTTAATAGTAAACATCATTTTTAAAGAGTGATGTCACTGGCTAACATATAAATTTTTTTCAATGAAGGATAAAATTATAATTTTTTTCGAATTTAGTTTCGGAACTATGATATCTAGTGCATGGAATTGGTTTCATAGCATTTAATTGAATTTTTTTTCTTAATTAAGTTTCAAAGTCAAACTTTTTACAATTTAGACATGATTCACTAGCTAAAGCATAACTTTTTTATATGCATCGAAATTCAAAAAAAATTGTTGGATCAAGGACATCAATAT
Organism: Sequoiadendron giganteum; assembly: GCA_007115665.2. NCBI lineage: Eukaryota > Viridiplantae > Streptophyta > Pinopsida > Cupressales > Cupressaceae > Sequoiadendron > Sequoiadendron giganteum. The sequence continues at coordinate 392,932,824 of CM021107.1, forward strand.
CTAGTACACTGATATTTTTCAAAAATAAAATTGATAATCTGTTATTTTTCCACATGTGCAGAACAAAGAGCTTGATTTTCAATGAAAAACCTATGTTTAATCAAACTAAAAAATAAAAGACATAATAAAACCAAAACATATTAAAATTATATTTGATGGATAGCTCGTTCCGAGGACTACCATCATCTAGTTGGGTCTATGAAGTCTCCTTCAAATTCATCCTCAACCCGAGCTTCGAATGAAAAAAAATTGCAGAAATTTGGTGCAAGAGGGGGAGAAGGGGAAAAGGGGGTTCGAACCCCCTTCAAGTGGACCCCCCTTGACCTTTCGAATGAATGGGGGTTCAATTGAACCCCTCTTTTTTCAAAATTTATCTTTGTTTTAATTTTGGAAAACGTGAAAAATGAGGGACCCATCATTTAATAGGGTTCGCTCGAAGGGGTGTTTTAGTGAATCCTCTTTGGGTTCATTCAGACCCTAAGTTCGTTCAAACCCCCCAAAACCCAAAATTTTCTTCATAGAGGCATTTTTTGCAATTTTGCTTCCTCAACAGAATTGTAAACCAGTTTTGTGGGATCACCCCTTTCCAATTGTATTTACTTAAAATTTTCCAATGCCTTTCCACAAAACCCATTTTGTGCATATCTAGTAATCATTACAGTTCATGAAACCACATTTTTTGAGCTATTATGTCAAACACTTCATGTGCCTTGTGTATGTTTTCATATTTTCCATATATATCTACCAGGCATTTACAACGACATCATCTAACAAAAATTTGCTTTCTAATATGCTTTCATGGATGTCCATAACCTATTCCAAAGCTCTTATTTTGACACAAACTTTGAGTATGCTAGGATAGGTAAGATGATTAGAACAAACACGTGTTGGTTGCATTTGGTGAAATAGTGTCAATGCTTCATGAGGATGTGCATGTCTTTGGTAAGTTGAAATGATCATATTCCATGAGAAGCCATCTCGTTCATTCATTTGGTCAAACATTTGGCGAGCATCAACTAAACTTTCGTACTTGTCATACATGTCTATGTGTATTTTGTAGAGGTTAACATGTGGCAAGCTCTAAATGTTTATCATTTATATGGGAGTGGACTTGATTACCTGGGGACACAACCAGCAGTCTTGAATGATTATTAAATAGTAGTAGGGGTGGAGGCAAGTACAGATGCATATAAATATCTAGAGTGAACAGTTCCAAACCCAAGTAGAAAAGGCAGAGCCATTTGGGAGATAGACAAGGGCAGAGGCATTAAAGCCAACAACAGAGTAATCTTGAAAGATTATGGAGAGGATGAGACCAACAACAAAAGGGTTTTCTTGGAAATGCGGGTCTGCAATAGTTGAATATAAGAAATAATTTGTAATGCATTGTATGATTATGATTGAAACATTGTCACCGTTTTTGTTCTGAAATGTGGGTTTTATGGTCATTTATTTATATAAGTAGGCCAGACTTTAAATTTGAATGTGATCCCAATAAGTTGATTCTCGCCATGAGATGAAAGAGGTAAAAAAATTGAATTTGGGGAAACTCCTTTCCAGTATTTCATGGAGGCATCGACAAGATGAGCTTCCAACATAGCTTCTCTGAATTTTTTTTTTATTGTATGTTGGTCGATGTCATCTCTTCACTATGGAGGAATTTAACAAGTGTAATGCTTCTACATAAATATTTAAAGCAAAACCATTGAAAAAGTAGATTTCATGGTAGGGCAAAGATCTTTAGGGAATTTAAATAATAGCGAAAATGTCAAAAAAGTGTGGAAGAGATTGAGTCAGGGTTTGAAGATTATTTACTAGTAATGGCAAAGAAAATTAGGGGAGGGGGAGTTTATGGAAAAGTTGTGCAGTGTCTTCTATCAGTTGGTCGATGCAGAGAAAGGTGTGATAACTCTACAAAGTCTGAAGAATAATGTTGCTCTTTTTTAGAGTGGAGGTGATGATTGAAGATTTGAGCGATGGCTAAAGGATAATCTCAATGGCGATGAAATTATTAACCAAAATGGAGGAACAATCATGATCATTTAGATTGTCTCCTCTCCAGTTGGACACCATTGATTAAAACTTTTATTTGGCCTCTTTCAAATTGGATACGCCTTCAACGTAAATAAATAATAATAACAAGGTTGGTTGCTCTAAAGTTCCTCCAAATATTGCAAGGATGTTTTTTTCTTTGACAATACAAACAAGAGACGTAGTTGCCTTAGGTTCCCGCCGATTGTGAGTTGTGTTTGGTTGTTTGAGATCTATTTAGTTAGTAGAAGTAGAAATATATATAAGCATCATCTTGATGCAATCAGTGATAAGTGGACCATTCATGCTTAAAAGAGATAGACTGTAATGAATCAATACTCATAAAATATAAGTTAATGAATAATGTGAACATCATCTAAATATAATAATGAATATTAAGAATCTCCAATATTCATAAAATAGGAATCTATAAATTTAATAAACTTTACAATAAAATATTATCAAACATCACATAATAAAACTATGGAGTTGAATGCCATTATTCAGGACGTAGTGTGATTAGAAATAGGAACATGTTTATAGACTTTTCATTTTGTCATAGGGATCATATAACTTGAAAGTTTTAACAAATAAATGTGCATGTAGAAATTGTCATGTATTATCATAAATAATTATATAAGTAAAGTTTATAGCTGGTGTCATGACAAATTTTTGAAAACAAGTAATAGATTTGTATCAAACATGTTTGAGCACAGAAGATAGTGGTTGTCCACATAGTAGAAGTACAATATTCTCCCCTTTTGTGTCTCATATGGTGCCTACAAATAGTGTATTGAGATAGTTTTTAGAAAATGATTATTGTATTATATAAGAATATTGAATGAATAGAAGCATGCATATAGTAAAAAATGTTTGGAAAATATTTTAGTTACCTTTTCATAGGATTTGTGGTGTAGGAGCACCTAGGAAACACTAGGCATTAGGAAGTCTAAGATACATTTTGTTTTAATGTATTTCCATGAAGGTCATGTTGACCATTGGAATAGAGTTAGAGGCTTAATAATATGCCTTGGTTAGGAGTGATCAGTAGGTTAAGGAGGGGAAAGGTTTAATGAAATTGGAAACTCACTTTTCCTAGTTTTCTTTGAATATGCAAAAGTGGGAAAATGGAACATTTTGCACCTTTGCCACTTTGTAACCAACATGTCCGACCAAGGGGAAAGTTAACTACTTTTCTGACCTATATAGGGAATGCCTCGACCTGTGAGAAAGGTTGCAAGCTTTTGTAATTTTGGAAGTTCATGAATGCTAAGTGTGGACAGTGAGAAGAATTGCTTAATTTTATGTGTTTGCTTTGCATTTGAGTGATCAGGAGCGATCATGGCTCTGTAACATGTTGTAGAATGTAGATTAGATGTGGTAGAAGCTATGTGTTGTAGTATTTAGGGAGTGTGTTCAATTTTTAGGTGTGTTTGGTAGTTATTTTGTTTCTTTTGAATTGCTGATCTAACTGGCAACCTATCAAGAATGGAGATTTAGTTCTCTTTCCCACTATACCTAGTGTACGGGCTTTTGGGGATTGAGGCTAGACTCCATGGTTGTAAATATAATAGGTTTAGGTGTGGTTAGGAGTCCCAGAGTCATGGAGAAAGTCTTCTCCTAGGCGAGCTTAACAGTGCCCGACTAGGAAAGACAGGGAGAAAAAGGCACTTAACGTGCAGGGGTGGAAATCTTTAGGAAATGCACGGTGTGGAGAGGGAAGGTGAATGCCTTGCCAAGGCTTACTAAGAAGGAGGAAGCCTCATCAACCTATTTGATGAGAGAGAATTTTTGATAGTCTGCAAAATATAGGAAAAAGACCTAAAAAGACCCAAATTCTTGGTCAGTTCCAGTTTGTGGAGTTGTACGGACAGTGGAGACCTAAGTTTCCAAAAATATTTGAGAGGTGGGCAAAGGTATCAGGAACCTCAAAGGAAGAATGGATGTTCTTTGGAGAATTTGGAAGTGAAAGCCTAGTTTCTCGGAGTTGGAGGCCTAATTGGGGCTCTTGGGCTAGTAGCCTAATAAACCCTAACTGAGGGTTTGGAGGTAGCGAATTACAAAAGGAGTATGGTGGATTTTCAAGAACCCTAGGGAGGTGGTTAGAAGCCTTTGGAAACATCCCACACCCCTGCAAATATCAAGTTGAGTATGGAGTTCAGAATAGCCTTTAGGGAAGATTAAGGGCTAAGGGAGTGATAGTGGCATGGCACCAAGATTGGCTTGGTAGATTGAGAGTGAGATGATAGTGGGGTTGGCCAATAGAACTAGGGGTAACTATACATGAAGTAGGACCTAAAGGTTAAGGTGGTAGAGACACCTAGAAGATCTTGCAAACCAAGATCCAGAGCATGGAACAATGAGTGTTCCATCCAACCCTACCCTATCAATTTGTTGATTATTGTTGAAGAGGATTGGCATTGATGATGATGTTGTATGGTTCAACGTGAAGTGGCCTCTTACTGAGAAATATCGTAACATGAAGATGATACCTAATTTATCTTCAATGTAGTCCTCATACGTAGTGTTGTATAAATCAGGAAGTAACATTTGAACAATGGATTTGTCAACAAAGCAATGTATTGTTTGTTTTTTTTCAAGTATTAGGATGGATTTTAAATAAGGGGAGAAGATATAATTCACATCATCATTGCATCTAGCACAAAAAACAACTTGGTCTTCTAGTGTTCCATAATTTTCAAACTTGTAGTTGCACTTTGCACAAAATGCATGGAAGGGATTTGACAATGGGTTGGCCACTTTTAAAATTTCATCTATTTGAAACACATGTAAAAACAATATTCTAATATTTAAGGGAAAAAATTATTGTAAATTTAGAGACATAACAATTTATGAAATGATTACCTCAAATGTTGTTTGGAGGAATATTTTTAACCTTTCTATTGTCCTTTGTTATTTAGTTTGCAAATATATGTAGCTTGGCCGGTGCGGAATTTGTTGCCTGCTTCTTTCTGTCTTACAATATTTTTGAATAAAATTGGTGGAAACTAGTTTTCTCACACCTCATTTTATATTTGCAAGAACTATTGTGTGCAACTCTCATGTAACTGTATATGTTTGTTAATGGTAAGTTAGTTTTAATTTATAGATTGTAATGATTGAAAAAAAATAAAAAATGTAAAGTTGTTTAAAAGTAGAGATTGAAACATATTTGTACTTGTGCTATGTCCATGTTTGAATCTCCATCTTTTATGTCAATCAAATTTTGTGAAGGAGTTATTTTTGTAGAGATTACCACTACACCAATTGTTCCAATGGGATAGCTATTTGTACTTTAAGTAATTGCTTGATTGGCATGCCTGGTATGAAGTTATGTTGTTCACATAGGCGGGATATCAGTTCAATTGTGCTTGATTCTTGCAAAATGATTATGCAATCGCAATCTCCACGATTATAATCTATTTTATGTGTAATCTGGAAATTTGATACACATATTGTTGAACCTAGAATTATTTTGTTTTCATGTTGTTTCACAAGATGCCCAATAACATTTAAATTAATTTTCATTTCAGCTTTAGCATCAATCAAATTTGCATGGAGCACTTCACGTGATTGGTTTACTTTGTCTAGGTTGGCTTTGTACACAACAATTATGTCACCTTCAAAAGTGTTTCCAGCTTTTTGGGCATTCAGATCCCCAATCAATATGGAATTGGGACTTCCAATTTTTTTATCTATAGAGATATAGTAGAATTGCTTTAATGTTGGAAAAATGAATTAGCATAGTGGAAATATAATTATTGTGTGGTGAATACCTTTTGGTTGTATGTTCCTGTTTTGGTGCTTCTTGTTTGCCTGTTTTCTTCTTGCTTTCCATTGATTTGTTGCAGAAAATTTTTATGGTGTTGAATTGTATTCAATGAAATTTTAGTAATTTTTAACATGATATCAGTTACAAAAATATGTTTGAGTAGTTGTAAAGCTAAAAAAAAATCAATGGAAATAAAATTATGTTACTTTTTTTGTGTAAAGATGCATTAGTATATTTGCTAAAACTATTGATAGAAGGATCATGAGTTTAGATAGGTAGCATATTACAAGTATTGATAGCAATGTAGTACTAGTTTGAAACACGACAATTTTTTTATATGAATATTGGGAATCAAAAGTCAAGCAATTTTGTTGATTAGGATGGAACTTTATAAAAGTGGCAAGGTGATCAATCCAGTATGCTTCTAATTTATAAATTGAAGATGCATGTGTATTTTAATTACACTAGACATGGTCAATTAGTGGTTTGTTTATAGTGTGTGTTTGGTTTAATATGAATTCTATGTTTATCTTTTGCATATAATTAGAGAGTAATTTTTTTTTGGTTTCTATATTCATGTCAATATTGAAATCTCCTATAATATACACAATATTTTTGTGTGTTTATATGTGTAAGTATTTTATCAATAGTTGTTATAGCTTCTAAAATTGGAGTGTTGTCTTGCATAGATGTTACACACATTCAACTCGATGTTAGTTAGAGGTATTGTTATTGTAAGGGCTTCAATGTTTGTTGTTCTATGTTGTGTTGTTTTAGATATAATTATATTTGTTTTAGTTAAAGTCAATATACCATGTATATTCTATAGAACAAAGGAATTGAAATCTTGAAATATATTGTTGGTTTTAGATGGATGCATGTGTGTTTCTTGAAAACATAAGATATCAAATGCCATTATGTTGTAGTCATTGAGAATGTCATTTATATGTGCATGTAAGCTACAAGTGTTCAATGTGCACACCAGAATTTTTGGGATGCTATTAGGAACAGTGATTTCATTTTCAAATTTCCATTGTGCATTTGATTGAAGGCATTGCATTTTGAGGACTATTTTTCTTCTTTACTTTGAAATTTTTTACATTTAGAGGTTCGAGCAAGAATAATGATTGAATTGATTTTGTTTGTGACAGTGTTGTGTATGTTATTCCATGTTGTCTAATTCCAGTTGGATCAAATGCTATGACTTCCATTGTAAGTCCTTGGGATCGATGTATATTTATTGCACTTGCTAATTGTATTGGAATTTTTTTTCTAATAGTAATTCTTTTTTTGGTGAGTGTTGTGTTGATGGGCCTAGAAATGTGAAGTATAGGTACCCATTGTTCACTATTGTTTTCAATATAATAGTACGCCAATTTTTTGATTTGTTGTTGGCCAATTTTTGAATCATTAAATTTGATCCAAACTATATCAAAATAATTGTGTTTTGTATATGCTTTGAATATTCCATCTGACCCACTCATTAAACCATCTTGTGTATTGTAGTTACCAGCATATATTTCTACAAGTATATTTGGTTTCAAGCATATTTGAGTTGGTAGATTAGTTGTATGAGTGTATGATCTTATTCCATTGTAGTTATCATCATGTTCATCATTTTCATCTAATACAATGATATCTCCAAGAATGGTTGATAGCATTTTCTTATTGTGTTTGTCAACATCCTTTCTTCTATAGAAGAGAAAAGGGAATGTTGGATCCATTGGTGGTAGATGTAAGCAATGGCAGTTAAGATAATCTAAATCGTCATATGTCTATGAATTGACACAAATTCTATTGAGAACTGTAATGAATTTCTCATTCCTTTGTCGCATGGTAGAGATCAAAGAATAACACTTTATATTGTCTTTCCAAAAATTGTAAGGCATTAGTTCAGACAATGTTGGTTTATTTTCAAATACAATAGAGTCAAGTACATGTTGCGCTTGATAAAGATCACCACAAAAAATTGTATCAAGGTTTGCAAAGTATGCAATTGGCATTTGCATTATATCTCATAATTGCTTATCAATATAGCATAGAAATGTTGAACTTACTAATGAAATTTCATTTATGAGGAGGACACGTAGTTGTTGATAATGCTTTGACATTGTATCAAATGTTTCAGTATTCAATAAAATGCTCTAATTTGTTGAAAGGTATGTGGAACACTAAGTGTAGTGTTACTCCACCTATGGTGTATGCTAACTTTCCTATATAAGCAGTTATTAGTCCCTTTGGCTTGTCTGGGTTGTTGTCAATACAATTACTGTAGATGTGGAGAAGAGCTTGGTATATGGCTTTTGTAGTGAAAGTCTTGCATGTTCTAGCTCCACTTGTTAAGAATAAGTGTAGTGGAGTTTTTATATCTTTCAATTTTTTTAATACAATGTCCTTTACAATTGCTTGTTGCTCTTTGTTTAACATTTGTCATAATTTGTAGTACTCATTGTTGTCCATAATTTGTGGATGTTGAATAATTTAAATTGTATTGTGAGTTGTACTATTTAAGTTGATGTGGTTCATAGTTTGAAAATCTACTTGTATGTCATATTGTTCTTGATCTTTCTTTATTTTTTTTTGTGAAGAAAGTCTCATTGTCAGTGCTGTCATCTTTAGCATTTAGTTCATGTATAGCTTTGTCGATGTCACCCCATCTAGAGTGAACATTGTGATTGAACTTTGCACGATTAAGCTAAATTATTTTTTCATGATGTATGTAAGCATTTTGCCATGAATTGAAATTGTGTTTCAATGTATTCTCATGTATCGTAAAGGGCACATAGAGTAGTAATTGCTCTCTACAATGATTTTCTAAATCAATATGTTTATTGAAATTGATAAATTGTATAACATTTGGTTTTCTCTTTGGCTCGATTCTATTGTCACTTTTATTGTATTGTGCAACAAATTATGCAAGGCATATGCCTAAAATAGTTTGAGGACATTTTATATAGTAGTCTATTAAAGAATTACAAATTACATTTTCTTATTTATTTGGTTCTTTGTTTATATGTTATCGATTTCAAAACAAAACTGCGATCATTTTCAAGCCTTATATCAATGAATAGACATTTCCTTGAGCTATAATTGAGTAAAAGGGATAAGACAATGTGAGAAACTTGTTGTGAGGACATTTTTGTAAATTAAGTAAAGAATTTCCGAGTTTGCTTATCATCTTTATGACATCAATATTGTTATGTTGGTGGTCTTTACGTATTCTTTTAAATTCATACATCATTGATTTGTCAACCTTTTTCATGTAAGAGCTACAATACATTGTTGTTGCATATGCATTAAGAAGAAATTGTGAATTTGTATTTGCTTTCCATAGTTGTGGAATTTTCTTTGCAAAACTATTGTTCCATATTTTTGATGGTTTTCTTTGTAATAGTAGTGTAGGTCTACATAGTGTTGATCTTATAGCCATGATATACTTTTCCTCATTAATATCCATTTCATCTAGGAAGATTTGAAAAGAGAAGGCTGTGTCGTATGTTCCTTTTTGTAAGTTGGAAAAGATATTATTTGCAGTTGACATTATATCTTCATTCTTGTCTACTAGTGGTTCGAGTATTCTAGTGTTATACATTGGTGGGAATGGGAAATTGTATTTGCACGTGGATTTTTTTGTTTACCTACATTGCTTTGTATGATGATGCTTGTGTAGTATAGCTATATCAGGTTGTAGATGCCTAGTGCAACAAGTTATGTACTTGTCTACAAAGTCTATAATATTTGGATTGTTATCTTTGCCATAGATAGGTGCATTTTTTATCCATAGAAGAAAGTGATCATGTTCATTTCCATGATTTTGGAATTTAGTTACAGAGAAATAGTCTAAGACATTTCCAAAGAAAGAATCATTTGTAAATATTAATCTTTTGATTGCATTTATTCTATGTCTATAGTAACGTGCACAAGTAATTGGATCTTTTTTTATGAGACTAAATTTATTATTTTTATTTTTTCTATAAGCTTCTTGTTGTTTTGATCTTGATTGATTTGAACTATGCAATTATTCAAGTGTATTTGATAAAGGATGCCAATTTTGTTCGGCACTAGTAAAGGTAACAAAAAAAGTAGGTGGTCCTAGTTACATCGTATCATTGCAAATACATTCTTTTTAAGTAGTTGTAAATAATCAGGAGATGTTCTTATCCTTTTGAAATCAATATGGCCAATATCTGATTTAAGTATCTTCTCTAAGTTAGGTTTTTGTCTGACATCTTTAGCTAGTAGCTTTCTTTCTTTTAGCTGACCTTTACGAATTCTTATCCACATTGTGGACATAACTTGTTATATGAGTATTTTAATGGTCTTTAAAAATGAGTTTGTTATGTGGTAAGAAAATTGTCTATTTGAATGTAGCAGCTCCCATTGTGAAATTTTTTGGTATGTGAATTTTTTGACAATGTCATCATCATGTGGATTGCCAAAAAATAATGTAGGAAAATTCATCTCTTTAGAATACTTATCTTTAAAGATTCCAATTGGAGAATTCTCTTGTGTAGGTGTTATTTCTATAATTTTGTCTTGCATTTTAAGTATAGATCTAGATTCAGTGAATCCATGTATTAAAGATTCAAAGGGATATTGATGTTCTATGTCACTTTTAGTTATACTTTGTTCATTGTTGTTTTCATTTTGATCATTGATTTGAAATGCTTCTTCCCAGTCTTTTTTTTTATTTCAACCTTTTCCATTTTGTAAAGCATTGTTTTGCTTAATTGATTCAAGGCATGCATGATAGTATTTGGTCGTACCATGCCTTTTTGGAATGTATTTTTATATTCCAACCCTCTTAAGAGAAACAATGATTTTTGATGTGTCATCAATAGATTGTGGTAGCATTTTTTGTATAATGTTCATGTTAACTGGAACATTAGTGATAGAACCAGTTAATCCTATTTGAGATATTTTGTGTCCTAGTTCCCAAAATTGAGCAAATGTAATTCGAAGTGAGACAAGTCGTTCTTATAATTGTGATAGAGTTTGTACATATTTCAATGGTTTGTTTGTTTGAATATTATGTGGTGTTGCATATTTAGGAAGCATGGATTGTTTCAATGATGTAAGGTATTTTCGACAAATAGAATCTATCAATATTTGATCATTAAATTGTATTAATTTGTACTAGGTTTGTTTGTATTTGTATTTTAAAATCCCAGTGTCTGTTGAAATACAACATTTGACAAGTTGCACATGCATATTTTGGCCTGTCTTGAATTTTTTTTAAAATATTGCTATTGGTGAGAATGAATTCTTTTCTTTTGATGTTCTAGATATCATTGATTGGTTGTTGTGTAATTGTTTCTTGATTTTGTAGAGTGAAGTATTGTTGATATTTTCTAGCATTTTCCTTTTGATAGGTTTCAGTATTTGATTTTGATTATTATTTATTATGAATAGTTTAGTTTGTGGGAATGTTGTTGATGCTTGGTAGTTAAGATTGTGTGTTTGGGAAGTTAGAAGTGGCTCAAAATGACCACTATGAGGATTTGCATCATGGGAAAGGATGGAGTATGAGTCTACATTGATTGATTCATTGAAGTGCAAGTAATTTTTAGTTGTTGTCATTGACCAAACACATATTTGTATTTTTAGCCATTGGATAGCTAGAAAATACAAAATATATCTCCCCATAGTCCAATTTCTTTGTCAATTGTAGTTGGTTTTGCCGATAATCACATTCTGCGTAGATATGTTTTAGGATCATCTATTTTATGTAATTCATGTAGAGTTTGAGGATCCAAGTCACGGTGGTATGAAAAATAATTGCCTCTTTTTCACCTTTTGTAAGGAAGGTTAAGAAGTAATCAATGGTTCCATTTCATAGTTGGATCGATGTGTATTGAATTTTGAGTAAGATTTCTAATGAGTCAAACAAGCAATCTCCAACATTGTACTTAAAATTGTTCATTCTAAATATTCTTTCATTTTTAAGTGCAAAATCAATGTCGAAAACTTGAGTTTGGCCTTTGAATTGATAATTATCTACATATATCATTTGTGTTTTTTCTATGTTTGCTAGTTGTTTTGATCTTTTATTTATTTGGCATGTTCACTACTTTGATTTTGATTATGATTTCTAATCACTTGTTTGAGTTGATGAAATTTTGTTGATGGTTGGTAGTTTAGAGATTGTGTTTAAGTGCTTAGAAGTGGCTCGAAGTGTCCATTGGAAGCATTTGCATCATGAAAGAGAATGGAGTATGACTCTCCAAGGGCTCATTTGTTGAAGTGCAAATACTTTTTCCCTATTGTCATTGACCAGAGACATATTTGTATATTTAGCCATTTGGATAACCATTGAATACAAAATACATCTCCCCATAGTCCAATTTATTTGTTAGTTGAACTTTATTTTATAGATGATCACATTCTATGTAAATATGTAGTATGATATTATACTCCATGCAATTGGTCTAGAGTGTGTGGATCTAATTCATAGTTATATGACTTTGTTACTTCTTTTTCATCTTTTGTAAGACAACTTAGGAAATAATCAATAGTTCCATTTTGTAGTTGGATTGATGTGTAACTATAGTTGAGTAGCAGTTCTAGTGAGTCAAATAAACAATCTCCTACATTGTACTTAAATGTCTTCACTCTACATAGTCCTTGGCCTTTTAATGCAATATCAATATTACAAGGCTGACTTTGACTTCTAAATTGGTAATTTTCTACATCTATCACTTGCTTTTTTTCCATGTCAACTAGTACTTTTGACCTCTTTATTTGTTTTGCTTTTGATGATTTTATATGTTGTTTTGTTAGTTATTTAATTCTTCTCCTTCTGCAACAGACAATTCCCAATGTCATTACAATATATTTGAAATTAGAATTATTTTAAATTACTATTATCATCTTGTTAATTTCTAATACTATGGAAAATGTATAGATATTTGTAGTACTTAATAATATTTGCATAAATCTAAGTTACAAAAGAGTTAAATGTAAATGCATAATTTTTTGTAGAAAGTATCAAGCAAGTGGACTTTTTATAAAGGTATAAAATATTGACTGAAATGATCTTTGATTTTTACTTTTTAGGAAGGAAAACATTGCATTTGAAAACTAAAAAATGAACAACAAAATTTTACATTAGATTTGTATTCCTAATTTTTGTAGACATTCATATACAAAAAAATTCAAGCACAACAAAATAGAAAAATTACAAAAATCAAATTAGAATAACTCTTTGTAGAAAATCGTTTTGTTAGACTGAATTTTGGTTTTTGAATTCTAATTTAAAATAGAAAGTGATTTCAAGCGAAATTATACATATTTCCAAAGTTTTCAAAATTATATGCATTTTCACATGTCTCTACAGATCGAGACTCTAAAAAAAGGAGAACATGGTTGCAGACTTATGCATAATTCTGGCATCAGATTCCATCAATAACTTTATGCTTTCCTCCATACTCTGCAGTTTAGTCTTTATTTTTTACACTTCTATTGTAGTTTGTGAACAAATCTCATAGTCGAGTTGTTCTATGGCAATGGAATTAGCAGGTTCCTTGGTGGCATAACAATGGCCATTGTTCATGTTCTTAGTATCAGCGTGAGGATGTTGAAGGACATGCTCAATATTTGAATTGAAAACAACTTTGTTCATCTTGTTGTAAATGCTAGTAGATTCAAACCACATAGGAGATTGCTTGACAAAACTTTCAACAGTTTTTGCATCGTCTACAGAAATAGTAGAAAAGGAAATTAATTAATAAGAAAACATTTTAATAAAAATAACACAAAATCTCAATATTCAATGACATAATCTATTGTTTCATACTATTATTATACTAAACTGCTATGAATAGGGATTTGAAACCAAAACTTGGTGTTAAGGATCATACCCTTGATTTGGTTCATGTAAAGACACTCATAATTTATGTCTCAAGTTGTAAACTTTTTTAATTGATACTTGAGATGTACCACCATTCTTTTGGTTGCCTTCTATAGCACTAGTGTAATGTGAATTTGGAAAGTATTTATAAATTACTTCATCCAATAAACCTATAGTTGAGTAAACATCATTTGTTGTTAATTCTTTGGCTTTCAAATTTTGCATTATATCTGTTGAATTATTGCACATATAATCAAATGGTGGATGTTGTGTTATATTGGCAGATTGAACCAAAATTTGATTTACTTTGGTTGTGGAGTCCACTTCATAAGATGACAACAAAGCATCTTTAGAGAAATTGCATCCAGGTTTGAAATGATATAGTTGGAATTTGTATTTTCCTTAGTTCCTTTCATTGACCTAGCAATTGTTTTGTTATAGGCATTTGCAACCTCTTCAACTATATCAAATGTTCCAAGCCATCGGTGTTTTTTAGATGTAAGATCCCTAATTTCTATAGCAAAAGGACCTCATGGCCGTCTCCTAACACCTTTATATTTTTTTTCCTTTGTACAATACTTGAATCCTTTCTTATTCAATTTTACTTGTTCAGTTACTTGATTTGCTTTTGCAAGTTCTTGAGAACTTGACTGCCTTGGCAATGTGTCCATTTCTTCTTTGTGTAACGTAGATAATATAACTCTGCAAGCAAGACGGTTAAATTTAATCTAAGCATGCATTAATCTAAATCAAACAACAAAGAATGAAGTAATAAACTAAACAGTAAATAAAGCAATATGAAATAATCTCACTAAATATCAGTCCACCTCTTCGAATTATCTTGATTGTCCTTCTCCATTTTGTCGTGATGGTATACTTGCCCTCAAATTTTTAGTATGTATGCAAGTATAGCCTTGATGTATGTGATTATAGCAAAACATCGAAGATTAACAAGTTCTTCCAAAAGTATAAAGATTTTAAAACGAAGAATAATGACAAAGGTCAACCAATTTATAGAAAGTTGGTTTTCGAACGATCGACTTGGATTCAAAAGAGAGAGCAATGATCGAGATTGTTGAATGCCATGAGATTGAGATTTGTGTCAGTTAGAATGTGAGTTGGGAAATTCTATAGGATAAAGATTAAATTAGAATAATAATTTAATCTGGTGTTAAGATTGTTCGAAAATAGTTAAGAATAGACATTAAGATTAAATAAATGATTTAATCTTTAGTTGAAAGTCTTCAAAAATAGGAGAATTAGACTTTGAATGAAAAGGATAAAGTTAGATTTTGACAACAATCTGTTTGAATGCACATATGAATTAATTAATTAATTAAAGATATTTAATTAATAAATAAGTTCATGCATATGAGTCTTAACTAGATAACTGACTGGTTGTGACAAAGAGTCTCTTCGTAGAGACAATCAGATATTAAATTCGGAGATAACTGACAAATTTAAATAGATCTTGAGTCAGATGGTGAGTGAATAATTAGTTAAGTAGGTGATAGAAGAATGTGACATAAATAACTCTTTTTATGATTAAGTGTTTATTTAATTCAACATTTGAAATTAAGGATTTAATTAAATAAATAATGACTGAAAAAATTAATTGAATAATTAAATAATTTGAAAATAATATTTAATTATAATAAAAAATATGATAAAAGGTAAATTAAATAATAAATTATTTAATTCAGAAAGAGAATTAATTAGTTAGGGACGCAATTAAATAAATAGGATTTATTTAATTAATTAGAGTTGAATAAGGGTCATAATGAATTAATCAAATAATTAAAAGGTTATTTAATTAATAGAAGAAATATGTGTTTAGGAAATAATTAACTAATTAACATTATTTAATTGTCACCATGGACATTAGAAAATTATGTCGAAAGTGGTACTCGCAGGCCTAGACCAATTTTCAGTGTCTACAGTTTGCCCCTCTTTGATACAATGTAATTTTGATGTTGTGTCAAAGAAAATCGTTAAAAACATGCCCCATTTGTGCCCCGATATGAAATAGGTTAGGGTATGCCCCCTCGAGAAAATTGACAAATTAAAAAAAAATTGGTAGTCCCGATAAGTAAATTTGATGGCCAAAAATGCTATGGAGTTGACGGAATTGAATTCAGAAGTGTTAGGGATGTGTACGGGTCGATTGAAGATGGAATTTTATGCGGCCAATAGACAAGTTCAGAAGAAATTCCACTTTTAACCCTAGGTATAAATATAAATTAGGGTGAAATTCAAATCATTTGCACCCCTAAGACTTGAAGATTTTGCTCTGAGCTCTTGGCAAAATTTCTCATGTTCCCTACACCCATCATTGCGAATACAGGATCTAGACCTTCCGACAGCCAGCCGATGCGAGACCCCCGGTTAGTACCTTGGAATGATCTCTTGAATTTTTGTTTTGCACGTAGTTTTAGGCATCTAAAGTTTTATTTTCAAATGTGTAGTTCTTTGTTCACCACATTTGCGTTCGTATGTGATGCATTTGCTCGCGAAACGATGCAAATGCAAAAAACTCACCTAGGCTTTTTTAGGTCATTTAGTGAAAATATGCATTTGTTTATTTATGCATCGCATGTGTTTTTATGCATTGCATATGAGATTAGTTTAGGCGCATGTAGGAATGTGAAACACATTTGCATGTAATTAGGAAATGAAAATGCAACGTAGCTGCAATTTGATTTACGCATTTGCCTATTGCTTTGGGTTGTTTGTTTGTGTGACGCATTTACAATATGAAATGCATATTCTTGTTTGTTCGACGCATGCAGGTTCATGCACCGCATTTGAATTTTAGAATTACACATATGATATGTGCACCGCATTTGGTTTTGAAACGATGCATTTGAATGCCAAATTTTGGAAAAAAGTTTATGACAAAAAATTGAAATGATTTGACGTTTGACACATTGTTTGAATGCTCTTTGTAGGTTATACTAGATCCTATCTATACCCGGGAGTCGCGGTCGGATACCTTTGAGCTCATAAATCGGTTAGCGAGCTCAAAAATCAGTTAGTGAGCGCAAAGACATGCTTGTTATGGAGACTTGGACTTCATCACGTATGTGCCATGCCCACTATTCGGGCAAATAGAGGTATGCTTACTGACCTATGCGAGAGGTGGAATTATGAGAATTCTTCATTTCATTTTCCTACTGGAGAGACAACTGTCACACTGGAGGATGTCTACAGGATTCTTAGATTGCCTATCAGAGGTGAGAGAGTGATGTATGATACCCAGAGGGGTTTTAGTGAGATTAGTAGATATTATGTATATGATGATATTCATAGTTTAGGGATAGAGAACTACGAGATTAGATGGTAGGTGTTAGCAGATAGATATGAGCGGATTGACTATATACTATGTTCATTGATTGTTGGGATAGTTCTTCCTGACTGTCGTGGTCATGGATTTCCTGTTGGGTGGAGGGAGATGTTAGTTGGGATGTTGGAGAGAGAGGTTGTGTATGCTTGGGGTCCCTATCTATTAGCCATGCTTTACTTCCATCTTCATGATATAGCTTACAAAGATGCACAGTCGATGAGAGTTGGTACTACTCTTCTTATGCTTTGGGCATGGGAATGCATTGTTGTGTTTCGTCCTCCAATTACTGTTGACCGAGAGGCAAGATCTCCTTATGTTTTCCATTATGTGGGAAACATTACATAGAGCCATGTCAGAGATACTGAATATTGGAGACATGCATCAGACACATTAGTCCAATTCACATGGAGACCATACATGGATTGTGAGCAATGGTCAGATGAGGATAGGCATTTGCCTTATTGTCGGCAGACACAGTACCTAATAGGGAGCATTGTTTCTAGTGTTCACATTATAGAGAGACATTTGTCAGACTGTGTGCTGAGATAGTTCGGTGAGGTTCAGGACGAGCCTAGAGGATGAGCAGAGTTTGCTCGATCATCTAGAGAGGTTCCTTGGTGGGGGCCTATGATTCTAGTGGCTACTATAGAGGCAGACATTCAGGCTTTGCAGACTTTACAGTGGGGATGGAGGGGTGGAGCAGTGGATCCTTGGACTACCGTTGCATATGATACCTAGTGGGCAATACATCATCTTGTGCCATACACAGAACCGGATCAGCCAACACCAGTGGAGAGACAAGGGACATGGCCAAGAGGGTGACGCAGAGGTGGAGGCAGAGTTGGAGGTAGAGATTGTGGTGATGATGGAAGAGGTGGTGGTGGTGGAGGTGGTAGACGAGGTCGGTGAGGATGGAGAGGTGGTTGGTTAGGTGGATTATCACCTATTTGCAAGGTTGAGGTGGAGGTAGAGGATATACCGATGTTGGATCTTTGGGGTGGAGTGGAGATTAGAGGAGAGCATGCTGCCGAGGAGGCAACAACAAAGGAGCATGCAAAGGTGGAGTTTGGCAGAGAGGAGCATGCAGAGGAGGAGGCCGCATGGATATTGATCCCCTTGGTATACTAGCAGGTTATGGAGAGGATGATGTTGAGGAGGAGATACCTATGGAGGAGTAGGAGAGAGAGCTCTGGGATAGGATAGTAGAGGGGAGGCGGGATGAGGAGGTTCCCCAAGACAGTGCTATGGAGTCATTGGAGGAGAGGCTGAGAGTGGTTACCGCAAAGCGAGATGTCAGGCAGATGGAGAGAGATAGTGCTCTCATGGAGAGGGATTAGGCAGTAGTCCAGAGGTAGGAGACAAAGCAAAAAATTACTGAGATCAGACGTCTCTGCAGTGGTTCATCATTTGATGGTTTTTCTCATGAGTTAGTCAGGGTAGTGGAGAGGGCTTCCTATTACAGGGATCTATATGAGTTAGTGGTGCCTGTTGAGAGACGAGCTCCTAGTTTTTTTGAGGCATGTAACCATAGATCATGGAGCAGGAGTCAAACGAGGACACAAAGCACAAAGGGTGTGGTGGGACCATCGAGGATAGGTCCATATGATAGACC
This sequence comes from Sequoiadendron giganteum, assembly GCA_007115665.2. NCBI lineage: Eukaryota > Viridiplantae > Streptophyta > Pinopsida > Cupressales > Cupressaceae > Sequoiadendron > Sequoiadendron giganteum. The sequence goes on from CM021107.1 coordinate 392,951,431, forward strand.
TCCCAGTGCATAGAGAGTACCTGAGTGATAGTTTCCTCCACATTCACCACATGGGAGTAGCGGCAGTGGGACACATTGACACTTTCATATTTGTAGAAATTGATCATAGAGCCTACGAGATCATTTTTATTTATGGATACATTCTGACATTGTATTGTGACATACATTATTTTGGGCGATATATATATATATATGACTTTTAGCAGCGTTTGATATGATATGCAATTCTATTTATGATGATGCATTCTTTTCCTATATGATGTTTTCTATGAGATGTTATTGTTTATCTGATATGTACATGTTATGGATGATCGTTTCTACATTATGATGTGTTCATGCAGCCTATGATGTTATGTTGATTCTATATGATGATGGATGTATGTACTTTATGATAATTGGTTGTAATGTAATGTCTATACATGCACTAGTATCTACATGCGATGCTATATGTTTACAATGGTTATGTACATGTAATGTCTTTCATTATGTACCTTATGATGACTGAATGCCTATTATGCCATGATTTTCCCTAGATATGCAATGAATATTCATAATGTTCATACTTATTTAAAATGCATCATAATTATATGATGTACTATATATAGACATATGATATTGTTTACATAATGTTTGTGGAATGTATGCATATGCAAATTATCTATTTTTTTGTGTGTCACAAGACTCTATCATTATGCAAGATAGAAGAAATTTTAGCGTGGATAATTCAAAATGTTAGTACGCAACAAGAAAGGTTGTTTGAAGGACATATAATCTTTGATATTTTTCCATATTTATACTAAGCTTTGCATTTTATCATCATTGGGCGGGACTGGCACAAATGGATAGTACACACCATGATATGAGATAGACCATAGTGTACAAAGTCATCCACTTGCAAAAAATAGACAGTCATAGACAAGGAGTGTCTTAACTCATACTAAGGGCAAGATTGCCCCAGTCTTTTTGTCAAGACAAACCACATACATCAATCAAATAAAAATGAGTCATGAGACGTCATTGCTCTTCTAAATCCTTCATGGGACATCCTCAAGGAAACTAGTAACATGACTCAAAATCCAAAGTTAAAAGACAGTCGACAGACACCAGTCAAAGAAAAAGAGTCTTGAGATCCATCCTTGCTTCTCTAAATCCTTCAAGGGACATCCTTGAGAAAGCTAGTAACTAGACTTATACACAAATCGATAAACATATAAGAAAAAATAAGATATAAAGTCAAAAAGCCAATAAAATTATTTGCCAAAACTTAATCTTGTGTAATTGTTTGATGTTTGACATAGCTCGATGTGAGGGATGACACATACCGTATAAGATGTTGAGTCTGGTTTCAACTTTGTAATCATCTGTGTAAGGCATGACAAAGAATGGTTTTAGAATGACACGTGTTGTAAAAGACGTTGAGCCTGATGACATTGATGTGACAACCTACATGAGGATATGACGATTGACAATGCCTATTGACAAGAAAGACATATCTTGCTTAGGACATAAGTTGATCGTTTTGACAATATGTTTGATTGTTACTTGATGACAGTTTGACATGTTTCCCTTGTTGATGCATGAATTATCTTGATGCTTTGAGTATTATGAGTGTGTTTGTGTGTGATAGTATATGATATTATGTACCCTAAAGGACTGACCTAGTGCGGCCTCGGGGGCTCGTCGATTGATGGCCTTGCCTACGTTGTACACGTAGAGACCTCATAGTTCGACTAGACTTTGACTAAGATAACTGATTGAAAATATGTACCTAACTTGATGATATGACGTGTGTGATAGTGAATGTGATAAACCCTAAGGGACTGACCTAGTGCAGCCTTGGGGGCTCATCGATTGATGGCCTAGCCTATGTTGTACACGTAGAGACCTCGTAGTTCGACAAGACCAATGACTTTGATATATAGAAAGAATGAGTCATGATTTTATGTGTGATGAATGACAAACCTATACAGATAAACCTAATGCCTCGAGGGCACATCGACAAATGGCCTTGCCCACGTCTAGTCACAGAGGCAACGTAGTTCGACTATGTCTACGACTGACTCTAACTCTATTTTTGGGATTTTTGACATGTTTTTGATTTTATTTTTTTTGGAGATTTTTGATGTTTTTGGATTTTTTTTTAGGACATTTTATGATGTTTTTGATCTTCTTTTTTAGGACATTTTTTGATGTTTTTGAGCTTTTTTAAGGACATTTTCTGATGGTGGAATGCTATGTACAAGGTCCAAATGACACAAATCAAGGATTTGCCCCCAGTCAGGAATAAGACCTATAGGATGGTGTGGGGAGACAGAGTGGACTTGATGTCAATCATTCCAAGTAATGGATAAGACAACCATTTATTACGGGTGATAGTGAAAAAAGTCCGATTGGAATGATGGTAGACGAAAGAGCGAAGTTGACTACACATGGTACTTGTTTGCCAGGTTTTCACCATGGTACTTATCCATAATGCCACCGAAGTGGTTTTCACTATTGGATGGATTATTTCTCTTTACTATTTTATTGACTTTTCAATTTTTTTGGTGTTACAAAGATGCCTGTTTTCCAAGTTTTCATCAAGGTAACAATTTTTTTGTTTTTTTGTATTTTTTTGACTAAGACATGGTTCTCAGAAGCTACGCATAGAATCTCTTCAGATGAAGGTTGTTGATTGGTGACAAAACTGGTTCTCCTTCAACGGTAGAGAGTTGATATGCTCTTGATCCAAAGGCTTCTGTAACAATATAAGGCCCTAACCAGTTAGGTTCAAACTTGCTTGGTTTTTCTCTTTCTGTCTGATTCTTAGGATTTTCCATCAAGACCAGGTCACTAATGTCAAAGTATCAATTTAGAAATTTCCCATTATAGCTTTGACAAAGATGGTTATGATATGCTTGAAAATGATCTAATGTATTTTGTCTTCGTTCATCTAGGAATTCTAATTCATGCAATTTGGATACACGATACTCTTCATCGTCAATATGACCTTTCAAGGATACCCTTAGGGAAGGAATTTCAACCTTAATAGGTAAGATAGCTTCAGAACCAAATACCAAGGAATATGGAGTGGCGTTGGTGGGAGTACAAATGCTTGTGTGATAGGCCCATAAGGCAGGATTAAGCTGTAGATGCCAGTCATGACCAGCATCATTGACAGTCTTTTTGAGGATTTTGATAATGGTCTTCTTAGATGCCTCTGCTTGGTCGTTATCTTGTGGGTAATATGGAGTGGAAAAATGATGCTAGATATGGAATTCTTCACAGAGATGGTAGAATTCTTAGTTTTTGAATGGACGATAATTATTTGTGATGATGGATTGAGGTACACCATACTGATAGATGATGTAGTTTAGGATAAACTTGGATATTTGTGTGTCAGTGATGTAAGTCATGGGAATAGCCTCGATCCATTTGGTGAAGTATTCAATGGCGGTTATGATGAACTTATGGCCATTGGATAATGGAGGGTGTATCTTACCTATGAGTTCAACTACCCATTGGGAAAAATGCCATGGTGAAGTAATCAAGCGAAGCTCCTATGCTAGTGTGCGTATCAAATCTCCGTGTATCTGACACTATCAACATTTCTTGATGAAGATATATGAGTCCTTTTCCATAGTAGGCCAATAATAACCGAATCTCATAATGTTGTGGGTTAGAGTAGGACCACTAGAATGGGATCCACAGATACCTTCATTTACCACACATAAGGTTGTTTGTGCTTCTTCAACATCGAGACATCTCATTAAGGTGTTATCTAAGGTATGTCTATACAGGGTATCTCAGATGATGGTGTATTTAGCAGACCTACAAATAAAGGTTCTATGTTGGTTGTTTGACAAGTTTAAAGGTAGGATTTGGGCATTTAGATAGTCGTATATGTCCTTGTACCAAGGGGAAGTAGGACCAACAATCATACACACCATCATGGAATCGAGGACATCATAGGCAGGGACCAAAATTTGTTCGACCAAAAACTTGAATTTAGGCACATTGCTAGGAATATCCAATAAGGAACCAACGATTGCCATAGCATCTGTTGCCCTGTTCTGAATGCGTGGTATTTGTTGAAAGGTGATGCCATCAAAGTATTGCTTAAAACTGTCAACCATGTGCTTGTAGGGGGAAAGTTTCTCATCTTTTGTTTCGTAATCATCATTGACTTTCTGGATTACTAGCTGAGAATCCCCATAAACATGTAAAATCTTGATCTTCCATTGGGTTGCCATTCTTAGTCTTGTCACTAAGGCTTCATATTCTGCTATGTTGTTGGTGCATGGGAAAGCAATCCTGAATGATTTAGGAATAGTATCTCCTTGAGATGTAACAAATATTATGCTTGCTCCTGAACCACGATTAGTATATGACCCGTCAAAGTATAATTTCCATGTGGTTCTAGTGTCAACTTTGAAGATAAACTCATCAGGAAAATCTGCCACTAAAGGATGGTCTGCCCTAATTGGTGCATCTGCTAACTGATATCCAATTACTTACCCTTTTATAGCTTTCCTTTCCACATACTGGATGTCACATTCACTAAGTATCATCACCCATTTAGCCAATCGACATGTTAATGCTACTTTAATTAGGAGATATTTCAGAGGATCAATCTTTGTGACCAACATGGTTTGGTGGTTTAGCACATAGTGCCAAAGTTTTTGGGTAGTGAAGACTACCGCAAGACAGACATGCTCTATGTTATTGTAGTTTAGTTCATATCCGATCAAGGTACGATTGATGTAGTACACTGCCCTTTCATGACATTGATCATCATTTTGTGCGAGTAGGGCTCCTAATGTTGACCGAGTTACTGGAATGTAAAGTATCAAAGGTATGTCATCTATAGGTGGCATTAACATAGGTAGTGTAAGCAGATAATCCTTGATTGTTTGGAAAGCTTCTTGGAATTTGGGTGTCCATGCAAACGGTACCCCCTTCTTGAGCAAATGTTGGAATGTATGTATCTTGTCTACTAACTATACTATGAAGTGTCTAATAGACTATAATCTTCCTTGTAGTGTTCTTAGCTAACCGATGCTGACTGGTGGAGGCATATCCACTATAGCTTTTACTTTCATGGGGTTCACTTCAATGCCTCTTCTAGAAATGATGTATCCTAGAATTTTTCTTGATTTAACGCCAGAGACACATTTAAGCCATTCTTCTTTAGACAAGGAATTTTTAGGACAGGGGCTAGATGGAATTGGTGTGGGTTGTAGCATTTTATCAAGTTCGCCAAATAGCTTATCTAGGTCCATTATGCTGGTAGAGGAAAGGGAATCCCATTCGCATTCGCTTGAGTCAAGGGATTCATCATAAACTGGGTGAAGTGGTTTGTGGGATATCTCGATGTCTTCTGAAGCACTTACTTCCTCTTGTAATGGTGATGAAGTACCAGGAATACCAATTCTAATTGGTCGAAACCCCAACCCTAGGCCTTTTAGTTGTGGTGAGATAATGATTGGTTCAGTCCTTCCAGTTTGATGCAGTCCTAACCCACTATGTTTGTCATATCCGTTACTTTGCATTATCATGAATCCTTTTCCATATTTATCCTTAGATATTTGAATAGACGGGGAAGGGTATTCATTGTCTTCTTTGTACAACCATGAGATGATTTCATCCTGGTCCGTAGCTTCTTTACTTAACTCTCCCCATTTTTCAATGTCATTGTAGGAGGGACATGGAATGTGACTATTGATTGTATCCTATCTGTTGTGGGTAGACCATATGACTTAGGAGGAACCATTTGACTGACACAATAGGATGATTTCATGTTCTATTTTCCACAACCCTTATCTTGGATCTCAACCTTAGGAGTGGATGATGGAGTTTGTGATGTAATGGACTTGGTAAAAGTTGATGAATCAATGTACAAGGATAAGGTGGAGGATGAAGCCTCTTGATTGATTGGGACCTATCTTTGTGGAATTTCACGTAGGCTTGTGCAATATTGGAAAGGATCTAGATCACCATCAATGGTGATCTCTGAACCATTGTACGAGAATTTAAGACACTGATGATATGTGGAAGGGATGAATTTCATAGTGTGTATCCAAGGTCTACCCAACAAAAGGTTGTAAGGAAGGGTGAGATCCAAGACTTGGAAACTAGTGTCCATAACTGCATGGCCAATCTTGATAGGGAGTGTGATAACTCCTTTAGATGATCTTTCCTCATTGTCCTAGACACCAATATTGTTGTATTTTTATCTCTTTTATCCCAACCCCCTTACCCTTTTCCATTCATTTAGTTTTCTAGTAGTGCTAGGGTTTGAGCTTTGGATTATAGGTTCATGATGTTCTACTTAGCTTGCTAAAATATTTCATATAGATATATTGAGTTTTGATTATATTGCTAAAGTAGAGAATTGTGTCCCTAATTTATAGCTTGTGTAGTTCAGAGGAGTAGTTAGGTTTAGAGGTCGTGTAGACATAAGACATACGTATTACAAATCCTTGCTTTATTTATTAATAGGTATTTATCACTTATTGAATTATGTTTCATTTAGGTAGTAAACAGGAATGAATAACCACTTTTTTTTAAGTTTATGTTTCTTTTTCCTTTTTGACTATGTACGTCTACCTCTATTGAGTGTTTTACTCCATTTTGAGCTATGCAATTTTAAGTAGGGACACTCAAAATTTTACTTTAATAACTGGTTTTGTTATACCCAATTTTTGTAGCCATAATTATGATCTCATTAGAATGAACATGCAGTTATGATATCTTTAGAACACACATGCAGATATAATCTCTTTAGAATGCATTCATCTTCCCCTAAGTTTACTCATAATTTTAGTCCATATGCTTTCTAATCTTTTTTTGATTTAGGAGTCACAAATTAGATTTTAGAGAGAGAATTGAACCTTGAATGTCATCTACTTAATTCGATACAACCTACTAATTATTTAGTAAACTGCCTGCAATCTGAAACAACCCCTGGGCTCATTGGTTATTACCCATTTTGATACTCAAATTATGTGGAAGAACTTAGCCAAAACTTGGCAAAGCTCAGTTATATGAAACATGTTTTTAATTTAATTTTATTTTTTATTGTGAATTTCAAGTTGATTTTTCTTCAAACTCAGCCAAGTCCAATAGCTAAGACTTGAATTTCTTGAAACTAGCAAGGTTTGGCAGACTCTGGAGTCTCGACTATTAGACTTACAAATCTCAACTGTTAGACTCATTGAGTCTGCAAATCTAGGATGTAGAGTAAACTTTCCAAAATCAACTTGGACTTGAACCCGCAAATATTCACCAAGAATCACTAGAACTCAACAAAATGATATTACCATAAGTCCATCAAATATATGTGCCATTGCATTAAGAAAATTAATTACATCTTACATACACCAATCATTACCAGATTGTATTTATTATTTTTTAAGGAAGCTTTATTGGAGTTGTTTTCTTGTGTAAGAGTTATCTATATAAGAAGTTCCGCCCAAGTATCCTGAGATATGTTGTATCTTGATGATGAGTAGCTTAGTAAGATTTGAAATGTTGATTGAAAAAATTTCTATGCAATTTTCTTTGAGAAAACTTGTTTTCTCAATTGACAACTTTTTTTATTTGTCAATTTTTTTTGTGGTAAACCTTTAGCTTGGTTGCTACGAATATACCCTCAGCTCTTTGAAAGGTGAATCTCACAATAAATTCATCAAAACCATTAGTCTACCATGAGAATACATCCCTGGGATTGGAGTAATGTCCCAGATGTTCAAAAATGGGATGGGGAGTTAGGGACAAATTGTCACCTTGCCTGTCTCACACAACCTATCCCAAAAATAAAAGACCCAATAAACACAAGAAAAAAAACCCCTCACTACAACCCTTATATATAATAAAAATTGAATTCCAAAAGTTGTTTGACCCTTGGATGCAGACAACCCAACTGTACAAGCCCGAATGAAGCTGCAACGATGTATCTCCTTTTAACACTTGTTCGATAACTCCCTGCAATCATGCACCTCACATAAAGGTGAAAATAATCAAAACATATAAATTGAAGGAAGTGAGGTTTATCTTGTTTATGGAGGGACTATTGGAACCTTTGAGAGGATGGATCAAGGCTTTTGATCCACCTACATTACAAGAAGTAATGAAAAAAACACATATTATGGAGATGGCTACTCCAAAAAAGTAGTTTCTACCTAAATCCATCACTCTTCCTATAGATGAGATCCATCCACCAGCTGTTGATTAGAAAAAAAATCAACAACTAAGGTTGATGAAGAGTCACAAGATGAATTGAGAAAAAATAAATTGTGTTATTGGTGCAAAGGGCCCTACAACAGGGAGCATGACTATCCTTTAAGGCCTAAGGGAAAAGCCAACCGCGTGATGTGGGTTTATTATGAGGATTTTGATTCTGAAAATTTAGATCAATGAGCTATTCCAGAGGATGATGAGGTTGGAAGAGCCTCTATAGAGTTCAAACTAGATGCTAAATTGTCTCCTTTAGCATTATTTGTTGATATACAAAAAGGGGCTTCATTTAGGATCAAAGGATTTGTGAATGGACAACTTTGTATCACTATGATTGACACTAGATCTAAGAATTATTTCATTGATGAGGGATTGGTAGCTACGTGTAGACTCCAGATAGAGGACTTCATAAGATTTAGGGTCACGGTTGCAGATGGATTTGCCCTTACTTGCACCAGGTGAATATGTAATCTCACTATATTGTTGAACAACTATGAGTTTCAAGCTAATTTATATGTGGTTAGCATGGGTGAGATGGACATAGTGTTAGGTATGAAATGGCTCCAAGATATTGGAGAATTCACTCTCAACATACCAAAAATGGAGATGAAGTTTAAGATGAATGGTAGAAGTTACGTGTTGAGAGGAATTGAAGATGGGAGTTTGTGTTCTATCTCCCTCAATAGGGAGAAGGGAATAAGGAGAGAGAAGGAGGTTGTATAGGAGGAGGAGGAGCGTGAGGCAATACAGGAGTTTGATTCTACTCATTGCTCTAATGGTTTGGAGATGGATAATTCAGATCAACATGGATTGGATGTGAAATTTGAGAATAATCCATTATTTGAGTCTGATGTTGGATTGGTTTATGACAATACACTCTTCGAGTTTGATGTTGATCTCACTCTTGACAAGTGCTAGTACAAAGTTGGGTGATGATCGTAGTATTTGGGATCCTTCTTGTCAATCAGGTTCCCAGATAGGGCTTATGAAGGAGTTTTATAGTGTGTACACAGCGAGGAGTTCCTACAGTTTTGTTTTTGATCCACCTATACATGATTTGTATTCGATGCATAATCATTGCATGCATGAGATAGATAGTTTGTATGACGTATTACTTGGCATGGATGTGTCACATACTGATTTTATCATTTAGTTAAATGCAATTATTAATAATGAGATTTTTGATGTTTATGATAGATGATTATTTAAACTGAAAATGAAAGTGAAATTTAAATTTAAATGCAAATGAAATTATTTGAAATTCATTATTGTGGAATTCGGGGTTTGTCATTGCTGATGAAAATTTGAGTGCAAGTGAACGTAGGAATAGGTGAACAAGAATGAAGGCGAGAACATTGATTAGGTAGAGTCATTTTAGCCATTAGACGTTAATGAGGATGATGGAATCTCACACACCCTTAATTAATTAAAACATAATTTGCATGATTAAATGGTTTAAATTTTTGTGGTTATTATGGCTATGCTTTTGTTTGAACGTAATTGTGAAAAAAATATGTTTGTTTTAAATGGAAATTTGATTATTTTTGTGAGGAAATTGATTTTTATTCAAGAATTGCTTCTTTGTATAAATAATTTATTATTAGTTGAAAATAATAATGCTTTTATTCTAAATTATTGGAATAAACTTTTAATTGTGAAAATGTATAAAATGTAAAAATTGTGTTATTGATTTAATTGTTATTTTCTCATTTAATAAATGAGAGAGGAAATATATGTTTAAATAAGAAATAAATGAAATACGTTTTAAATTTGAATTTGAAATCAAAACAACAGTTAACAGTTAGAAAAAAAAAATCTTTCAATCAATTTTGCATGCAATCACAAATGAAACTTGGAGTTCTGGAGATCAAAACATGAATAGTGGATCCGACTTTATGGTTAACTGCACCATTTGCATGAGATTGGAAACAGAGAGAAAATTCATTTTGGCAGAGATAGGAAAGAAAAATTCGTTTTTGGAGAGGAGGCTGAAAACAGTTTATATTTTTCATTATTTTATCCATTCTCTTTATCCTCTATGCGCGACCAAAGGAAGGGAGGTCTTAGAAATCAGAGGGTTATTACTGTTTTGGATTACTTATCTCCCATACGCGAGTGGAAGAGGGAGAATAATTTGTAAACTTAAAACTTTATTCTGCTACCTCATGCGCCAACAATAGAGAAGGGACACAACCAACAGAATAGAGAAGGGAAGTGTGTGGGAGAAGAGGAAGGAAGGTGCGACCTGAAGGAGAATAGAGGTGAAGAGGCGCGACCAGTCTAGAGAGGAGTAGATTATAACAGTTTGTAGTTCGAAATCTGGCTTCCATCATACACAAGCAACAATAAAAGAAAGAGGAGAGGGTGCGACCAGAGAAGAGAAGGGAGAAATTAGAACAACTATAGAAGATTCACAGAGGGAATTCACAATAGAGAGATAAAAGAAGAAGACTTGGGAAGCACCCAACAGGAAATTGAAAGAGAAAGAGAAATATTCATTGCCAGATTCAGGAAACACAGAGCAACATAAAATTGTCAGGTAGATTCAATGAAAACAAATTCACAGTCAATTCAAAACTGATTTTAATTCTTTTTATTTTATTCTTTTACTTAAACTATTGAAAACATATCACTGATTTCATCAAATTTAGGAGAAAGTTAAAACACCAAATTGTGTTTTTATCAGAAAACTACAAAATGACAGTAGATTTATCTATTTTTAGGAAATTCTTATTAGTAAATTGAAGGGATGCAAACATAAAACATACCATTTTAGATCTATTTAGATTTAGAAAAGCTTTAGAAAAATCTAAACTGCGCTAAAATGTGTCAATCTAGAATTGGAAATTGCAAGAAAAGAAACATAAAAGATAGGGAAATTATTACATAACTAAACAACTGAATGTTATTGGTTTCAATAAAATTTCCAGAATAATAAGATTAAATAACTTTTGTGTATTAAAATATGCTTGAAAAGTAAGAGTTAAATTTGATAAATCTTTAGGAATGATTCTGAAATTGCCTTCGAAACAAAATTAAATATGGGGTTTTATGTTTTTGCAAAGATAATATTTTAATGGAAATATGAAAACAAAAAAGAAAAGAAAGTAAAATTAAAAAATATAATTACTTTGAAATGAAACGAATTAGATAAAGATTATTTAAGGAAGTATAGTTAAATTATATGAGTAAATGAACTGAAATAATGTGTGCTCATTTATTGTTTCTTGTTTTTATATGTACTTAGATACATACTTGAGATACACCTTCTTTTATTTATTTTAAATATGAACATAATGTTATTTGTGATTTAAAACTGTGAAATTATTGTATTAAAAACCATGTTTGCTTGAATATAAAATTACAGTTCATGTGTTTGAGAAAGATCTATTTTGAATGGAACCATGCATGCTTGATAATTGAATGTGCATGACATGTGTTTGGAAAGTTACCTTCTGGGATGGGTGCCAAATATGGGTTTTTAGAGAGGGTATTTTTTCTTTTCCAAAACTACTATTATTTTTCGTGCATGACATTTTACTTGGCCAAGTAACTTAAGGAACATTGAAATAGATGGAATGAAATTAAATATCTACCATATCCTAGTATCGAACTTGCTTGTTTCTTAAATGAATTAGAAAAAGAAAATGCTTGTGGATTTACTAGTTATACTAGGCATGCACTAGATTCCATCTTGCTTGTCGATTGCTTTTTGTTAAGCGATTTGTGTAGGGTCGGGTATTCTTTGAATGACTAAGGAATTATGGGGAAGTGTAAGCTTCGAGGTTGGGCGAAAAAAGTGCCTAATCCTTGTTCTCGTCTTCATGTTTGAAGATATGCAATTGGATTGAAGATGAAATGAAGATTTCTTCTTATATCTATTGTATTTCATTATTGTATGATTATTATAGAGCTTAAGGCGACAAAATGCCTAAGTCTTGAATTGTAAACTCTAGTTACAAATGCTTTTGTATTTTAAATGTTGTGTAAGATGACACGCTTATGAAATTAATTGGAAGTATTATGAATCTTATTGTAGACTTTAAGTCGATATTGTGGAATCTTTTGAATTTTATGTAATCTAATGAATGGAGTTTCAACTTTTTTTGGAATATAAATGAATTTATTTAAGGAATTGTTGATGTTTGGAATTAAAGAGTTTCGCTCTTTACATTTGGTATCAGAGCCCTAGGTTTGAACACTAGGGTCCTTTGTCCATTACGCTAAAGAAAAATTCCTTGATGCAAGAATTGTTGATACATAATGGGTACAAGAGGAAAAGGATTTGTTGCAAGTAATGAGAATGATAGGTTGGATCAGATTCTCAATATTTTGAATCAGCAAGGCTCCAGAATGGATAATCTTGAACAAGAAGTTCGAGGAATGAGAGAAGGAAAAAAACCTCAGAATGAAATTCCCCAAAATTAAGAGCAACCCACTAATGAAAATCCAAGGGTTGAAGAACCACCAAATCCTCAAGCTAGGATTGAAGGAGAGTTGGCAAAAGACTTGAAAAGGGTAGTCCCGCCCAAGTTTGATGGTAAGACCATCGGTGATGGAGCTGAAGCCTGGGTAATTGAAATGGAAAAGTATTTTGAGCTTAGGAATATCTCTAATGAGACCAAGGCAGTTTGGGTTGTATATCATCTTACTGGAGAAGCTGCTACTTGGTGGGATAATGAAAAGACTGAGAAGAAGTTACTACAAGGTGGGACTACATAGGAAGTATTCTTGCAACTTTTCAGGAAGAGATGGATTCCACAAGTATTATTTGATAGAAAAATGACAGAGTTTCAGAATCTGACACATGGTGGTTTGACAGTTACTCAGTACTGGGAGAGATTCACTAATCTCCTGAAGTACGTACCACAGTACCAGATGGATGAGTGGTTCTGTATTCGGAAATTCATCCTAGGATTGAGGCCACAGATAGGAGTTGATGTGGATATTCATAATCCATTGACTATGGATGAGGTCTTCGAGAAGGCCATAAAAGAGGAACAAAAGTTGCAACATGTAGAAAAATACAGAAAGAATGTGAATGCTAAATCTAGATTTGGAAATAGGAAGTTCCAAAATAATAACAGTAATAACCAAAGGGGTAAGAATAATCAACAGACAAGGAACCTGAAGAGAGGAACAAACTCTCAAGAAAAAGGAGAAGGAAACTATGGTGGAAACAAGAAAGTGAATAATAATAACACCAACTTCTCTTATACCACGAATAGGATAGGTGGTCACCTAGGGCCACGAGGTGGATGTTACAATTGTGGAGGAGATCACTATACCTCCAATTGCACTCAACGTACATGAGGTCAGCGAGGAGGGACTGATTGGCGAGCACTACAACACCAGATTCATGTAGCGGTTGACAACCATCAAGCAGATTTTCAGGCTTCACCTATTCAGCTAACGGGTAAGCTTTTTGGTCAATCAGTTTCCATTTTCATAGATACAGGAGCTACTAAATGCTGTATTGATCCTAAAGTAGTTGCTAAGTTACCTATTAGACCCGGTTATATGTCACATGTATGGATGGTTCAGTATGGAAACTGAGCAAAGAAGAGGGTAGATTCATGTCTATCGTGCAGCGATTTAGAGCTATCTGATTTCCAAACCCAAGTTAACCTATATATAGCACCATTGGGTTCATATGATGTGATCCTCGGGATCAATTGGTTAACTAAGCATAAAGCCATAGTGAAATGTGAGGATACGATTGTGAGTTGTCTTGATGATTTTGGACATCCAGTTGAGATTTTTGGATCTCAAGAGCCTCTAGAGTTGAGACATATCTCAGCCATGCAGCTAAATAAAGCACATAGCAAAGGATGTTCCATATATGCTATATTGGTGAGTGACTTGGATAATGTACAATAAAGCTATCTAGTTCTCAAAGAGTTCTTGGATATCTTTCCTGAAGAACTTGCTGAGTTACCACCAAAGAGAGAATTTGATTTCTCGATTGAACTTTTACCTGGAACTAAGTCTCAATCCAAGGCTCCATACAAAATGACTACTACAGAGTTATATGAGCTGAAGGTTCAATTGCAGGAGTTACTGAAGCAGGGATTTATTAGACCAAGTGTATCTCCATGGGGTGTACCGGTAATCTTCATGAAGAAGAAGGATGGGACCTTGAGATTGTGTATTGATTATAGAATATCGAACAAGGTTACCATTAAGAATGGGTATCCTTTACCTAGGATAGATGAGTTATTTGATCAGATGAAAGGGGCCACAGTGTTTTCTAAGATTGATCTTAGATTAGGTTACCACCACTTAAGGATTAAGGAGGAGGATATTCCAAAAACAGCCTTCCGAACTCGGTATGGACATTATGAGTTCACAGTGGCACCTTTTGGTCTAACGAATGCCCCAACGACATTCATGAATCTAATGAACATCTTTAGAGATTGTTTAGATGATTTTGTGCTTATATTCATAGATGATATTTTGATTTACTCTAAGACAAAAGAGGAGCATGAGAAGCACTTGAGAATAGTCTTGCAACGACTAAGAGATCGAAAGCTTTTTGGTAAGTTTTTGAAGTGTACTTTCTTTCAGAAGAAGGTTCACTACTTGGGCGACGTCATATCTACTGAGGGAATCTCAGTTGATCCTGCGAAGATAGAAGCAATTATGGATTGGCCAACACCACAGAGTGTTATCGAGGTTCGTATTTTCATGGGACTTGCAGGATATTACATGAAATATGTGGAAGGATTCTCCAGGATAGCAACAACTATTACTTCTCTTCAAAAGAAGGAAAGGAAATTTGAGTGGACTAAGAAGTGCGAAGAGGCATTTCAATTTCTTAAATAGAAGTTGACATCGACACTAGTTTTGACTATACTAGATCCTAATGGACACTTCATAGTGATTATAGATGCTTCAGGTGAAGGTGTAGGAGCTGTGTTGATGCAGGAAGGGAAAGTGGTTGCATATGAGTCCAGAAAACTGAAACAATATGAATTGAATTATGCACCACATGATCTTGAGCTTAAAACTATTGTTCATGCATTACAAATGTGGAGACATTATCTCCTAGGGAAACCATTTGAACTAAAGACAGATCATTTAGGACTTAAGTACATCTTTACATAGCCTAACCTCAATGCGAGACAGAGGAGATGGCTTGAGTTCCTAAGTGAGTATGATTTTGGTATTGAGTATATCAAGGGAAAGGAAAATAGAGTTGCAGATGCTCTTAGCAGGAGAAGACATCTCTCTGCTATGCTGACCACAAGGTCAAATTTGAGATAGCAAGTGTTGCATCATCTTCCAACAGATGAGCATTATGAGAGGGTCAAGCAAGCCTTGGAGGAAGATCCTTTAGATCATAGATTTGATGGATATGTGATGGAGAATGATGGTATTTTGAGATATAAGGGAAGGATGTATATCCTTGAGGGTGGAGACTTCAGGAGGTTGATTCTTGAGGAAGTACATGATGCACGTTACTCAGGGCATCCAATAGTTACGAAGATGGTAGCAAAGTTGAAGAATTTGTATTTTTGGCAAAGCTCAAGAAAGATGTTATGGAATGTGTGGCTAGATGTTTGGAATGCCAGCAGGTCAAGGCTGAGCATGTGCATCCAACAGGACTTTTGTATCCCCATGATATACCTGAGTATAAGTGGCAAGTAATCAGTATGGATTTCATCCAAGGATTACCTTTGAGCAGGAATAGGCATGATACCATCTTAGTAGTCATTGATAAGCTAATGAAGGTTTCACATTTCATACCTAGGAATCTGAAAGATGGATCATTGACACTTGCTAAAAAATTTGTGCAAGAGATATTCTAATTGCATGGTGTACCAGAGACCATTATTTCAGATAGGGATACTAGGATGACATCTAGGCTTTGGACAACACTGAATGAAGCTTTAGGAACTAAATTGAATTTTAGTTATGCATATCACCCACAAATTGATGGCCAAATAGAAAGGGTCAATCAAGTTGTTGAGGATCTACTGAGGATGTACTGCATGGATCAGCAGTACAAGTGGGAGGAATATTTTCCATTGGTTGAGTTTTCTTACAACAAATCATTCCATGCATCTTTGGGTATGGCATCTTTTGAGGCACTTTATGGATAGAAATGTCGCACACCCATTAGTTGGGATAGGATGAAAGATAGGATCATCATTGGTCCGGATATGCTCAAGGAAATGGATGAGCAAATGAAGTTGATTAAGAGTAGGTTGAAGGAAGCGACCGATAGACAGAAGAGCTATGCTGATAGAAACGGGACTTTCAGATAGTTTGTTGCGGGAGATAAGGTCTTCTTGAGGGTTAAGCCTCATAAGAGCTCTATCTCATTTGGGAAATCATCAAAGTTGGCTTCGAGATTTGTGGGACCCTTTGATGTACTGGAAGTCATTAATCTAGTTGCTTATAGACTAGTTACCACCTTCTCTAGCTCGACTCCATAATGTATTCCATGTTTCTTTATTGAAACCATACCATCGTGATGCATCTCATATACTTGATTGGAGTTCATTACAGGTATAGGACCCAGGGGTGGTGTTAGTGGAGCTCATCTGAATCTAAGACAAGCGTAGCATTAAGTTGCGTAACAGGGATAGTACTCAGTACAAAGTCCAGTGGGACCAATATACTGAGGATAGTGCTACATGGGAGGATTTTGAGACGATTGACCATCATTTTCCTCATTTGCTTTCTTAAATTAGTATTTTCTTAATGCAGAGATACTTGATACTCTGGTTTTTGATTCACATTTTGTAGACTTGGATAGTGTGGATGCTACTATGAATTGTTTATGCTTATGTTTTGAGAACTATGATGTTAGTTATTATTTCATTATGATTGAGATACTATGTTTTACTGATTGAGATACTATGCTTATTTATTGATTAATAAGACATCGAGACGATGTCTCTTCCAAGAGGGGAAGGATGTCACGTACTGATTTTATCATTTAGTTAAATGTAATTATTAATCATGAGATTTTTGATGTTTATGATAGATGATTATTTAAATTGAAAATGAAAGTGAAATTTAAATTTAAATGCAAATGAAATGATTTGAATTCATTATTGTGGAATTCAAGGTTTGTCATTGCTGATGAAAATTTGAGTGCAAGTGAACACAGGAACAAGTGAACGAGAATGAAGGCGAGAACATTGATCAGGTAGAGTCATTTTAGCCATTAGACCTTAATGAGGATGATGAAATCTCACACACCACTTAATTAATTAAAACGTAATTTGCATGATTAAATGGTTTAAATTTTTGTGGTTATTATGGCTATGCTTTTGTTTGAACGTAATTGTGAAAAAGAATATGTTTGTTTTAAATGGCAATTTGATTATTTTTGTGAGGAAATTGATTTTTATTCAAGAATTACTTCTTTGTGTAAATATTTTACTATTAGTTGAAAATAATAATGCTTTTATTCTAAATTACTGGAATAAAACTTTAATTGTGAAAATGTATAAAATGTAAAAATTGTGTTATTGATTTAATTATCATTTTCTCATTTAATAAATGAGAGAAGAAATATATGTTTAAATAAGAAATAAATGAAATACGTTTTAAATTTGAAATTGAAATCAAAACAACAGTTAACAGTTAGAAAACAAATATCTTTCAATCAATTTTGCATGCAATCACAAATGAAACTTGGAGTTCTCGAGATCAAAACATGAATAGTGGATCTGACTTTATGATTAACTTCACCACTTGCATGAGATTGGAAATAGAGAGAAAATCCGTTTTGGCAGAGACGGGAAAGAAAAATTCTTTTTCGAAGAGGAGGCTGAAAACAGTTTATGGTTTTCATTATTTTATGCATTCTCTTTATCCTCTATGCGCAGCCAGAGGAAGGGAGGTCTTAGAAATCGGAGGGTTATTACGATTTTGGATTACTTATCTCCCATACGCGAGTGGAAGAGGGAGAATAATTTTTATACTTAAAACTTTATTTTGCTATCTCATGCGCCAACATTAGAGAAGGGACACAACCAACAAAAAAGAGAAGGGAAGTGTGTGGGAGAAGAGGAAGGAAGGTGTGGCCTGAAGGAGAATAGAGGTGAAGAGGTGCAACCAATCTGGAGAGGAGTAGATTAGAACAATTTGTAGTTTGAAATCTGGCTTCCGTCATACACAAGCAGCAACAGAAGAAAGAGGAGAGGGTGCGGCCAGAGAAGAGAAGGGAGAAATTAGAACAACTACAAAAGATTCACAAAGGGAATTCAAAGCAGAGAGATAAAAGAAGAAGACTTGGGAAGCACCCAACAGGAAATTGACAGAGAAAGAGAAATATTTATTGCTAGATTCAGGAAACACAGAGCAACATAAAATTGTCAGGTAGATTCAATGAAAACAAATTCACAGTCAATTCAAAACTGATTTTAATTCTTTTTATTTTATTCTTTTACTTTAACTACTGAAAACATATCACTGATTTCATCAAATTTAGGAGAAAGTTAAAACACCAAATTGTGTTTTTATCAGAAAACTAGAAAATGATAGTAGATTTATCTATTTTTAGGAAATTCTGATTAGTAAATTGAAGGGATGCAAACATAAAACATACCATTTTAGATCTATTTAGATTTAGAAAAGCTTTAGAAAAATCTAAACTACGCTAAAATGTGTCAATCTAGAATTGGAAATTGCAAGAAAAGAAACATAAAAGATAGGGAAATTATTACATAACTAAACAACTGAATGTTATTGGTTTCAATAAAATTTCCAGAATAATAAGATTAAATAACTTTTGTGTATTAAAATATGCTTGAAAAGTAAGAGTTAAATTTGATAAATCTTTAGGAATGATTCTAAAATTGCCTTCGAAACAAAATTAAATATGGGGTTTTATGTTTTTGCAAAGATAATATTTTAATGGAAATATGAAAACAAAAAAGAAAAGAAAGTAAAATTAAAAAATATAATTACTTTGAAATGAAACAAATTAGATAAAAATTATTTAAGGAAGTGTAGTTAAATTATATGAGTAATGATCCGAAATAATGTGTGCTCATTTATCGTTTCTTGTTTGTATATGTACTTAGATACATACTTGAGATACACCTTCTTTTATTTATTTTAAATATGAATATAATGTTATTTGTGATTTAAAACTGTGAAATTATTGTATTAAAAACCATGTTTGCTTGAATATAAAATTACAGTTCATGTGTTTGAGAAAGATCTATTTTGAATGGAACCATGCATGCTTGATAATTGAATGTGCATGACATGTGTTTGGAAAGTTACCTTCTGGGACGAGTGCCGAATATGGGTTTTTAGAGAGGGTAGTTTTGCTTTTCCGAAACTACTATTATTTGTCATGCATGACATTTTACTTGGCCAAGTAACTTAAGGAACATTGAAATAGATGGAATGAAATTAAATCTCTACCATATCCTAGTATCGAACTTGCTTGTTTCTTAAATGAATTAGAAAAATGAAAATGCTTGTGGATTTACTAGTTATACTAGGCACACACCATATTCCATCTTGCTTGTCGACTACTTTTTGCTAAGCGATTCTTAAAGGGTCAGGTATTCTTTGAATGACTAAGGAATTCTGGGGAAGCGTAAGCTTCGAGGTTGGGCGGAAAAAGTGCCTGATCCTTGTTCTCATCTTCATGTTTGAAGATATGCAATTGGATTGAAGATCAAATGAAGATTTCTTCTTATATCTATTATATTTCATTATTGTATGATTATTGTAGAGCTTAAGGTGACATAATGCCTAAGTCTTGAATTGTAAACTTTGGTTACAAATGCTTTTGTATTTTAAATGTAGTGTAAGATGACACATTAATGAAATTGATTGGAAGTATTATGAATCTTATTGTAGACTTTAAGTCGATATTGTGGAATCTTTTGGATTTTATGTAATCTAATGAATGGAGTTTCGACTTTCTTTGAAATATAAATGAATTTATTTAAGGAATTGTCAATGTTTGGAATTAAAGAGTTTCACTCTTACAGGATGTGAGAAGAAAAATTTATCAGTATCTTGAGTTGCTTCTTCTTGATGATCACACTCCTGAGACACCTGACATCAGGGTTGGCATTGTTCATTAGGTTTTGTTAGTTGTACTTATCTTGGTGTTGTAGGAGATGGTTGTTTCTATAAGGGGCATTACACAATTCTTCCCTTGGGACCCTGGTGAGGTGGTGTTTTTTTGGCAGTTGAGATTGCTTTGGGACAAGCAATTTCAGGGAGGGCGATCTGTAATGTCCCCTTTTTAGCTCGTTTTAGCTTCCTGATGGATTAGCCTATTATCCAACCCTCATAGGCTAATAGATTTGGTTAGGGGGTCCAGTGTGGTAGATATTTGGTTCTATGGAGGCATTTGGTGGTGTATTTCTTCTCTAGATCTTGGTGTTGCTTAGGATTGGCCTTTGGGAGTGATTTGGGACTCAATTGTGCACACTTACTATTTATAGTAAGCAACTTGGTTAATGGAGTCTAATATTACTATTTTTAGAAAGGCACCTAGATGCGTAGTGGATGCAAGTTCTGACCTCCTAGTTCAAATGGAATGGAAAAATGATGATTATTATGAAAGATATATTATTTTAATTATTATTAAAATTAAACTTTAATAAGAATTAATTATTTAAAAAGTGCATAACATAAGGTCATATTTGACTTTATTAGTGGGGGCCATTCTATGACATAAGTTAATTATTAAAAGGCATTTGACTTGGGCACCTATTTCAATGAGTTATTATAAAGTACAAAAAAATCACATTTTAAAATGTATTTGAATGATTATTACATCTCTTGGAAGTCATTATTTTTTATGATACATATATAAGCATCCAAAAAGAAAAATCGATTCATTCTAGACCATTCAATACTTATGATTTTTGAGCTTTGCTTTGGAGGACGTGAGAACCAGGGGTTTTCAATAATCTTGGCACTGGAGAGCATAACATCTTTAGTGTTTCAGCCTCTTGAGGATCTGAAATACCATCTGAAGGTAGCTTAATTAGGTGGCTACACTCAGTTAATGTCACCATTGAGCAGATTGGAGGAGTTTCTTCATAGTTTTTGAAGGGTTTATTGCCAAAGATTAGAAGTACATAAGTTTGTTGAACAATAATGAATATCATTACCATGTTGGTCCGTACACAATAACAAGAGCAGGTTGTACTATTTACCTTAATGGTCGTACAATCTTGTATGTAGGATGTTTTCTCTCTAGGCTAAATTTCCTTTATTTTTTAGCTAAGATCACTTGTGACTTGGGTGGCTAGGGGTTTGAAATACAAAAACAACATTCAATGCATGCAGAACTCAATCTTTGTGCAAATTGACCTCTACAAGGGTTTTTCCAGTGCAAATTTTTATTTCTAGATTTTGAGAATATACTAGCTTGGCTTTATCGGGTATGAAAGCATTGTAAAAATCTTTATATAATAATTTGATCACAATATGATCCTTTTTATTCTCTGTCAGAGTATAAATATCGCATAGTTAGGTAGTTAGTAGATTTCCTTGTGGTTTTCACTTATTTTCTGGACCCCTATCCCTATGGACGCCAGTGCATCCTTGAGACACTAGTGTGCCACAATGGAGTCCATGATTCGGGCTGCCATTCTCATATAGTGAGTTGTCTGGGCAATAGGCTAGACTTGGGAAATCAACTCTTCTGACTCCATCAACATTCAGTTTTAGTAGAAGGAAAGTGACAAGCTATCTACCCATCCTTTTCAACGTAAGCACCTTATCCTTTTTCAATCTTCTTAGAAAACTTGAGGTATTTTAAGGCAACACATTCCTTAGGACTCTTTCATGACCTAGAGTTCTGAGGGTGATAGGCCCCCCTTCTCTACACATACTAAAGTTATATTCCAAATAATCATTGTTTATTTATAGTTGTGGGTAAGGAAGATGATGTATGCCAGTTATGGAATGAGATATTGTAACAACTAAATTTCATAAGCATGCAACTAATATACTATAATGACATGGTTTCAGATGTTACCTCTAGTTTCTCCATCCAAAGGTGTACGCAAATAATGTGTTCAAGGGAAACATCAAAATATTTTTAGTATAAGCCACAATGTACTTAGGATAACCTTGATTGTATGCATTGTGAATAATTGATCACTTGCAACATTGAGTTTATTTTAAATTTTCTTGATGATATCTCTAGACATAATTAAATTTATTTTATGAATTTTAAGTCCCTTGATTTGGATAAAGTCATTAATTGAACAACCATGATTAAGAAATAATTTATACATACTATTAAATATTTGAGATAGGATCATGAGAATAGTATGTTACTCATGCCTTGGAAGTTTATTTTACCATGCAATTTTATTTTTTAATGCACTATTCATAGCTATTCAAGATAGCACATTATTTTCTATTCTTCCCAACATAAGGGTGTAGTAGAAATGAAGAAAAAAGGTTTGGTTGAAATTACATGTTATATGTTCTAAGCCAAAGGTATGCATGATGTATTTTGGATCAAAGCAATTTTTTGTGATAGTTACATTACTAATAGAGTTTCTACAAAAGTTATTTGGGATGTCACACTATGTGAGAAATGATGTGGTAGGAAATTAGATTCTATTCACTACAAAGTGTTTAGTAGTGTTGCATGGG
Source organism: Sequoiadendron giganteum (assembly GCA_007115665.2). NCBI lineage: Eukaryota > Viridiplantae > Streptophyta > Pinopsida > Cupressales > Cupressaceae > Sequoiadendron > Sequoiadendron giganteum. Next base: position 392,974,258 of record CM021107.1, read on the forward strand.
TCCATATTCTAGATGAAATATGGAAAAGTAATTTTCCTAAGAGCAATAAGTACATCATGATCGGCTATTTGGTAGACTGCATATCCAAAAAATTCTGAATATACTACTAAGAATGGTATTTTTATTTGGAGAGGTAATTTTTTATTATGTGTCTCTATTTGAATAAACATCAATGTGCATTAAACTCATACTAACTATTTTTTTTATGTTAATAAGAATTAGGTCTTCCTAGTTCTACTTTGGATGGTCCTTCAATTGTGACTATTGAGGAATTTTACAAAATTTTGAGGTTGTTTCATGAGATGCCACACAATCTATCATTAATAAAGAGAGTTATGGGTAATTATAATATTGCGTCAAATCACATGATGGTCCTACACATAAGATTCTTACTTTTGTAGGGATGATAATAATCCCAAGAAAACTGTTAGAATTATGAATAAACATGAGATGCATAATCAAATAATGAATAAAAAACCTTCCACGTAAGAACTCTACAAAATAAATATTTGGTATTTCTCAACAAGAAAAAACTTAGAAAATTAAAAGTTTCCATGAATCTCAATAGAGATCAACTAAGATAATAAAATGAGAGTGAGATCTTTATAGGAGCAACCCTATATGATAAAGGGATAAGATCATGACAAGTTTTGTCTTCCTCTGTGATGAGACAAATTGATCTAATAATAGCTCACTCTAGTTAACAAAAAAATCACTCCTAAGTTTAACTTAAGTGGATGAAATAAATCAGACTAATAATCAATTAAATATTATTTAATTATTAGATACTATATGATTACTCTAACACCCCCCCTTAAGATGGACTTAGGAAGTAGCTAAAACCCATAAAAGTAAAATACATGATGGGTCCCAACAAACAAAGACTAATGAGGTACCCATGTACAAACAATATAATCTCTCACAATTGGAGAAAAAAGGAGAAAACCTCATGGGAAAAACTCCTCTCCAATAGAAAGAAAGGAAAATGAAGGACTAAAAAGCATTCAAAACGATGTGAAGGACTAATAATCCTCCAACCAAAACAATGTTCGAAAAATAATAGGAACATGAAGAACATCAATGGAGCACGAATAAGTTGTAAATAATTGTCAAATGATGACTGCTAAAATGAATAAACTCCTTTAAAATAGATTATGATCAAGATCACGAAGGCAAGAACCTGCATGAGTGCCTCCAACGATACTACTCGAATTAGATGACAAACTAAGGAAAACATATGGAACTCAAAGATACAAATGGCATAGATAACAATAGTCTGAAGAACAATGAAAAAATGAAAATGGAAAGTTGCCTTGAAAAAATAGGAATCCAAGAGTTTCCCTATGGTAAATGATCCATTTCACCTAAATGCATGGTTAACTAGTTGTTGCATCCGCCTAGTACATAGGACAAATAATTAGATACATAGATCACTCCAAAAATGAAACCAAGGAAGCATTAGCATCAATAGTAGAAACCCCCCATAATGTGGAAAGGGAGAGCCAAGACAGGTACACTAAAATTATGTGTCACCAAGAAGTGCATGTAGGAGAACAAAGAACATCTGAACATGCAACTAAAAGAGTACCAGAAAAGAAAAGGGTGTATAAACTAAAGTACACACATGAGGCATGAATCATGAGGATTTGATTCTATCGTGGAAGAAACATTCACTTTACAAAGGTGTGATGATGAAATAAAGGCACTCACAACCCACCCATGACACTTTATATCATAGTGCGAGTACAAAAGGCACAATAGGATATGTGAAATCCCCAAAATGTATACACTAGAATGTCACTTTATCCCAGTACATCTATAAAATAGAAATCAGATGCAAAAGATGTCTACAATGCCCAAATAGGAAAAAATACTATAAATAAATATATAATAGCCAAAAACAAGTAATCCCACACAAATATAAAGTTTCTAGGAGCTATAATGTCTAATTAATTCACCAAAATATGAAAACACAAAAAACTAAATAAAATTTACCTAGAGAGAAATCTAGAAAAAATGCATGGATGGTTGTGAAGATCTCTAAAAGATAGTCCCAACACCACTAGAATAAAAAAAAACAAAGAAACTAATCAAAAATTATGAGCTCGGGAGTGAAAAAACACCTCTAACTTTGATAGGCTATAAAATATACAAGTAGCAAAAAATGGTGATGAGACCCACACCAATAGAAAGTTACATAACACTAGCTTTTCAATGATACCTTGCTTGTCAAATTTTGATATTGTACAGCTAAGTTATGGCCCAAAAAAAACTAACTCCTTTAGGGCCAAAAGGGGCCCTACCAACCATCCATACTACTAACGTCCACATGATGCCATGCTAATGTCAATGGAATATTTGCAGAATATTCCCTTCATCGAAAAAATAAAAATATGACCACCTAAGAAAAAGCATACATCAAAATATGTTGAATAGATAATTTTCCAGAAAAAGGTCGTCAGTAAAAAACTACATCAGAACATGCCAAAATAATGATGGAATATTCTTCCTAGGGTTTGGTGCAAGGGATGTCGAAAATATGGAGCGGTGCCTGAAAATTAAAAAATGGTAGAATTTGTTTAAGGCGGTTTGAATAGTCGCTACCGACGAATTTGGAAGTTGTTGATTGACAATAGTAAGGTCATCGAGCGACTTCACAATGGTCATGACGGTGTATAAGCTCTCATTGATGGGCCATGTAGGTCATGCCCAACGACTAGGCCCACAAGCCTACAAGTGAAAGTACTTGTAGGTACTCACTCCCTTTTTTATTTTATTTGAATTTATTAAAAAAATAAATTAAAATGTTGATAGTTTTTTAAAAAATAAAAAATAAAAATCCATGCATAGGGCCATATGAGCCATTGTGCAAAAAAAAATTCCTTAGAAGCTCCTCATGGGTAAGATATACAAATTTATAGTCAAAATTCATTAAATCGACCTCCTAAATGCAATAGTGAGGTCCTCTTCATGTCAAAATGCACCAAAAATTTGCCAACCTCCAAAAATTGCAAAAAAAACAATGGAGATTCCAAATTTGATCCTGTAACCCTAGTTGAGAGAAAAACTCAAAAATGGAGAAGGGGTTTGTTGAATCCACGCTATTATACCATGTTAGAATTATGAATAAACATGAGGCGTCTAATCAAACAATGAACAAGACACCTTCCATGCAAGAGCTCTGCAAAACAAAGATTTTATATTCCTCAACAAGAAAATACTTACCTAATGAAAAGCCTCCATGAATCTCAAGTGAGGTAATGCAATGAGGGTGAGTGCTTTATCAAATCAATCCTAAATGATAAAGGGATTAGATAATGACAAGTGGTGTCATCTTGTGTAATGAGACATATTGATCTAATAATATCTCACTTTAGTTAATATAAAAAACACTCCTAAGCTTTTCTTAAGTGCATGAAATGAATTAGACTAATAAGCAATTAAAGATTAATTAATTATTAGCGAATGCATGATTACTCTAACACAAATTACTATTTCCCTTGAAGATGCTAAGGGAAATAGGAGGGACATGAATATGTCATAGAGAACCCAAAAGAACAACAATCCCAATATGCTAGGGATGATGGGGAAAAAGGAAAGGTAAAGTGGATGTTAGATTTAAAATTTATGAGGATTGGAAATCAATTTACCAAATAGTTAGAATTTTTCAAGTTGTCGGTAGTTATCATTAGGTATGACATTAATGTATCTCTTCTTATAGGAGGCTAAATTCATTGTTAATGGAATATTTTTTTACCCAACCATGTTGTGTTTTAGAGGGGCTATTATAATACCAAAGCCATCTTTTTGGGCCCCTTTTATTCATAAATACTTGTAGTGTATCATTCAATTATGTGTAGCTTGCACATGTAACTTGCACTTATATACATTGGAGTTAGAACCTGAAAGGTTTGAACTATCATCATGTAACTTAATTTGAGGTGTATAAATAGAGGCAATCCCTCCCCCCTTTTCCATCAAATTTCTATCAATTTATTATTTTATGTAATATTATTATTTTGGTGTCTATCAACATTACTTCATATTAGTATTCTCTCTTTCCTTGTGAAGTTTTATTTGTAAATCAATAATTGATTTATGCCATTAATCTCACAATATTTTCCTAACATGACATTATAAAACTCTCTACAAGTGAAAAGGTGGTGCCCTCATTGGGCCAATTTCCCATAAAGATTTAGGGTGAGTAATAATGGGACATAGGATCTATATTTTCAACCTCTTAGAGAATTATTGAAATATGAATTTCAAATAATTTTCAATAGTATTTCATGGAGAAATGTAAGTGGCATATAAGATAATATCCATAAAAATCTACTCTTCGAGAATATAAAAGGGGAAAAATTATAAACTTGAAGAGAGTGATTAGACCCAAAGAGGTGAATATAGAATAAAGGATAATTCTAATTTGATGAAACATGTTTAAAAAATTAAATGAGTACAAAAAATGGCCCAAGAGGGTAAGCTTCATGTCGAGGGTTGATCCAAATGTATAAGATATATTATCTATTAAATAAACCTTTAAAAGGGGAAAGGGTAGAGGATCTCTCTTAATATACACTCAAAGAAAAATATTCACTACAAAAAGTAAATATGACAGGAAGCCACTAGGCTATAGTTAGAAAAATAGACAAAAAAATAATGAAATAAAGTAATACAATATGGTGGGTGGTACACAAAGTAAATATTCAATGAGTAATGCTGTATAATCAAACCATATGACATCGATAATCATTCCTACAAAACTTGAAAAATGAAAGGTGATAAATGGTAAAGAGATATTAAACTTAGATCAATTTGTTGGCACACTAAACTCCCCCATGGTTTGAGTACTTATGGAGAGATGGTTGTATATGGAGTCAAGAAGGATAGAAGAAAACCTAGCGAACAATAGTTGGGGACTTTTAAGAATTTGTGTATTTTTTGGTTTCTCATAATCTCAAATCTCTAAGGCCTTTATTTATAAATTATCTTCCTTTTGTGAAACTTCTTTAACCCCAAGTGACAAGTTGTTTAGAAATTTCCATTGACCATGAATAGTGAAGTAGATAAAAATTAATTCCACAAAGAAATAAATTTAACATCACTAACCATGAATAATGACATTGATTAAATGAAGGTAAAAAATCAAAAGGTTTCCAAGGGGCTAGAATGAGTTATGAAGGTTGATTAGGCATCATTAGGGCAATGGTGATAAAAAATAAGCACTATGTGAGGGAAAAAATTGGGACACAAAAATAAATAAAATACATAATCAAGGATGTACACCACATATCTTGACCAGAATACTTGAATCTATCCACCCCAATCCCAACTTTGGAAGGTTAATGTGATTTTTAGAAAAACATGTCAGCAAAGTATTTTTGAGGTGTATAAAGAGGTGATGAATGCTCAATGGACTATACAAAATTAAAATGGACAAGTGATGTTTTATACACAAAGTTTAACTTCCAAAATTTTCTATCATCTTAGATCAAGTCTAGATTCTTGGCCATGTTATAAACACCAAAAAATTGTTTCATCCACTACTAATATAAAATATAGAAGAGTAGTAAACTAATATAAAAATAATTATGAATTTGTTAGTTGTTTGGTGAAGTTGGCATTCCCCACGTAAAACTAGACCAAAAAATTTAATAGCCAAGACACAAACCACACTCCACAAAATGGATTTTAGATAATTGAGAAGTAATATATATACTTGTCAAAAATAATTGTATAGTATCATGTTTTTTGGGTCTATGCATCATCCATTGGTTGGGATACATATATTGATTTGGAGTATAGATTGGTCTAGGTACACATATCAACCACATAGACACAAATCACATGTGGTGCATTTTGGGTCAATAACATACATAGATGTTAGATTGCGACAATAATATAAAGCATTTAAATATTATCTTAAAATAATCAATATTTTCCTTAAGAGATATATATAGTTTTTCTATGTTTGACGATGGCTATTATGTGGAAGATATTATATATCTTTGTAGCTTTGCAAGGAAAATCTATTCGTAATAACAAATATGAGAAGATTGCAATTTTTATTTTGCACAATAAGAATACAATTACCTTTGTCCCATGAATGTTTCCCTAGCACATTGTCAGGATTTTACCATGTAAATTTGTGTCTTGTTGAATGTGCTTTATTTATTTTATTTTATCCCTTCTTTTTTCTTCATAACTAAGTTGTGCTACAACATTATATGATTTTGTGGGCTCATGTTTTCTCAACATGTGGTATCAAAGCCTTTGTTTTTGGAATGATTGTGTTAGGACATAGTGTGTGTTCTAAAACATCAAAAAGGGAAGGTTTCAAATTCAAGGTGTGAAGTAGACAAGTTCAATGGGAAAAATAACTAAGTTGTGGAATATCAAGATGTATGAATTTCTGGGACAACAAGGACTACACAAAGCATTATAGGTAAGTTAAAGAAACCTACAAATATGATTTATGAGGATTGGAAAGGTCTGGATACAAGAGCTCTTAGCACAATTCAGTTATGTTTAGTAGATGATATTACTTTCAATATTGTTGGAAAGGAAACAATAGCAATTTAATGGAGCATAATGGAGATTATTTACATGGAAAAATACTTGACAAACCAAATCTACTTGAAAAGGCATTTATATAGTTGGTGAATGAAGAAAGGTACTAAAATTGTTGAAAATTTAAATATTTTCAATACTCTTATGTGCCAATCAACTAGTAGTAAAATTTGAAGATGAAGACAAGGTAGTCATATTATTGTGTTCATTTCCTAAATCCTAGAACCACTTAGTCACTTCCATTAGCTTTAGCACAGTAAAAATATTTTTGATTTTGTTGTTTGAGCCTTGTTATCTAAGGAGACATGGAGGAAATTTGATATAGAAATCTCCACACTAGAAGCAATCGTGACTAGGGGTTAGTCCATAAAAAAGGGAAGGATTCAAGAGGTACATTCATATCTAAGTCAAAAAGAAGAAAGGGTAAGGGAGAATACTAGTACTACAAAAAAATAGGGCATCTCAAGAAATATTTTTAGAAGAGGAAAGAATCTAAGGATGACTATATAAAGGAAGCTAATCCAACTGAGACAAATTCAGGTATGGTTGATGAAGTAATATCTATTTGTAACAATTCAAAATCTCATGAGGAATAGTTATTAAATTTTGGTGCTTCAAATCACATTTGTCCACAATGGAATCGGTTTTATTCTTATTGAACTATTGATGGTAATGTTTTTGAAAAGTTAAACAACATTTACAGGGCATTGTACCCCACACAACGAGCCCCTAGGGCCAAAAAAAGGACAAGTCTTAAAAAGCTAACATAAACAGGAAAAAATAGAGACAACCCAAAGGCAGCACAACAACAGTCGGGAAACAACCGATAGACCAACACTAGGAGCAACTAACTGGCATCGTCCTAGTTTTTAATTAGGAGGTCCACTGCCTCGTCTCCCACCCACTCTTTTTTTTCCTGGCTATTGTTCCCCTCCAGTTCCTCTTTTATGGCATTTGACAGCGTACTCGTAACAAAGTGACCCAGTTTCATGGTGAAGCGAGTCAGCCCCTGAAATCTCTTGTCCAGAGTGTCCAATCTCTTCACCACCTTGTCTGAATCCTCCCCAACATCCATAGCACCCTGAACCTCACCAGGTTCATCCACCAATGGCTACGGAGAGTGCAAGCCAGAGCCACCAAAAGGGAGCTTGTTGTCAACCAAAGTAAGTTGGGGCCTCTCCATCATGTCGCCTTCCACATCTTTAGACTCTTCTTCCTTGTAACCCTTGTTTTCTGACTGCTCCTCCTCTGAATCCTCAATGATTAACCTCTTCTTATTGCTCTTGGCCAGCCTCCCAGATCTCCTCCTGACACTTTCCCCTCCAATCAGCTCCGTGTTCCCCACAACCGTATCCCCTCTAGAATCTTTCCTAATTGCATTCTTACCCTTTCCATCTTTAACAGTCATAGCCTGCATGCATTTCTCCTTACCTTTTTTTGACATAGTGGCAGTAACAGCCGTGTTAGCCTGAGTGGCTTTTAGCTCATAGAGCCCTTCCGCTGCATGGGCCTTTCCAAGCCCACCCTTAAGCTTTTTGGTGGCAAATTTAGTCTTGGCGTTCCCCACATTGTCAAAATTAGACTTCCGAGGAAGACTCTTGGACTCAGCCGAGGAGATATGCACCATAGAGAGGGGTTCAATGTTCTCAACATGGACAATGGTGATGGCTTTAGGCGAGAAAAGGGAAAGATGGAAGTGATATAGGTGGAGGATTAGCCCCTGATGGAGCGGGAGCGGCGGAAGATCACATGGATTTCGATTGGCTAGCGCTTTACACTTGTCCACCAAAATTTCCAGGTCCATTAGAAGGAAAAATGGGAAGCTAAGCAACATTTTATGCCTAAGGTGGTTTAACAGAGGGAAATGATAAAAAGAAACAAGTTTTGAATCTACCTTCTAGCGTAACATATTTCATCAGTTCCATGCAAACCATGTCCCATGGCTTAGGAAGCTCTTCCCTTTCAAACCCCGCCTGGTTCCTAACCGGAGTCTCCTCTCCTCTAAAGAATGCCTTAAGGCTCTCGTGGTCTGACTTTTTAGTGTGTTTGGGATATTTTTTCCCCACACACAACAACCTCGTAGCCTGCACAATAACATCCTCACCAATTTCGAATGAAATCGCACCAATGGAAACCCTCCTATCCTTCCAAGAACTGACAAATTGGCCCGATAAAATGGGGTCATGGTTGACTAAGCATTCCATGAGCGAAACAATCCCTCCTTCCACGCAAATATGCCATACCAGCGGGTTGTTTCTAAATTCATCACAACTATCCGGTTCTATCTGAATGCGATCACCCCCCATACTGCCAGACTGCTCAGAAAGCTCACAAAAATGCAAGAAACACCAAAAATAACAGTCGCGAACAATAATCTCAAGAAGATAGTTAAGGCAGGGATTACAGCGAAGCAAATTGATCCCCGCATACCATTCACATGCACGGAGAGGAAATATACCATAGTGAGAAAAGACACCAAAATTAATGAATTTATGATTATAGCAGAGAAGGCACAAGTTGGCGAAGATGAAGGAAAAGCACGAAACCCCATGCGGACGGACCAATAAACTTAATTTAGAAACCCTCCTAAATAAGCCAAAGGAACCCCCAGCTAAACTAATCGGCCTGAAGTCTCTAGAATGCAGCCAAATCACATCATAGAAAGTCACATCATTATAAATACACTCACTTCTCCAAATGCAATGAGAAGATAAAACAAGCAACCCAATTCCCAAAGGAGTAACATGCACAGTATGGTCCCACACCTGATAAGAAGTCACGTCCTTCCAATTAACCCTCATCACGTTGCCAAAACTAGATTTGATCTCCTCAATTAAATCCCTTCCCCGCCATCTCATCATAATCTTATAAACTAAACCCATCCAACAAGTCCACAGGACAGACACGTGGATGCTCCTTTCCCTACCCCACGCACACTCGACTTTACCAGGAAAACTCCACCTGTACTCCATACCAATATTGACACTCATCCACCAGCACACCCAAATTAACCAGTGGGCCCCCCAATCAACTCTCATCATCCATAAGTTGAAAATCATTATAAACCATGGTAGACTTGTCCCACTCTATCAAAGCTTGAATATTTGGTGGTAGTCTTTTCTTATTCCTCCAACATCTAGCCAAATCCCAACCCGAGCTAAGATTAGCCAAGGCATCCACCACACGGTTACCTTCCCTGAAAATATGAGTCACCTTTTTGTCCCTTAATTTGGACATAAGGAAGCTAGCATCCATCAAAATGTCCTTGGTATTCCAGCCTATAAATCTATATTTTTCCATAGCATCTGTCACCACTTTGGAATCTCCTTCAATATGGAGATTAACAATCTCCAGAGAAACAACAATTTTAAGGCCCATGAACAGCACTCGAGCCTCAGCAACCAGGGATGATTGAACCCCAATGCCACCAGCAAACCCCGCCACCATATTTCCCATAGAGTCTCTGATAATCCCACCTATACTTTCCTTCTTGGGTTGCCTTTAGCAGCCCCATCAAAATTAATTTTGAACCATCCACAATCTGGAGGCTCCCATTTGGTATTTTTCCTAGCTAGAAGTTTTGAATTATCAAAGGCATTAGCCTTTAGATCCTGATGCATTCCTTAGCCATTCTTATTTCGTAGTCTAGTGGCCCCACATCAGGAAGTTTCCCATCAAAGAGGGAGATATTCTCCTCTATGAGTCGAACACCAATGCCAAACACCTCCTTGGGGCTCCACTCAATATTCTTGAAAACCCTATTATTCCTCTCCTTCCACAAACACTAGCCTAAGATTGGGGGGTTTGCCTCCAAATTTCACCAATCAGAGGATGGGAAAAAGGCCCATTCCAACCCTGAATAAATGACAAAAGTTATTTGCTCATAACCCAATGGATGTCAGGTTTCTCAAAAGCCATCCCCCAAACTTCAGCAACATACGAGCAGTGTAACAACAGGTGGCTGATGGTTTCCTCCCCCTCCTTGCAAAAAAAACATCTATTAGGAAAGCACAACCCCTGAGTCCTCAAGTTGTCCTGAGTTAAGATCCTATTATGACAGGCCATCCACCATATTTTTTTTATCTTAGGGAGCATGTGACGATTCCAAACCCTCCTCCAGTGTTTCTCAACAAAATCTTCCTTACTCAATAGTCTGTAAGTGAATCAAACCAAAAGATCCCCCTGTTTATCTAAAGCCCAAAAGAACTCATCCTCCCTGTCATAGGAAGGAAACCTGATACTAGAGAGCAACACCTAAAGTGAACTAATTAGTCGACAAAGGTCAAGAGAGTGGGGGCAGCAAAGGGAGAGATCTCTCCAAATCCTAGCACCAGGAGGGCCAGGCACATAGTCACTAATATGTAACCCAAAAAATCTCTGAGCTTCAACCATCACCGCCCCAAAATCAGAGCAAGCCAAGGGGGAGTCCAACATCCAAGAATCCTCCCAGAATTTGATTTTGACCTCATTCCCCATTTTCCATTTGATCCCTTTTTTTAGCAGGCCTTGTATGCTACAGATACTCCTCCAGATAACAAAACCATGGGGATGGGGTTCTGAAAGACAATCAATCAGAGGCCTATTCTGGAGGTACTTAGCATTCAGAATTTTGCACCAGTCCTTGGTGTTCCTTAATTGATCCCACCCAACCTTGGCCATCAACGCCTTGTTAGAGATAACAATCTTCCTTATTCCAAGCCCACCATAATTTTTAGCCTAACAAACCCTTTCCCATTTTACCAAAGCAATCTTCTTTTTTTCCTCAGTACCGGACCAAAGGAAATTCCTTTGAATTCTTTCTAACTTTTCCACAATATACAAGGGCATCATAAAAATAGCTAGAAAGTAGGTGGGGATACCTTGTATAGCCATAGTAAGAAGTTGGAGTTTTCCAGCATGACTAAGTAAAGAACCCTTCCATCCAGCGAACTTCCTTTGGATCCTCTCCAGGATAGAATTCCAAAACTCCAATTGAACCTCCTTAACCGTTAGTGGGAGCCCAAGGTAAACCGATGGGAGGGAATCCCCAACACATCCCATAATCGCAGTCACCCTGTTTTCCAAATTTGGCATGCAATTAAAGAAATAAATCTTGCTCTTATTGTAGTTGATGCACTGACCAAAGAAAAAGGCATAGCTGTTAAGGCAAGATTTCCAGTTCCTAGCTTCCACAACAGAGGCCTTCCCAAATAGAAATGTGTCATCCACAAATTGTTGCACAACAATCAGACAAAGATAAGTAGCCGCTCTAACACCAGATATGGAGCCCTCCGACAGTAGACTCATAAAATTCCTACTAAGCACATCAGCAATCATAATAAAGAGGTAGGGGGAGAGAGGGTCTCCTTGTCTTAGCCCTTTTCCAGCAGAGAAGAAACCATAGGGGGATCCATTCACCATAACCGAGAACTGTACAGTACAAACACACTCCATAAAGAGCTTAATGATCGAACTGTTAAAGCCAAACTTAGCCAAGACCTTTGGAATGAATTTCCATAAAACCCTATCATAAGCTTTGGAAATTTCAAGTTTAAGTGCCATCCCCGCATTATTACATCTATCCATGGAGTGGAGCAGTTCATGGGTAGTCAAAGAAGCATCAATAATGTGCCGCCTCGAGACAAACCCCAATTGAGTGTGACTTATAATTTTATCAAGCAGAGGTTTGATTTGATTAACAAGGATTTTAGAAATGATCTTATAGAAGGTGTTACAAAGACTAATGGGTCGGAAGTTAGACATTGAGAGAGGCTCACTAATGTTAGGTATAAGGGCAATGAAAGTGTGATTCATTTGTTTAAGAATCTTACTAGATTTAAAGAAGTCCCTAGCCGCAAGCACAAGGTCCCAGCCCACAATATCCTAGAAGATTTTAAAGAATGCAGGAGGAAACCCATTAGGACCTGGAGCTTTGAAGGCTCTCATGCTGAAAGTAGCCAACCGAACCTATTCCGTGGAAACACTCCTAAGAATACCCAAGTTGTCCTCCAGAGAGATGGAAGCAGGGAGATGCTGGAGGGTCTTACTATCCAACGCCATGTTGGGCTCTCCAGTAGGGGCCGAAAAATCCTCCTTGAAATAATTAACCACACAAGAATTAATATGAGCTTGATTAGATATCACCTCCCCAGAGGCACTTATCAATTTTGAAATTTGATTCTTTTTCCGATGTTTGATGGCAGAAACATGGAAAAAGGATGTGTTCCTATCTCCTTCTTTCAGCCATTGGACCCTAGATTTTTTCTTCCAGAAGACCTCTTCATTTTTCAAAACCTTTTCCCATTCCATTCTAGCATCCTTTTCCTGATTGTTAGTCCGCTGACTAACATCGCCCTCATCCATATTCTTTTGCAAGGCCCTCAACCTCCCCTCAAGCTATTTTTTCCTTTGAAAAACATCCCCAAACACATTCCTATTCCAACCTTTGACCATCAGTTTAATATGTTTGAGTTTATAGAAGAGTTTAAACATAGGGGAACCTTGGACAAGAATATTCCACCATTCAACAATCTTTTTTGAAATCGAGGTGAGAGTTCCACATTATTTCAAAACGAAAAGGATTGGGACCACCAGAAGGACGAATATTAGTGGTCAGCAGAAGAGGATTGTGGTCCGATATCATCCTAGGTAGAGTAACCAGGTTGGCCTCTAAGGCATCAGTCCAGTGGGGAGAACATAGGAAGCGGTCGAGCCTAACCTGAATCAGATTGCCACCAGCCCTTCTATTAGACCAGGTGAAATGCTGGCCCAGAAGTTCAATATTTATTAACCCCGAAGAACACATAAAGTTTGCCAGATCTTTCATGCTGTCAGTGTAATGCAGTAGGCCCCCACTTTTTTTAGATGGTAATAGGGGAGAGTTGAAATCTCCAGCAACAAGCCACCGACCTCCCTTATTCATATTAATCTTAGCCACCATATTATTCCAAAAAATATTCCTCAAGTTCCTCTAATTAGGAGCATAAATATTTATTCTAGACCAATCAACTCCGCCAACAGAGAATGAAACCCCTATGCTATTTTTACAATGAAATAATTCAGAACCTTGTAAACAGGAAGGATTCCAAAGCACTGCCAAACCACCTGAAGCTCCCTCAACATCACTGTGAATATAGGAAGCATTAGGCCAAAAAAAACTAGCAACTTTGTCAAAATTAATCATCAACATCTTAGTTTCTTGAAGGAGACAAACATCAATCTTATGCTCCACTATATAGTTCTTCAAGGCATGCTATTTATGCGAACTATTAAGCCCCTGAACATTCCAAGACATAATCCTCATTTCTGACCTTTTTTTGAGGACACATCCAATGTCCTTTGCTTTCCCAGGGAAATCTCATTTGTTGTTTCACAGGTTCTGGTGGATCTCTGAGAGGGTCTCCCAGGTTTGGAATCCCCTCCAACATCTGCCTTCTTCTTCCTACCCTTCTTCTTAGGCATAGTCCATATCCCTTCATCCTCAACCTTCTCCAGTTTTAAGCTTCCTAAGTTTTTAGTGGACTCTTCAATCATGCCAAAACACTCGTCCTCCCGAATTTCGCCCTCTTCAACTGAATCCCCACAGGTCCTCTGATTGAAAATCAATGACAGAGGATCAACAGCTGAAGAACCAGGGCCAAAGATCCCATCAGAAGGCCCCACAAGCAAGGTAACGATAGTTGAGGATCCAGGATCCTAAACCAAGGAGACCTCCCGAGGTAAGGTTTCTAGCAACGGAGAGACACAAGGGTTCAAAATAGGGTGAGAAAGAGCAGGGGGTGGTGGTCGCAGAGAAAGCACATGAGGTCAAACAGTCTCAAGGGGGACAAGCTCAGAGGCACCTGAAGACCTCGAGGAATCCACGACCAGAATCGTGGGGGTTAACACATCCTTAGACTCCTGAATGACTGAAGATTTGCAATCAAAAATAAGATGCCCAACTTTGGCACACCTTTGACAAAATACCACCGCATTTTCGTAACAAACAGGTTGGATCCAGTTTCCCAGCTTTGAACACAGCTTGATAGAGTTTGGTAGAATTTTATCAACACAAATATTGACATAGAATCAAACAAAGACTAACCTTGATTTTGATTTAGTGACAACATTCGTAGTAACAAATTGACCCAGTGAGTCACCGACAACCTTGAATATGGATTCATCCCAAAACTCAAGCGGTAAACCTGACAGTCGCACCCAAATAGGAGCCGACATGTTAAGGTAAACAACGGGGTCGAAACCAGGTTTCCACCGATACAAATCCAGGTTGTGCTTCCCATAAACCCACATGCCCAATGACAAAGTGGCCACCAAGTCCTCAACTACAGTAAATCCAAAAAGGAAGAGACCACCAGCCATCACACGAATCTCCACACTTCCCTTAAGCCGCCACTTCACAACAACCCATTTTCGAACCATATCCACAGTAGGATGATAGGAGAGGAATCTCCCCACCACAACATTCTCCATGGAGGAAAGGATCCTGTCACTGATCGAATCCGGAATGTCAAACATAGTACCAACACTCGAAACAAACTCAGGAGGAGTCGGAGACGAGGAGGAAACTTGTTTCCAACTAGTCAGAACATTCTTCCAACCGACAACCGAAGAAAACTCAATCGTCGGCACAGAAGAACCGCCCAGAGAAGCCAAATCCAACAAAATGCCCGAAGGAGAAAGCACAGATCCCATAGAGGGGGTACCCACCAGACATGTCCCCAAAGGAGGGGAGCACGGGTCAGGAGGGGGTAGAGGGGGACCATTGGATACCCCCATGACAGAGTCCACCACGCGCGCAGAAATTCAAAACTCCAATGAGCGGGAGAAATTAAAAAACCAGAGCCAATGCTTTGTTGGAAAATGATCTGACTTTTTGATGGTAATGTTATTCTTATGGGAAAAATTGTTTCTTCTAAGATTCTTGGGATTGAGAGTATTAATATTAAAGTTTTTGATGGTATTGTAAATACACTGACAGAGGTAAGACAAGTACTAAAACTCAAAAATAACTTAATTTCCTTGCTACTTTTAGATTTTGGAGGTTAAAAATTTAC
Source organism: Sequoiadendron giganteum (assembly GCA_007115665.2). Classification (NCBI taxonomy): domain Eukaryota; kingdom Viridiplantae; phylum Streptophyta; class Pinopsida; order Cupressales; family Cupressaceae; genus Sequoiadendron; species Sequoiadendron giganteum. Next base: position 392,989,860 of record CM021107.1, read on the forward strand.
AAGTCAAGGTGCAGTATTGAAGGTTTTCAAGGGAATTTTAGTGCTCATGGAGGCTACAAAGATTGGGAGCCTTTATAAGCTAGAATCTAGTATTGAAATAATTGAAGCAACAACAATATTTGAGGAAGTAAATGGATCTACTCATTTATGACATCAACAACTAGTCCATATGAGTGAGAAAGGGCTAAAGGTACTCATAAATTGTAAGTAACTTCCAAATTAAAAATATCCGAATTTGAATTTTTACAAGTATTGTGTCTTTGGGAAGCAGTATAGATAGAAGTTTAAAATATGTAGTCATACAAGTAAGGGTATTCTAGACTATAAATTCATTCAAAGGCTTGGGTGCCATACCCTATTGTTTCTTTTGGAGAATCATCATATTTTGTGATATCTATAGATGACTACTTTAGAAAGGTATGGATCTATATTGTTAAAAGGAAATTTGATATTGTTGATGAATCGTAGCTTCGGTCAGATATGAATGATGATTGTTAAAAGCATCATCATCATTTATATGTGATCAAAAATCATTCTTCATATAAATATTTCTGGAAATAAGTAACTCAAATTTATAAGCATTATAAGATTCAAAATAAATGATGTTTAAATTCTGCAGTTATATAAATCGGAATTCATACTACTACCCACACACATGTTAATGTGTGTTAACCGAACTATTTTCGATTTTGTTTGAGACTCACACGCGCCCAAGGGACACGTCCTCTCATGAGACACGTCTCTTGTAGAGGCGTGTCTCCATGGTATATATGGTAGTTCATTTGTTGATATGCAAACATCGAAATTTATAAATGTTTTGCAATTAGCACATTCAGCATAAGAGAATTAAAATATGAAAACATAGAATCTTGACTTAGAATTCTTACATAGAATTTCAAACCTTAGTAATTCCTTAGATTTCTTAAGATCCTATCTGATAAGATTTGATTACATTCTCATGGTATCAGAGCCAAGTTGTGTGAATCCAAATCAAATCTAGATATTAGATTGCTCTAGAAAATTCGTATTTTAAAAATCGAATTCACATCACATTCTTCATAATGTCAAGTGTGATCAGATTTGAAGATCGTCTTGCAAGAGCAAACAACTTCATATCATGGAAGTTTAGAATAATGATGATTCTTAAGGAGAACAAATTAGACTCACTTGTGAGAGAAAACAAAAAGGAACCATAGGTTGATCCTGAGAAAACTCAATGGATTGAAAACAATGAAAAGGCCATGAAAATATTAGTAGATGCAATTAGGGATCATATAGCGCCCATCCTAGCAAAACATGAAACTGCATATCAAATGTTCAAATCTCTTGAGAGCACCTATGAGATCAACAATACCAGTAGCACTCTTGCATTAAAGAGGCAAATAAACAATATCCAAATAAACAAAGGAGAAACAATTAATGCATACTTCATGAGGATCATTGAACTAAGGGATTGATTATCCACAATTGGATATCAGGTTGATAACAAAGAGTTAACTCTAATTGCACTAGGAGGCCTGCCAAACTCATGGGAGTCATTTGTTCAAGGAATAAGTGCGAGATCTAAACTCTCAAAATTTGATAGGCTAAGAACAAATTTCCTTCAAGAGGAAACAAGACTCTCCGCAAAAGAAAATAAATAGAAGAACATAAATGAAGACATTCATGTACTCAACACAACGTCTAATAAAAGGAATAAGAAAAACTCCTACAAGAGAGGATCTTTTAAAAGAAAGAGAAATTCCAATGCAAAGGGATCTTCTAAGAAGAAACACATCTCTCAAGTTCAATGCTTTAGATGTGATCAATATGGCCACTATGCAATGAAGTGCCCTGATAGATCAAAGCAACAAGAATCTTTTGCCAAAGTAGGAAAGAAAAATTCAGATCATGAATCTGAGAATTTTGTGTTCTATACAACCTTATCTAGTCAAGTATCTAACAACACCCACAACTGGGTAATTGATAGTGGTTCCTCTAGACATATCACAGGATTCAGAGAACACCTAGACACTATGACTGAAAAGACTGATGAAGAAGTAACCATTGGGGATGATTTTGCACACCTTGTAAAAGGGGTTGGAACATGCTCCATCAAACTGAAATCTGGTCTTTCACTTCAACTCACTGGAGTCTTATTTGTACTTGGAATAAAGAGGAATCTAATATCCATCTCTGCCCTTGAAGACAATGGATATAGAGTTACCTTTATGGATGGGAAAGTTCTAGCATGGCCTAAGAACTCAACTATCAAGAAAGCCCAAACCATAGGTTTAAGACAAGGGTACCTTTACAAACTATGCATTGAAGTTAAACAAGCCCTTACCCTTGAAACCTTTGATTCAAATGAGATTTGGCATAGAAGATTAGGACACCTTCATTTCCATACCCTACCTTCTGTGGAAAAACTTTTAACAGGCTTACCTAAGTTAAAACCATCTCATGAAGGAACTTATAAAGGTTGTGCCCTAGGAAAGAATACAAAGGGATCCTTTCACAATAGCTTGAGAAAAACCCTAAATGTGTTAGAACTGGTTCACTCAGACTTATGTGGACCCATGTCTATACCCTCTAAAGCAAGATTTCTATACTATGTCATATTTATAGATGACTTCTCTAGGAAAACCTAGATCTATTTCCTTAAGTCTAAAGAGTCAATAGAAATCCTCAAAAGGTTCAAAGAGTTCAAAGCCCTTACTGAAAACTTCTTCTGGAAGAAAATAAAAACATTAAGGACAGACAATGGGAAAGAATACACCTCTAAAATTTTTAAGGAATTTTGCATGAGTGTTGGAATTAAGAGGGAGTTCACAGTTGCCTACAACCCTCAACAAAATGGGGTTGCTGAAAGAAAAAATAGAACCATTGTAGAAGTTGCTAAAGCAATGTTGCTTGATCAAAACATTGAAACCTCTTTCTGGGCAAAAGCCTCTAGAACTGCTATCTACATCCAAAATAGATGTCCTCATTCTCATCTTGATAAAAAAAACTCCCGAAGAAGCCTTTATTGGCATAAAACCTGACATTAGTCATTTTAGGATTTTTGGTTGTCCTGTCTATATTCATGTGCCCAAAGCGAAGAGATTCAAACTAGAACCATCCAGAAAGAAGAGGGTATTTGTGGGTTATAGTGAAACCTCCAAAGCCTACAAGATATTTGTACCCAGGCATAAACAAATTGAATAGAGCAAAGATGTCATCTTTGAAGAAGACATTGCATTCAAGAGGGCAAGAAGTTCTATTGAGATAGAAACCTATTCCCCTAGAGTACCTGCAATGGAACCTGCTCCTGAGATTTAGAGGGAGTATACTGAGGAAATGCCAAATGAACTTCTATCTACTTCAAATGAGAATACAAATGACAATGGTAGAAAGAGGCCACTTTGGGCTAGAAAGATGATCAAGGAAGCCGAGAGTCATGCAACACCCAAAGGAACGTTTAGGGAAAGTAAAAGACCCAGACGGTTCTCTAGCTATGTTGCTCTAATGAACAACATCATAAACTTAGAACCTTTCAGTGTTACAAAAGCCTTCAGACATCAAGCATGGAAGGATACAATGACGGAGGAATATCAGTCCATTCTAAAGAATGATGTATGGGATATAGTGCCTAGACCGAAAGAGAAATTTGTTGTCTCTTCCAAATGGCTCTTCAAAATCAAGAATGTTGTTGATGGCAGTATAGAAAAACATAAGGCACGTTTTGTGGCAAGAGGTTTTTCTCAAAAGGAAGGCATTGATTATGAAGAAAAATTTGTACCTGTTGCTCGTTACACATCTATGAGAGCAGTGTTAGCCATTGTTGCAGCTAAAGGTTGGAAGATCCATCAAATGGATGTGAAAACTACCTTCCTAAATGGAACCATTGAAGAGGAATTCTATCTGGAACAACCTAAAGGTTTTGTGATACATAAACCTGACTCACATGTGTGCAGACTGAAGAAAGTCCCGTATCGACTTAAACAGGCTCCCAGGGTCTGGTATGAAAGAATTGACAGCTATCTCTTGGGACTAGGATTTTCCAAGAATGAAGCTGACTCTAATCTCTACTTCAAGGTAATCAAAGGTGATATGCTAATAATTATTTTATATGTTGATGACCTGCTGATAATAGGAGAAGATCACCTCATTGCTCAAGGAAAGAAGGATCTAACTTCCGAATTTGACATGAAAGACTTGGGCATTCTACACTACTTCCTAGGTTTGGAAGTATGGCATAAATCAGAGGGCATTATACTAAACCAAGGAAAATATACCATTGACATTCTGAAGAGATTTGGAATGTTGGACTGTAGACCCATGTCTAAACCTATGGAAACCAACCTTCACAAACTGAAAGAAGCAACAATAGAATCCAAGTGTGCAGATCCAACCCTATATAGACAGATGATTGGATCCTTGGTGTATCTGGTTAACACTAGACCTGATATTTGTTATGCAGTGAATGCTCTTAGCCAGTTCATGTATGAGCCAAAGGAAATTCACCTTATGGTTGTGAAACATATTTTGAGATATCTTCAAGGCACTATTGGATATGGTCTTCTTTATAGAAATGACCAACTAGATCTACATGGATACTCTGATTCTGATTGGACTAGAAGTGTAACTGATCAGAAAAGTACATCAGGATGTTGCTTCAGTTTGGGATTGGCTATGATCTCCTGGATTTGCAAAAAACAGTCTTTAGTTGCACAGAGCTCAACAGAAGCTGAGTACATTGCAACCTCTATGGGGGAAAGAGAAGCAGTTTGGCTTCGTAAATTTCTTGTGGGAATCTTTGGTGAGCCCTTGAATCCTAAAATTATTCATTGTGATAATCAAAGTTGCATCAAACTCTCTGTAAATCCTGTCTTCCATGATAGATCTAAGCACATTGAGATCCCCTATCATTATGTAAGAGACATGGTGGAAAGGAAAGTGATTCAGTTGGAGTATGTTAGTACAAATGATCAAACAATGAACATTCTCTCCAAACCTCTCTCCCGAATCAAGGTAGAGCACTTCAGGAAGAAACTTGGTATGGTTGAAATGTAATTTGATATTATGTTGAAATTCAAATTGTTTATAAAAGTTGTACTAATATATATAAAGATGTTTAATGTGTAAACTCTTTTGTCATGTGTGTGACTCCATGACCTTATGGGCCTACTCCCCCTGTATACATTATTGAAAGGTTTTGATCTTTCTAATAATGAACACTTGTATTTGACATTGTAAAGTGACGAATCTACAATGATGAGTTGAACTATCATGATATATCACGTGACTTGATATTTGTGGACATGTCATGATAGTATCTCTTGGACACTTTGATGGATATCATGGGACTTGATGTCATTTGAATATCATTGTGATCCTTAAGAGATAAATCATGGTGGATAATTATATCTATGGACAGGCCATGAATTATTATGGTAGACATCATGTGACTTGATGTCAGTGCACATACTATAATGAAGATGTGTTATGAAGAATGTCATGTGACTTGACAATATTGAGAAAACATACCATATCTTCGATATCACGTGTGAAGGTGATATCTCCACTTATTTGTTTTGAAATATCTTCCCTAGCTAAGAGGGAGTGTTGATGAATGGTAGCTTCGATCATATATAAATGATGATTACTGAAAGCATCATCATCATTTATATGTGATCAAAGATCATTCTTCATATAAATATTTCTGGAAATAAGTAACTCGAATTTATAAGTATGTATAAGATTCAAAATAAATGATGTTTAAATTTTGCTTTTATATAAATTGGAATTCATACTACTACCCACACACATGTTAATGTGTGTTAGCTAAATTATTTTTGGTTTTCTTTGAGACCTACGTGTGCCCAAGGGACACGTCCTCTCATGAGACGTGTCTCTTGTAGAGGCGTGTCTCCATGGTATTTATGGCAGTTCATTTGTTGATATGCAAACATCGAAATTTATAAATGTTCTACAATCAACACATTTAGCATAAAAGAATTAAAATCTGAAAACTTAGAATCTTGACTTAAAAATCTTACACATAATTTCAGACCTTAGTAATTCCTTAGATTTCTTAGGATCCTATCTGATAAGATTTGATTACATTTACATATATTCTAGTACTTTTAATAAATTCAGAGTCTTGGTTGAGAAGAAGACTAACAATTTAGTCAAGTGTTTAAGAACAAATAATGGGGATGAGTTCACATATTTGGAATTTGAAAACTATTGCAAGGAAGGTGGAATCAACAAGCCTGAAACCATAGTTTACATCCATCAACAAAATGGTGTTGTTGAATGAATGAACATGACTCTTCTAGAGAGAGAAAGGAGTATGCTCAGTAATGCCAAGTTGCAACAAGATTTGTAGGAAAATAAATCACTACACCTTGATATTTGGTAAATTAGTCACTATCAATTGCAATAGACTATAAGATTCCTAAAGAGGTATGGATTGGTCATTTTTTTGATTACTCAAATTTGAAAGTTTGGTTGTGATGTGCATGCTCTTATTTCTAAAGATTAACATTCTAAGTTGGACCCCATATTAAATAAGTATATTTTTATTGGTTATGGTGATGGAGTTAAGGGATAAAAACTATGGGATCCTACCACCCACAAAATGATCATTAATACAAATGTATTTGATGATTCTCCTCTCATAAAATCAAACATAGTAGAAGTTGAAATGGAATAGGAACAAGTGCCATGATATAAAAAATATTAATTATAAACTCACCCATCTATAGAAAATAGGGAGAAGAAGAAGCTTGTGAAGATGAGCATGAGGATGCAAAAAATATACAAGAAAATATGGAAATACCACAACCAAGTCTAAGGAGATCTACATGGGTTAGAATTTCTCCTAAGAGGTATGATGATTGTATTTTATCTATTTCTCTTCTTTTTAATGATGGGGAACCTAGTTGTTATTAGGAAGTGATGGATGGTATTGAAAATGCCAAATGGAAAATAACAATGAAAGAAGAAATGGATGCCTTGGGGAAGAATAAAACATGGGACCTAATAGAAATCTCAAAGGGTCAGATTATTTTTTGTTGCAAATGGGTCTACAAATAAAAGAAGGGCGTTGATGATAAAGTTGAAAGGTACAAATCAAGGTTGGTAGAAAATCGATTATCTCAAAAGTAATGTGTTGATTTCCTTGATCTTTTTCCACCAATTGTTAAGCTTGTTTCTATTCGAGTAGTATTAGCACTAGTTGCTTAACTTGATATTGAGTTAGAGAAACTAGAGGTTAAAATAAGATTTTTACATGGATATTTAGATGAGGAGATATATATGGAACAACCGCAAGGGTTTGTTTAAAAACAAAAGAAGATTTGTTTGCAAACTCAACAAGTAATTGTATGGATTGAAGTAGTCACCTAGGCATTGGTATAAGATGTTTAATTCACTCATGGTGAGGAATTATTTTACAAGGAGTGTTTATGACATTATGTTTACTTCAAAAATTTATTTAATGGTTTATTCATTATCTTAGTGTTAAATGTTGACAATATAATTGTAGCAATTAAAATCATGGTTGAGATCAGTAGGTTAATGACTCAGTTGGCTAGGACATTTGATATGAAGGATCTAAGAGCAACAAAAAAACATTGGGCTTGAAAATACACAGAGATATGAAACATGGTAAGCTTTGGTTATTACAAAAAAAGTATGTGGAGAAGATCCTCATAAGATTTAGTATGAAGAATGTGAAATTAGTAAATATCCGTTTGGCTTCCCATTTTAAGCTTTTTTCAAGCTTATGTCCTAGCAATAAAGAAGAAAAATATTATATATCTTGTGTACCATATGTTACTGCAATAGAAAGTTTAATGTATGCAATGGTATGTACAAGACCAAATATTTCATATGTAGTTGTTGTTAGTAAATACATGGAAAATCTAGGTTGAGAGCATTGGATGATAATGAAATGGGTGCTTTGCTATCTTAAAGGAACAAGTAATTTCTATATCACCTATAATGGTTCTAGTGATCCAATTTGTGGTTATGTTGATTTATATTTTTCAATTGATTTGGACAAAAAGAAATCTACTTCAAGCTATGTCTTTACTTTTGCAAGAGGACCTATTTGTTGGATGTCAAAGTTTCAAGGAACAATTGCTTTATCCACTACCGAGGCAAAGTATATGGTTGTTTCACATGCATGCAAAAGGTTAATTTGATTAAAAGGTCTATTAGATGAATTTAAAAAAGTGCAGGACAAGGGGAATGTATTCCGTGATAGTTAAAGTATTATTCTTTTTGCTAAAAAATCAGCTTATCACAATAGGACCAAGCATATTATGATTAAATATGATTTTTTATGACAATTTATTGATGGATGTGGAGTAGTAGGTCTTGAGAAAATTCATACGCAAGAAAATTGTGTAGACATGTTTACAAAACCAATATTGTTGAAGCTGAGGTGAACTTCAACTTCTCTAAACTTACAAAAAAGGTGATGAATAGGCATGGGAAAGTATTAGATAAATTGTTGTCAATGTGGAGATTGTTGGATTGTGACAACAATATAAAGCAAAAATCTTATCTAAAAAAAAACCACTTTTTCCTTAAGAGAAAAATATAGTTATTTCCTAGTTTGACAATTGTTTCTATATAGAAGATATTATATATCTTTGCAGCATGAAGATTGAATTTTTTTCTCAAAGCAAGAAGAATACTAGTACCTTTTATTTGTGGATGTTTCCCACATATTATTAATGTTTTACCATGTAAATCCATGTAATGTTGAATGTGATTTGGTTATTTTGTTTTATCTCTTCTTTTTTCGTTGCAACTAATTTGTGTTGTAGTACTAGGGGAGAGGACCCAGTATTTGAGCATGCTAACTTCGCACTTCAAATTTCTTACGTGGAAATTTCAAATCACTCCCATTTTTTACAGTAGCTTACTTGGAAATTCCCCTAGTTATAGCTTTCGTTTCAGGGCCACATCATCAAATATGATGCCACATCAACATGGTTTTTGTCAAGATGTAGTTGACCAATACTTGTGCATTCACATCATGGGTAGTTGAACATTGATGTGGCATCACATGATTGGTTTCTTTTTAGATCAAAGGAATACATTTTGTTTAATTATGGGTAGTCATGTCACAACTATTGGCCATTATATAAACAACTACTATCACAACTATTGGGCATTATATAAATAACTACTATCACAACTATTGACACATGCTCAACTACTGGGTCCTCTCCCCTCTACGATTCTATAGGATAATTAGAAGCATGAAGTTAGGATGCTCAACTACTGAATCCTCTTCCCTAAGCAGAAAAAGCTAACTCCTAGACAAAAAGCACCTATGTATCTAACATGATATCGTACCCCCATACCCCATGCCATGCAGTGGGAAAAAAACACTGAGGAAAAGGATTGACGGATGCCTAGCCTCATGTCATTAGGTAGCATCATTGGAAAAGGATGCGCGGTCGGTAGGAAATGAGAAAAATCTAGACAAAACCCACCTACCATCACCATTTTCCATATTTTCATTTTTCCAGGGAGGAGGCGCGGGCGAGGAAAATGGCATTGCACGCGACCAAAGTAGAGGTTTTGTCTACATTTTTGTTCTGTGCATAGAGCTAAAAGTTTTCATTTGTGACATTTCATTTTGTAGTTTGTTCAGGAGCGCAGGCGACGCAATCGAGGCCGAACGAGAGAAATGAATTCCCCACATGCATGGTGGCAACCAGCTCACATTCCACACGCATGGTGGAAACCAAAAGGTATGTATATCTGCCATTTTATATGCCATTTTTCCATTCTGTCTAGGAAGTCTGAAGAAACGAATGACCATTCTGTGGGGTTATGGTTTATGTGATTTTTTGTTGAGGGTTTTTTAATTTTTGTTTCCTCTCGTCTGCTGGTTTTGAAATTTTACGCTTGCCAAATGAAATAGCTGACAACCCATTGTGGAAATATGAGTGAAATAAGTGAATAACATTTACAAAAAGCATAAATCATACAGAACAATTACGACGTTCTAGGATTTATGTGGTTTTCAAAATATATCATTTCATTGTAGAACCCATGTTGCGTTTTCCAACCTCGTAATATATTTCGCATGATTTCTGCTTTCTATAAACGTTATTCAGTAATTTCTCTCATATTTCCACAATGGGTTGTCATTTATTTCATTCGACAATGGAAAATTTTGAAAACCAACATATTGGAGGAAAGGAAACAAAAATTAAAAAACCCTTGACACAAAAAAACATTAACAACCTTGCATTTAAAATAAATATCCCTTTCCCCAATGAAAACCCTGCAACGTTCAAAATAAGAATGCAAAAATGACAACGTTCTAGGATTTATATCGTTTTCACAATATACCATTTCATTGCAGAACCCACATTGCGTTTTCCAACCTCCTGATATATTCTGCATGATTTTTTCTTTCTGTAAACGTTATTCACTTATTTCACTCATATTTCCACAATGGGTTGTTAGCTATTTCATTCGGCAAGCACAAAATTTCAAAACTAGTAGAGGGGAGGAAACAAAAATTAAATAACCCTCAACGAAAAATCACATAAATGATAACCCCGTAGAATGGCATTGGAAATCATAATTTTCAATAGAAAAAAGCCAAGACGAGATCCCATTTTTGCCGCCATTTTCTACACTATTGTTTTGGAAAAAAACACTATCTCCTAAAACCCTTACTATTCTAAAATCCTTTAGAAGTAACAACCCAATTGGTTACTCATACCTGACCTCAATTTGGTATGTTTTTTGATTGTCTTGAGAAACTTTTGTGAATTAAATAGTAAGAATGTAATGAAATTGGAAAATAGTAGGTATTACGAAACTTGCACCGCATAGTGTTATAGATTGTTTGCAGTGTTGGAAAACACACTGTCCTATTTCAATTAGTTTGATATGAAGAGTTTTATTTCGTTATGCTCCAAGCATGTAATGAATTCCACTTTCAAATTTTTGAACAACTCTTTGCTATAGTCCAAATATCATTTCACTTTCTTAATCTGATTGGAACAAATAAAATGCTTGCATTATTTGGAGTATTGGAAAACATACTGTCTCCTCTCAGTTGGTGGGAAAACCGACTTGACGACACCATCAACTTCTACCTACCATTTCCTAGACGTTTGGTGTCGTCTACTGGTTTTGTCACTTTGATCCCCCGTTTGGTAGGCCTCACACTACGACATCTCATCATGTTATGTATGTTTCAATGTATATTTTTCATGCGTTTTCGTATGTACATAGGTGATTTTTGTCTAGGAGTTAGCTTTTTCCGCCAGCTCCAAAGCTAACTCATAGACAAAAAGCACCTATGTATGTAACATGAGATCAAAATGACATTTCACTTTCCTCATCCGATTTAACCAAATAAATGCTCACATTATTTGACGAAAGTGAAATGCCATTTTGATCTCATCTTACATACATAGGTGTTTTTTGTCTACGAGTTAGCTTTCTCTTGATTGGAACAAATAAATTGGTCGCGTTATTTGCACAGTTGGAAAACAAACTGTCTCCTCTTAGTTACAGAGGGTTTTAAAACACTATACGGGTTGCTTCTTTCTTAACACCTTATATGGTGACAATGTTTTTTCCAACATTGCAAATATTGTGAGCATTATTTGGTCGAATCAGAAGAGGAAAATGAAATGCCATTTTGATCTCATGTTACATACATCAATGATTTTTGTTTACGAGTTAGCTTTCTCCTGATTGGAACAAATAAATTTCTCATATTATTTCCACAGTTGGAAAACACACTATCTCCTCTCAGTTGTAGAGGGTTTTACAACACTATATGGGTTGCTTCTTTCTTAACACCTTATATGGAGATAGTGTGTTTTCCAATAGTGCAAATAATGTGAGCAATATTTTATTTGGTCGAATCAGATGAGGAAAGTGAAATGCCATTTTGACTATACCAATCAAAAGAGAAAAATAAAAATAAAAATAAAATGCTCACATTGTTTGCAGTGGTGGAAAACACACTGTCTCTTCTCAGTTATTCCCTCATGAAAAGTGTTGGTTTTGTACTCTCCAAAAATGTAGTGAAGTCCACCTTGATCTTTTAGAACAATTCTTTCGTGACGTAAATATGGCATTTCCCTTTTTTCATCTAATTGGAACAAATAAAATACTCACATTATTTGTAGTTTTGGAAAACAAAATGTCTCCTCTTAGTTTAAATGTAAAGGGTTGTCTCACAGTGGGTTTCTTGCTTCTTAACATGTATGGTTTTGCAACATGGAATGTTAAAAAATAGTATGAATGTCTTCAAAATCACACCTTCCATTGTTGTGTTTAAATTTTGCATGATTGAAAAGAAAAATTGCACAAAATAATTGCAATTTGGAAAACATAATATTGGGTTTCAGTTATTTGAATCTCCTCGTTTAAATGTAAAGGGTTGTCTCATGGTGGGTTGCTTGCTTCTTAACATGTATAGTTTTGCAACATTAAATGTTACAAAACAATATGAATGTCTTCAAAATCACATCTTCCATTGTTGTGTTTAAATAAAATTCCCACATTATTTGCAGTGTTGAAAACACACTGTCTTGGTTTTTAACACCTACAGTTTTGCAACATGGAATGTTACAAAATAGTATGAATGTCTTCAAAATCACACCTTCCATTGATATGTTTAAATAAAATTCCCGCATTATTTGTAGTGTTGGAAAACACAATGTTTCCTATTAATTGTTCCCTCTAATATTGATATATTATATGAGTCAACCTTTAATACTGGTATGGTATGTCGTTAGGGAAGAACCTAACTCCTAGACAAAAATCACCTATGTATGTAACATGATATTGTACCCCCATACCCCATGTCATGCGGTGGACAAAAAGCACCAAGGAAAAGGCTTGACGAACACCTAGCCACATGTTATTAGGTGATGTCGCCGAAAAAGGACATGTGACCGGTGGGAAATGAGAAAAAGCTAGACAAAACCCACCTACCATCACCATTTTTCACATTTGCATTTTCCACTTTGGTGGGTGGGGAGGGAGGACGTGCTAGAGGAAAATGGAGTTGTAGGCTGCCTATGGATGTAGCATGATATCGTACCCCCCATCCCCCATCCCTCGTGGTGGAAAAAAATGGCCTTGACAAAAAAGGAGGCTGGACGGACAAATAGCACTGACGAAAAAACTTGACGATCAAACATTAACTTCGTCGTGCCATTGCCTGTCTCGTTGCCATGAAAACATGTCAGCGTTGACGAGTTTTTTAAAACCCCAAAAAATGTGGCATTCAAATCCATTATTTGCAAATATCAAAAAGCCCAGACGAGGTCCCATTTTCTACAACGACATTTTGGTGGAGAGCAACGGGAAGGAGTTACAAGTGTTCAGAGCTAGCAGGTATGTATATCTGGTTGAGTGGATTGTAGGTTTTGTAAAACACAGTGTTTTGCATCCTAGGATTTTCCAAAACAATATCTATGCATTGAAAATATTTGTGTTATTTAGACCATAGGAGTGTGGTGATAGGCACCATTTTCTAGACAACCAGTAAGGTATTTGGCTTTAGTGTGTACAGGGTTTAACAACATTTTGTGTGTTGGAGGTTTCATAAATCATGTTGTCACCTCACCTCCTACAGTGTTTTCCAACCTGCAATCATACTATGCATGTATATTTGGATCATATTAAGAAATAGAAATGCAATTCTTATTCTGCGTAAGTCTTGTTATAAGGCGCCTTTCATTACATTTTCTTTAGGTGTGTACAGGGTTTAACAACATTTTGTGTGTTGGAGGTTTCATAAATCATGTTGTCACCTCACCTCCTACAGTGTTTTCCAACCTGCAATCATACTATGCATGTATATTTGGATCATATTAAGAAATAGAAATGCAATTCTTATTCTGCGTAAGTCTTGTTATAAGGCGCCTTTCATTACATTTGTACTGTCTAAATTACATTCATATCGTTTTGTTAGATTCCAAGTTTCAAAACATTGGTTTTCTCCTCCAACTCCTACATGTGCACTCCAACCTTCAACTTTCAATGTGTAGACATAAAACACAGTGTTTTACCCCTTCTTTCTCCAAACTGCAAGCACACATGTCATTTTGCCTCCAATTCCCATACCAAAAAAAAAACCTCTGAAAATGACAACTCATACTCACATTGTTTGTACTGTCTATATTGCATTCATACTGTTTTGTAAAATTCTAGATTGCAAAACACTGGTTTTTCGAAATCTGCAACCCACATAATGTTTTAAAACCCTTTACAAGTAACAACCAAATTGGTTACTCACACCTCACCTCAATTTGGTATGTTTTGTGATTTTCTTGAGATCCTTTTGTGAATTAGATAGTAAGAATGTAATGGGGTTGGAAAACACTGAGTTTTAAGAAATATGCAACCCACACAGTGTTGTAAAATGCTTTAGATGTAACAACCCAATTGGTAAGCTAGGAAAACCAAGCTGACACACCTATGCACATACAGTTGGTTAGAAACCCCTCACCTCAACTCGCTTGGTCATCTCCCTCGCATGCAACTCCCCCTTTCTCTCCAACGATTCACTTTCAACCTGCAGAATGAGAAAACCCAGAACACAGAGTATTTTCCAGGAACAATACTTGTTATAATCTAACACACATGTCTTAATCACATGAACTCCCTTCCCTCCTGCAGTGAACAGACAACTTCTTGCACAAGGAAAAAAAATTCCAATGTAGTTTGATGCGACATGACACCTCCTCGCTTTCCTCATTGTGACGTTTCCTTTTGTTTGTCAGTTTCGTCACTTCTATCATCTGTTTGGCGGGTCTGGCGGGTCCGACACTACGTCTGCTCTTCATGTTATATATGTTGTTATGTATGTTTTTATGCATTTTTATATGTACATAGGTGCATTTTTTCGAGAGATTAGTTGTATCCGTACAACATTGTGTGGGTTGAAGGTTTCATAAATCATGCACTCACCTCCCATTGTGTTTTTCAACTTGCAATCATTCAGAGTTTTAATGGTTGTTGGGAAACAATGGGTGTTTATAAAATGTTGCCTTTCATTGCATTCCTACTGCCTAATTAACAAAAGCTTTTGAAGACATTCCTGCTCGTGCTCTCAGCCACGTAACTTTGAATGTACAAAATGAAATAATGGCAAACCACATTGCGTTTTCCAACCTGCAAATTATATTGTGCATTTATTTTTAAATAGTATGATGAAATTGAATTTCAACTTATTTTTGTAAGTAAGAGTTTCTATAAATTGTGAAGGTGAATGAAGTTTAGTACATTCTTACTACCTAAAAACTTTAAGGTTTTCATTAGAAGCATGTTGTCTATATATACTTGCATGTTGGAAAATAGTATGTGTTATGAAACCTGCAACCCAAATAGTGTTCTCAGCTTTGAGAGTGTCTTCTTGATTAAAGAATGCAAATGTTTTGTTTTTAACAAGTTGTTTACAAATTATTTTTACCTTTTTCACATAGGAGTCTCATGTCTCCATCCAACTGATTCTCTTTTATGCGCTGACATCCTATTTTTCCTTCTTTTCATGTTATGTTTCCATGTATGTTTTTGTGTATGGTTTTATTCATTTTTGTATGTATACACGTGTGTGTTTTGTCGACAAATTAGCTGCTATTTTTTGGTCAATCAAGGTGATCAACAAGGATTTTGTGGAATTTTTAACCTTTGTTCTTGCAATGATCTATATTTTTTCAGTCGTCTATACAAGTAATGGTTCAATTTACAATATCATTGAACAATGGTTACAATACCGATATGTCATTTAGTTGTTCATTGAGAGACATGAGAAATAAACAGAAGTTTGATAGTGGTACATGGTATTCTTCTAGTTTTGTCTTCTATGTGCTTATTCATTATTATAATTTATGGCCTCTTTCATATGTTAGGAGGGATGAGTATTTTATATATCTGAATGAATGTTCAATGCTTCACAGTTCCTACAGAATGGAAAAATGATAGATATAATTGTTGATACATACTACTAGTGTTAGCGATAGGTTAAATTGGAAATTAAATTCCCATTGAACAATTTAATATGTTTGTTTATTTTATGTGCAAGCTAGCATTTTGCACTCACCACAACATATAAATTGTATATTGGTGAAATTTGGAATAAAAAGAATTCTTTGTAGCACCAAATGTCTTTAATTTGCCAATTTAATCTATCGCTAACACTTATCTTCCTTCCAGGTGGTTGATATATTTGAGGAAATAAAATTAAAGAAATCAAGGGTAGGTGGATTGAGAAGGACGCTTTAGGAGATGTGAAGTTTCTCCACTAAATACAGGTGATTCTAGCTGTCATAACTTGAATTTCAAGTGTACGGGTCAGTTAAACTTCAAAAATTTATTTTTCATTAAGAAGTTATGATATTTTTATAGATGAGATGCTTACTATGGTGAATGTAAAGAATTTCTAGTTCAATTTTTTTATTCTACATAAATAGAAAAAACTATGCATTTCATATGAAAACCCTACATGCAAACAAAACATTTTATTTTTCCATCAATGAAAACCCTTTTTCTTTAACCAATAGCCATTCAATGCTTTTCAAAAAACCCATTTAACTGTTGTTCAATGCTTCAAAGAAACCCATTTAACTGTCATGCTTCACAGTTCCTACAGAATAGAAAAATGATATATACAATGGCAGATATATATACCTGTTGGCTAGCTGTTGTGCATGTTGAATGCATTTCTCATTCGGCCTCCATTGTGTCGCTTGTGCTCCCAACCAAACTGCAAAATGAAATTTCACAAATGGTGACTTTTAGCTCTGCGCACAAAAAAAAAATGTAGACAACACACACCTATGTACAAAGAAAAATGAAAAAAATTACTCTGCTTCGACCACGTGCAACGCCATTTTCCTCACCCGCGCCTCCTCCCTAGAAAAATGCAAATGTGGAAAATGGCAATGGTAGGTGGGTTTTGTCTAGCTTTTTCTCATTTCCTGCCGGTCGCACATCCTTTTTCGATGACGCCACCTAATGGCATGCGGCTAGGAATCCGTCAAGCCTTTTCCTCAGTGCTTTTTGTCCATCACATGGCATGGGGTATGGGGGTATGATATCATGTTACATACATAGGTTCTTTTTGTCTAGGAGTTAGCTTTCTCTGACTCATAGACAAAAAGAACCTATGTACACATAAAAACACATGAAAACATACATAATGACATACATGGTAACATAAATAACATGAAGAGATGGTGTAGTGCGGGGCTCGCCAGACAGATGATAGAAGTGACAGAACCGACAATGAAAGGAAAATTCACGGTTAATATGTAAGAAGTACTGTTATTGGAAAATACTATGTGTTGTGGGTTTTCTTCTGCAGGTTGAAAGCGAAAGGTTGGAGAGAAGGTGGGGGAGATGAAAAACTAATGGAATCAAGGTGAGGGGTTTGTACCCGATTGGGTTGTCACTTGGAAAGGGTTTTAAAACATTGCGTGGGTTGCAGATTTCAAAAAACCAGTGTTTTGCATCCTAGAATTTTACACAATAGTATGAATATTTGTCTCAAAAATATTTTTGTTATTTAAACCATAGGAATGCAATGAAAGGCACCATTTTTAAACACCCAGTGTTTTCCAACAACGATTAAAAATATGTATGATTGCAGGTTGGAAAACATAGTGGGATGTGAGTGCATGATTTATGAAACCTTCAACCCACACAATGTTGTAAAACCCTATATGGACACAACTAATCTCCTGAAAAAACACACCTATGTACATACAAAAATGCATAAAAAATATACATAACATGAGGAGATGGCATAGTATAGGGCCCACCAAGACGGATGATAAAAGTGATAAAACTGATAGACGGGAGAAAATGTCATGGTGAGGAAAGCGAGGAGGTGCCCTATCGCCTTGAATTACGCTGACGTTTTTTTGCCTTGTGCAAGAAGCTATCCATTCACTGTGGGAGGGAAGGGCGTTCATGTGATTAAGACATGTGTTTTAGATTGTAACAAGTACTATTCTTGGAAAACACTTTATCTTCTAGGTTTTCTCATTCTGTAGGGATTTGCAGGTTGAGGATATATAAGACTATCCAAATTCACCTGAGGGGCAGGTAACCAATTGGGTTGTTACTTGTAAAGGGTTTGAAATATTATTTCGGTTGCAGGGTTCATAACACCCAATTTTTTTGAACCTAAAAGTACACGTAGATAGTATGAATGTAATGAAAACATTTTGGTTACTTACATTGTGAGAACCCAATTGGTTGGTGAAACCTCAATTGATTTTGGATACTTTTATGTTTCCCCCACTGGGAAATATATTGACAGTATGAATGTATTAAACAACTCTTACTTTCAACAAACATTCCATTTCATTATCATCATACATTTAGAACAAAAAAAGCACATAATAGTTGCAGGATGGAAAACAAATAGGGTTGTGACTCACTTCTGAATTCTTGTTCAATGAGCACTTTCTGTTATGCAAACTGTAACAAAACAATGTTTTGAAGTTCACCTTCATATTTTATGACAACCCTTACTTTGAGAAAACATTCCGTTTCAATATCTATTCATATGTTTGGAACACAAAATGCACATAATAGTTGCAGGATGGAAAACACACAGGGTTGTGACTCACTTCTCAATTCTTGTTCAATGACCACTTTTTGTTATGTTATGTAGGCTGTGAAAATAATCGTTTGGTTGTGTGTTTATAATGTGCATTCTATTTATGTTAATATGAAATATACTGGTAGGTAATGCCACCTGAAGTCTTATTGTTTATGGTAGCTTGCTTATGAATGAAAGAAAAAGGTTGACATTTAAATCGTTTGAGGTCGACTATTTTTGTCATCATGGATACTTTCAAATTAATAGTCGTATTAAATGCTATTTTTAATAGTAAAAATGAAATTTCTCTATCTTCATCTGATTGCAAGAAAAAAAATGCTCACATTATTTACAGTGTTGGAAAACACACTGTCCCTTGTCAGTTATTTGCTTATCAAAAGTTTTGTTTCCTACGCACCAAGAATGTAAGGAAGTCTACCTTAAATTTTTATTTCTTATGATTGAAAAACTATATGCTTGCTGATAGCAGATGGTGCAATAAATTTTGGAACTTTAGCTGTCTCATAACACTTGCACCTTTTTACATATTACAGGCAACCATGAATGCGTACTTGGAAGGGGAAAGTGGAAGAAAGCGAGAGAAAGGGTAATATTGAAATCTTTTTTTTAATGTGTATTTTGATATTTTGAATGAATTGGTTGCATGTATTTGAATTTGATGTGACGTTTACATTCCTCGAATTAGAGGGAAAGGATGGACAAGAAAGTGGTGGGCGCAAGCAAGTTATTGTCCATTTGGGATAGGAAAATGTGCCTCGACAGGGCAGCAAGAAGAAAGGATGCCTAGGGAGGAGATCGTGCACTTTCCCTTTTAAAGTACGCATTCATGGTTGGCAGTAATATGTGTCGTTGCAGTTGCTTTTTGCTCTGATTTTAGATTGTCTTTGTGATTTCATTTAGAAAAATTCATTTTTGTTACGAATATGCTGATTTTGATAGTATATTGGAAAACACACTATCCTTGGTTCTTTTAGAGGAATTAAGTGGAAGAAAGGGTAATTTTGAAATCTTCTTTTGAACGTCTATTTTCATAATTTGAATGAATTCATTGCATGCATTTGAATTTGATGTGACGTTAGAATTCTTCACGTTGTAGGGCAAGGATGAACAAGGAAGTGGTGGGTGTGAAGAAACGTCACTAATAATATCGAGGCCTGATTTTATTGATTCTTGACACTACCCTACTCAATTTCTCAATTTCCTTCAACTTCTATGAAAAAAGCAAAAAACTCAAGCCTCGATTATTAGTGATGTTTCTTGGTCTGTCTGATTTTTTCTTTTCCTTCTCATCTATTTTCAATTTTATTTATCCTCCCCAGGCTCATATAAATGTGTTATGGAAGTTGTCTACGTTTTTAGATAAGACTTTCATCTCTCCCCCTACTGATTCTCTTTCTCTAGGCTTAGATCTAATGTTGCCTTTTCCTTATATCCATATGTTAATTATTGAAGGTAGTCATTTATTCATGGATTTCTTACAGGTTGAAGGTGTTGAAAGTGCAATGGTGAAAGCAGAGGCTTCCTTGAACCCTCGTGCAAGTGGAATCACCCCACTGTCAGTGCCAAGGACTTAAGTAAGCCTATAAGATCTTATCTGACTGTCTCCTCAATTGCACATAAACGACACTATAGTAGAGGATGAGAGAGGCTGACAATATTCGTTTTCCATTCGGTCTTTGATCATGTAATTATTGAACAATTATGGTGTGGAATTACATTATCTTTGATCATGTAATTATTGAACAATTATGGTATGGAATTACATTATCTTTGATCATGTAATTATTGATCAATTATCATGTGAAATTATAGTACTTTGGTATGTTTGAAGACTACGGTCTTCTGCCAATAGTGGCATTGTACAATTGTTAAGTTGTATTGTTAATCTTGCCATCAAGGCTGCAATCCCTTTGGGGTTTAGTTTTTGACAATTTATATTGGGGATGAGGTCCCCCATTTGTGACCTCACCGGTTCATAGCTCCGGGTCAAAAGCGTTTACTCCTCTTAATGAAAATATATATAAGACTATGTTCTTGCAGATTTCATGACACTTTATGTTTCCATATAAAATTTCATGGAAAGAAATGCCAAATGCCATCAAATAATGGTAGGCAATGCCACCTCAATTCTTATTACTTATGTCAAACTTACTTAAAAATGTAAGCACATGCAACTAGGACTTTCTATTGTACAGACTGTAACAAAACAATGTATTGAAGTTGAGCTTCATATTTTTTAACAACCCTTACTTTCAACAAACATTCCATTTCAATACATGTTCATACGTTTCGAACAAAAAATGCACATAATAATTGCATGATGGAAAAAACACCGGGTTGTGACTCACTTCTCAAGTCATGTTCAATGAGCGCTTTTTGTTATGCACATTGTAATAGAACAATGTTTTCAAGTTCACCTTCATATTTATAACAACCCTTACTTTCAACAAACACTCCATTTCAATATGTGTTATATGTTTGGAACACAAAATGCACATAATAGTTGTATGATGGAAAACACATTGGGTTGTGACTCACTTCTCAATTCTTGTTCAATGAGTGGTTTCTTTTATGTAGACTGTAAGAAAACAAAGTTTTGAAGTTCATCTTCATATTTTTTAATAACCCTTGCTCTCAGCGAACATTCTATTTCAATATCATCGTACGTTTTGTGAATAGAAAATGCAAAAAAAAGTTGGAGGAAATGGAAAACACACTGGGTTGTGACTCACTTCTCAATTCTTGTTAAACAATGTATTGAAGTTCATAACAACCCTTACTTTCAGTAAATATTTCATTTCAATATCTATTTATATGTTTGGAACACAAAATGCACATAATAGTTGTAGGATCGAAAACACATTGGGTTGTGACTCACTTCTAAATTCTTGTTCAATGAGCACTTTCTTTTATGCACACTATAACAAAACATTTTTTTCAACTTCACCTTCATATTTTTTAACAACCCTTACTTTTAACATTTCAGCACAACACTCCATTTGAATATTTGTTCATACGTTTCAAATAGAAAATACACATAATAGTTGCATGATGGAAAACACACTGGGTTGTGACTCACTTATGAATTCTTGTTCAATGTCCACTTTATTTTATGCACACTGTAACAAAACAATGCTTTCAACTACACCTTCATATTTTTTAACAACCCTTACTTTTAGCATTTCAGCACAACATTTCAATAGTTGTTCATATGTTTTGAATAGAAAATGCACATAATAGTTGCATGATGGAAAACACACTCGGTTGTGACTCACTTCTGAATTCTTGTTCAATGACCACTTTCTTTTATGCACACTGTAACAAAACAATATTTTCAACTTCACCTTCATATTTTTTAACAACCCTTACTTTCAACAGAACACTCCATTTCAATATCTGTTCATACGTTTCAAACAAAAAATGCACATTTAATAGTTGCATGATGGAAAACACACTGGGTTGTGAATCACTTCTGAATTCTTGTTCAATGACCGCTTTCATTTATGCACATTGTAACAAAACAATGTTTTCAACTTCACTTTCATATTTTTTAACAACCCTTACTTTCAGCAAAACACTCCATTTCAATATCTATTCATATGTTTGGAACACAAAATGCACATAATAGTTACAGGATGGAAAACACATTGGGTTGTGACTCACTTCTGAATTCTTGTTCAATGACCACTTTCTGTTATGAACACTGTAACAAAACAATATTTTTAACTTCACCTTTGTAATTTATAACAACCCTTACTTTCAGCAGAACACTCCATTTCAATATTTGTTCATATATTTCAAACAAAAAATGCACATAATAGTTGCATGATGGAAAACACACTGGGTTGTGACTCACTTCTGAATTCTTGTTCAATGATCGCTTTCTTTTATGCACATTGTAACAAAATAATATCTTCAACTTCACCTTCATATTTTATGATAACCCTTACTTTCAACAAACATTCCATTTCAATTTCCTCATACGTTTCCAACAAAAGATGCATGTAATAGTTGCATGATGGAAAACACAAATGGTTTCCACTCACTTCTGAATTCTTGTTGAATGACCACTTTTTGTTATGCACACTGTAACAAAACATGTGCAGTAGTTCAAAATAGTTCAACTTACCTTTAATGGTCCCGCAAATGCAAAAAATAGTTGCATTGGAGGTTGGTGGAGGAGGGAATTTGTGTAATGCGGTAGTGGATACCGAACAGACAGGAAAGCTCCCACTTGAAATAGGACATCTACATACTTGAGTAACGATTATCCCTTTAAAAAAAATCCAAGCCCATACAATTCACCTCCTCGCCATTCACTTTGGCTAATAGGAAGACCACTTGGCTGAAAAGCGTCCCCTTTACAGCATCTAAATTGTTGCAAACTCATGCACTAGGAAATACAAATTGGATAGCTAGTTCAATTTCATCTTCATACACAACAAGAGAAAGTGGCAGCCTTGCGTTTCTATTGCTCAACAATTTGGCTGGTGATTGTTGAGTTGTGGAGGAAATGGTATGGGCTTGGATGTTGTTTAAAGGGACAATCGTTACTCATGTATGTAGATGTCCTATTTGAAGTGGAAGCTTTCCTATCTATTCCGTATCCACTACCGCATTACACAAATTCCCTCCTCCACCAACCTCCAATGCAACTATTGTTGTGACATCTTAAACTTTTATCATCTGTGCAACAACACCTTTGACTTTTGACCTATCAATTTTGCAACAACACCTTTGACATTTGACGTTTATCAATTGTGCAACAAGACCTTTTACTTTTGACCTATCGATTGTGCAACAACACCTTCCATTGTTGTCTTTATTTTATCAAATTTATGTCTTTTAGATTGCAGCTCTCTCTGAACAACATTAAGATCCTCTTCTTTTCATGGTGACAACTTCTTCTTGTGTTTTAATTCATATTCTAATTGATTAATTATAGTGTTTGGTTGTTCTGCTCCACTTTGAGCATTTCCAACTATTGTTTTTGCAGTGTGTTTATGATTAGAGTATGCAGATGTTTCTTTTTGCAAGCTCGTTAGGGAACTTCTCTGTGTTTTCGGATAAGACTTTCATGCCTCGACCCAATTGATTCTCTTTTTCTGCATTTAGATCTGGTATTTCCTTTTTCTTCTCATCCATTTCCAATTATATTTTTTCCATGGAATCGCTAACTGATAGAATGCTTGCCTTCATTTTTTCAACTCCACTTAGAGCATCATGTCTCTCTTTCTTTGATTGCACAAATTCATATGCAATAGAAAACCTTTCGAGTTAATCCACTTTTGCATTGCCATTTGCCCCTTGCACATACTGCACATGTTCCTTCCTCCACTTGTCACAAAAAAGAACAACCTATTCAGTCAATACATTATCTATCTCATTTACTTTGGTCTACTTCTTTCCAAGTGTTTTTAGAGTAGAATCCTTTTTTTCACTACACAGTTTCCAATATGTCCTCATACTTTTGTTATTGCTACCATGTCATACAATTCTCATAACACATATTTTTTGGATTCTGTCAGATTTCTTTCAAGCAAAGAGATAGAGTTTTGAATGTATTTAATACTTTCAAATGATAAAGGGAAAAACATGTCGTAATGAATTTTTCATGTTTATGGACATTTCAATATGAAGAACATCACACATGTGCAATATAAAACATCTTTCATTCAACAGTAGTGTTTCAAAATAGTAGATTTGGTTATACAATTGTGAGTGGGTTGTTGTTTTTTACAACACCTTGTGTTTTACAATCTGTAGTCTTACAAAACAACATTCATGTATTAAACAATAATAAATAGTAATAAAGACTGATAAAAAATAGAGTAATAAACACTAATAAACAACAATACAAAATATCATCCATTCAACTGTAGTGTTTGAAAAGAGTAATACATAATAAAATTCAAAGTTTTAGTTTCCATTTTTCATTTAACAAGCCTTTCCACATCCTAATTAGATTCAATCTTTACATTTTCTATCTTTATATTTGTGCCCTCATTGGAACGACAGTGGCATTCTGCACCAAGCCACTGAATAACCCTTTCATCATTTGTTAGAACTGGTGCAGGGTGGTCAAGTAATGTACAGAGGGAAAGATACATCTCCCGTATGCCCACTTCAATGTGTGGCTCAACAACATGACCATGCAATCACATTACTTGGTCAAAAAAATGATCACCTTGATGCTCTATGTTTCTGCTAAATGTTTCTTGAACACACCTCATATCTGAGGATGATTGAAGCAACGAACGTGGGAAGATGCTACCAATGAGGTCGAGACCCTGATCAACATCATATCTTTCCAATGCTTCGTCAAGCTGTTTGTGATTGACCACATGTCTCCAAACATATTTTACACAAAGAATTTGAACTAGAATATAGTTTGTCAGTAGGTCCATGGAGTTTGACAGGAACCTGCAAGCTACATCGGTCTCCGAATAGGGGAGTACAGGTTCAGTGGGCTCCAGAAATCTATCAACCTTGCGAATCGCATCCTCCAACGTTTGGCAATTGAATTTGAAAGCACAATGCAACCTCTCTGTACTGAATGGGTTGTAATTGTCTTCCTGGTTGTTGTGGGGAACCTACCCGATGTGAATTCTCAAGTTCAACATTTTTAGTTGTACTGTCAAAAAAAAGGGAAAAAAAGTCAATAACAAATAGTGCTGCAGGCATCTAGAAAAAAGTTGTTATTTACTTCCAACTACTGATTCAACCACTTGTTGATAAAATAAGTAAATATCACAATACATTTATGAAAAAAAATTCTCTTAGTTAAATGAATCCTATTTTGTAAAACTACAGATTGGAAAATGCAGGGTGTTATGAAAACTGCAAGCCACTCACAGTTGTAAAACTAAATGTGAGTGCAGAAAAAGAGAATCAGTTGAGTCGAGACATGGAAGTATTATCTGAAACATATCAATTATATAATCACTACTACACTTGTTGCAAATAACTTGTTAAAAGAACCATATGAATTATTTAATCATAAAAATACTTGTTGAAAATAACTTGCTAAAAGAAACAAATGGATTATGCAATCATGAATACACTCTGAAAGTTGGGAAAAAAGCAATTGCAAAGGTACATGAAAGTATTCAATACATTCAAAAATCTATTCCTTTGCCTGAAAGAAATCCGACAGAATCTAAAAATATTTGTAATGAGAATTGTATGACATGGTAGTAATAAAAAAAATATGAGGACATATTGGAAAGTGTGTAATGAAAAAAGGAATCTGCTCTAAAAACACTTGGAAAGAAGCATACCAAAGTAAATGAGATAGATAATGTATTGAATGAAGAGGTTGTTCCTTCTCGTGATAAGTGGAGGAAGGAGCATGTATAGTATGTGTAAGGGGAAAATGGCAATGTAGAACTGGATTAAATCGAAAGGTTTTCTATTGCATATGAATTTGTGCAATCAAAGAAAGAGAGACATGATGCTCTAAGTGGAGTTGAACAAATGAAGTCAAGCATTCTATCAGTTAGCAATTCTATGGAACAAATACAATTGGAAATGGATGATAAGGAAAAGGCAATACCAGATCTAAGTGTAGAAAAAGAGAATCACTTGGGTGGAGGCATGAAAGTCTTATCCGAAAAGGCAGAGAAGTTCCCTAACAAGCTTGCGAAAAGAAACATCTGCATACTCTAATCGTAAACACACTGCAAAAACAATAGTTGGAAATGCTCAAAGTGGAGAAGAACAACCAAACATTATAATTAACTAGTTAGAAAAGGAATTAAAACACAAGAAGAAGCTATCACCGTGAAAAGAAGAGGAGCTTAATGTTGTTTGGAGAGAGCTATAATCTAAAAGATTATAATTTGATAAAATAAAGACAACAATGGAAGGTGTTGTTGCACAACTGATAGGTCAAAAGTGAAAGGTCTTGTTGCACAACTGATAAACGTCAAATGTCAAAGGTTTTGTTGCACAATTGATAGGTCAAAATTCAAAGTGTTGTTGCACAACTGATAAAAGTTTAAGATGCCACAATAATAGCTGCATTGGAGGTTGGTGGACGAGGGAATTCATGTAATGTGGTAGTGGATATGGAACAGACAAGAAAGATCCTACTTTGAATAGGACATCTACATACATGAGTAACAATTATCCCTTTAAACAACATCCAAGCCCATACCAGTTCCTCCACAACTCAACAATCACTAGCCAAATTGTTGAGCAATGGAAACACAAGGCTGCCACTATCTCTTGTTGCATATGAAGATGATATTGAACCAGCTATGCAATTTGTATTTCCTAGTGCATGATTTTGCAGCAATTCAGATGTTGCAAAGGGAACGATTTTCACCCAAGTGGTCTTCCTATTGGCCGAAGAGAATGGCAAGGAGGTGAATTGTATGGGCTTGAATTTTTATTTAAAGGGATAATCAACTTGTTTCCCATCAAAAGGCAATGCAATATTCTTAGAAGAATCTACTGACATCCCCCACTATGTTTTCCAACTTGCAATTATTCAATGCATTTTGATTTACCATCATATCACGATTTTGAAACCCAAATTTTAGTCCACCGAAGAGTTGTAATAAAAAATTTAGGTGAGTTTCATGAAATTCTTAAGGTCTAAAAAACACAAGAGTTTCATGAGAACCATACTGTCTATGTATAATTGAAAATTGGAAAATATTGCATGATATGCAAAATACAACTCACTATATTTTCCAGCCTTTAATATGAAGGTGGACTTAAATACATTGTTATAGTGCACATAATAGAAAGTGCTCATTGCAGCAAGCCATTTTACTATCATACGGATTATTTGTGTTTGTGCATTTATCAAACATTGAACGATACATTTGAAGACCATAGTAATATAGAATCTATATATGCTTGGAGGTGTGTATGATCTTCCATAGTGGGATGGGGCATTCAAGATCTAAATCTTAATCAAGCGAGAAAAACCATAAACCTACCATTCAAACTTATACCTAACTCATGTCACTGTCCATGTCATCCTTTTCATCCATTGACAAGGGAACCCAAAATGTCTTCCATGTTGAACCAACTATCCATCCTATTTCACCAAAGGAACACCAAAAGTCACCCTGTAAGGAATACAATACCTGATGCAAAATTCTATCACAAAATGGTAGTTGTAGTCTTCTAGTTCCACCCACTTTCACCTCATCCATCCCATGTTTATCTAGCTCATCCATTTCATGTTTTTCCACCTTCATAGCACCTATATAAATTCAACCATGTCACATACTTGAACTCATTGATCGAAACAATGATATTATAGATCCCTATTTTACGTGAAGATCAAAATAATCCCTCTCATGATCCCAATTCATCTAACCATTCCATTCCATGTCATGACACCATACCATCTCATGATCAAAGTATGTCAACTTCATACCATAATCCTCGTGTATAAATTCATTAAAAAAAGCTTTCCATCCATTCAATAAGTCAAGACCCCCAAGGTATAAACATTACCCTCACATCTCATGATAATCCTAAAATTTCGCAAGACCCCATTCATGAACCACAAACATATAAGCTTGGTTCATCCACCTTTATAAAAGTTGGTTTTCTCATACAATATCACACGCCTTCATGAGTTCCATTTACCTGCACACCCTAATATTAAAACACATGTAATTTCTTATGGCCTTGGCTACATACCCCCTTCTTAAGATGTTGGTAGCTCTGTCAAACACATGAGGCCTCACTTTACATCAATACGTCCACCTCCTCCATCATATTTTCCATCTATTATTGGACCGTATCCACAAACCCTTCCACCCATCATGGGCCCATATGTTCCTAATGCATATCCCTAGGTTCCCTTTCAAGAATAACAAAGGCACATACCCTTGAATTCATTCCAACACCTTCCACTTAAAAATCTTCTCATTTCATAAAATCCCTCTATGGCCCATCCAAGCAATTGGGATACCTAACAAGAAATGCATAAATTGAAGAATCCACTAAAACCTATATATCATCATGTCTCACTAAAAATACATGCAAAAAAAAAATGCTCCAAAATCAAAAGCAAAACACTTCCAAAAAAATGGAAGGTACCTATTAAGAAAAAAAGAAAAGGCTATAAAGAAAAATCAAAAGTGGAAACAATGTGGGTTCCAAAGCAAGCAAAAAAATGCATGCATTCAAAATTAAAAAAATCAAAATTGGTATCCCTACTTGCTAATCCAAAAGACTCCATTATTCCACCATCATCCATTCCTCCATTATTCATCCTCCAAATCCACTTTTCGTCCTTATATGCCCAACTTTATTACCCCAACCCACTCTCAATCCTTCAACTTTCACCACCCTTCAAGGTGTGTGCCAATGTTGTTCTTTCCCACATTCCCTCATAATGACTCCATTCCATACTTCCATCCAAGCTTCATCTCCCATTCCATAGCTTTAATCCAATCCTTTGCATGAATCCTTAACCCCCTTCTTCCTACCCCTATCCATTCCATTATCTTTATCAATTTTCCTACCAATGAATTTAATTGGGAACACGTTAGCCATGGTCTATAAGAAAAATTTAGTCAGTGGGGTAATATCCTCCGCAAAGAGACAATTGAGTCCTCCATTCATATCCATACACCTTCATCAACTTCCATTTCCATGGCCATTCATATCCATTCATATCCACTAGCTTTCACATCCATACATGTACCCTTGCTTATACACTTGGGGGCAAGACTTTTCCATTCGTACGATACATTATTGATTAACCTATTTCCACTTAGCCATCATATTCCTTAATTTATATTCCATGCTATCCACATTATTCATCCACCATCCTTCGATCTTGCATAAAGTATTGGGGAAAAATAGCAAGAAATTGAATCTAATGCATGCTTTATACCATGTGTGTCTTCCATCATCCATATCACTTGTCGTCCATGTCATGTTTCCTTTCATGTCCATTTATCTTCCATATCCATGTCATGTCGTTATAACTTGTCATACCTCTTACCATGGGAGCATGTTATTACTTTGACAGGCCATCCTTGGAGTCCTCCATAGGTCCTCTACTTCTCCTTTGTATAAGAGCAAATTTTTTTCGTTCCCTTGTCATTGGTTCCCTCCACCCATAGCATTCCATATCTTGATCCATCTATCTTCATCCTCCATATAGGGTGTATCCTTACATGTCCTATCATTAACCCATATCATTGATCCCTATCCATCCATATGTCCTCTGGTTTTCAGCTTGACTAAAGAATAAGATCTTGTTTATCATTATCATTTAAATTCTTATTTATCATTGTGTTATAATTGTTATGTGTAACACATTTAAAGAAACCATAAACTCTTTAGCATACTAAAAAAATGGGCTTTATTGAGTCACAACCCACTGTGTTTTCCATCCTACAACTGTTTAGTGCACTGGTCCTTATCATATGCATTAACATTTGCATTTTTTCATTATCATGATCTTGCATATTTATCATTTTCATATTGCATGCATTATAGCTTGTACTTTATCTTAACTCTTGTCTGTTGTCTCCATCAATATCATTATTTTTATCTTTTATTTTCTTGTCACATTCTGAAGAAGCTAGAGGATCTCTACACCTCATTGTGTACAAAGGAAAGTGAGGAAAGGGGAATGAGTCTTTCTTATGTGTGTATCGAGTCAGTCGACCCTATGATGATTACAAAAAGCATAACCGATAAAAAAGGGGAAATTGTTCCACTCTATGATGAAACAAATGATCACTTCCTAGCCTTTCCATTCCATTCATTTCCATATCTAGCCTTCCATATCCTTTCCTCGCATATCAAATACATTTCATAGCCATTTATACACTTTCCTTACATCACATCAATGCGTTGCATTCCTTTCTTCTTTGGATCCACCTAGGTCATTCATATTTCTAAATCTTGCATATCATTTTCTATCTACAACTCATAAATGATGAATTGATAGCATTTCCATTCCATTCATTTGCATATCCAGCCTTTCATATCCTTTCTTCCCATACCGAATACTTTTCACAAGCCATTTATATGCTTTGCTTGCATCTAATCAATGTGTCACAACCCTTTCTTCGTTGCACCCACCCAAGTCATTCATATTTCGAAATCTCACATATCATTATCTATCTACAACTCAAACATACCTTCATCTATCATAACAAGATTCACACCCATATGTAGAACAATATTAAAGAAATATCAAGGTTATGCAATCAAAGATTGAGGGCAATTACCATATCAAGAGTCCATGTTCAATGTGAGTTTGTTTCATTTCATGTGCATGTGTTATCTTCTAGCTCTTAGACACAATTGAAGTTTACAGTTGGTGTTTACAGATCTCAAGTGTTCACATGTTCATATAGAAGTCTGAAACATGTATCTTCTTGCTTGAAAAGTGTTACTAAAGTATTCTTAGTTATTGTGACTAACAAACGTACGAGTTACAATGTTGTGTTCTACTTGTATACTTGAAACCGACCACATGCCTTCTGTATACTTCAACATTTTTCAGACATGTCTATGCTGATGTTGTTTGTCATTGATGTCAAAAGGTGTTTGATGTCAACTACATGCAGACTGAGTTGCTTCATTGTTTTCTCATGGATTGGTTTCAAAGAGATTATTCATTCATTTGGTGATCTACAACCAAAGTGGTTGTTGATATTCATGTCAAAGTCCTTGTTGTTCACTCATTACTTGTTCACATGGTGATGGTGCAAAAGGTATTGATAGATGTTGCAAAATTTTGACAGAGTTGTTTCATGACAAAGTCAGAGGTATTGAACAAGTACTCATTGCACATTAATCATTCACATTTTATTCCCGATGGCTAATACATTTTGATGTTGTGACTCTAAGGTATTCGGTGGATAGGTTGTTGGCATAAAGACATTATTGGTGTTTCTTGATGAGATCTTCATGCTTCTACAAGGATCTAAACCAATGTCGAAAGCATAATATTCTACATCAAAGGTATATGGTCACAATGAAAGGTTATAGATCAATTACATGTTTTGAAGCTCATTAAGTTTGTTTGAAGTTGTTTTTCATTCATTCATTGCTTGCAAGTTTGTTCTTAAACTGTATATGAGGTTCATTATGCAAAGTTTATAATAGGTTTTCTCTCGTCTGCAAAGGTTCACTATGCTTGAGTGTAATTAAACAGCCTTTTAAGGGGTACTTGATTGAGTTCATTTGATTGGATTTTTTGGGTTGTCATCGATAGGTTTACTATGTCCAATGATTTACTATTATGCTTTGATAGATTTTTTGCAAGCATGTGTAGCTTGTTCAAAAGCACCTGTTATAGGCTTTTAGCCATAGCAGCAAGGCACTCAACTATTTGATTAAATGCTTTGGTAGACATGTATGAAAAATGTGGTAGCATAGACAAGGCAATGAACTGTTTCATAAAATTCCTCAAAGAAATCTGGTCTCATGCTGATGGAATGCCATGAAAATCCATATAGCAGCAAGGAAACAATATGGATTGTCATGGTATTCCATCGCCAGGTGACCACATTTCTTTCAGGAATTTCATCAAACACTTCAATGACTTGTCTATGTTGTTGCTTACCATTATGC
The DNA here is from genome assembly GCA_007115665.2 of Sequoiadendron giganteum. NCBI lineage: Eukaryota > Viridiplantae > Streptophyta > Pinopsida > Cupressales > Cupressaceae > Sequoiadendron > Sequoiadendron giganteum. The sequence goes on from CM021107.1 coordinate 393,022,039, forward strand.
TTTAGTAGTTTTTTTACAAGCATGCGTAGCTTGTTCAAAAGAACCTGTTTTAGGCTTTTAGCCATAACATCAAGGCAATGAATAGTTTGATAGAATGCTTTCGTAGAAATGGATGAAAAATGTGGTAGCATAGTGAAATGTTTCATATAATGCCTCAAAGAAATGTGGTCCTGTGGTGAAGGATTGCCATGGCAATCCTTCACCACAGGACCACAAAGAGGCAATCCTTCACCACAGGACCACATTTCTTTGAGGCATTATATGAAACATTTCACTATGCTACCACATTTTTCATCCATTTCTACGAAAGCATTCTATCAAACTATTCATTGCCTTGATGTTATGGCTAAAAGCCTAAAACAGGTTCTTTTGAACAAGCTACGCATGCTTCCAAAATATCTATCAAAGCATAATGGTCAATATGGATTCTCATGGTTTCAAACACCATGGCTAAATAATAAATATGGATTGTTCAAAAAATGTATCAAAGCATAATTATAAATATGGATTGTCATTGCATTCCAACGCCATCATCTTGGAATGCCATGACAAGCCATAAACAAAATATAAACAATTCATTGCCTAGACTATGGCTTGTCATGGCATTCCAATCACTATGGTGTTGCAATGCCATGAGAATCCATATTTACTATTATACTTTGATAGTAAAAACCTGATGTTTTCCAAAAAGCATATACATGCACAATACAATTGGAAGTTGGAAAACATAGTGTGAGTTGAGTATATGTCTACCAAAATACATTGGCAACCCATAGATAAGCAATCATACATAGAAATAGCTCATTGCCTTGTCTATGGCTTGTCATGGCATTCCAACCACCATGGTGTTGCAATGCCATGACAATCCATATTTACTATTATGCTTTGATAGTAAACGCTCGATATTTTCCAACAAGCATATACATGCACAATACGATTGCAAATTGGAAAACATAGTGTGAGCTGAGTATATGTCTGCCAAAACACACTGACAACCCATAGATAAGCAATCATATGCAAAAACAGTTCATTGCCTTGTATATGGCTTGTCATGGCATTCCAATCACCATGGTGTTGCAATGCCATGACAATCCATATTTACTATTATGCTTTGATAGTAAACACCCAATGTTTTCCAACAAGCATATACATGCACAATACGATTGGAAATTGGAAAACACAGTGTGAGTTGAGTATATGTTTGCCAAAACACACTGGCAACCCATAGATAAGCAATCATACATAGAAACAGTTCATTGCCTTGTCTATGGCTTGTCATGTCATCCCAATCACCATGGTGTTGGAATGCCATGACAATCCAAATCTACTATTATGCTTTCATAGTAAACACACGATGTTTTCCAACAACCATATATATGCATAATGTGATTGCAAGTTGGAAAACACAATGGCATGCCATAGATAAGCAATCATTTCATTGTCTATGGCTTGTCATGTCATCCCAATCACCATGGTGTTGGAATGCCATGACAATCCAAATATACTATTATGCTTTCATAGTAAACACGCGATGTTTTCCAACAACCATATACATGCATAATGTGATTGCAAGTTGGAAAACACAGTGTGCAGTGAGTACATGTCTACCAAAACACAATGGCTTGCCATAGCTAAGCAATCATATATAAAAATAGTTCATTGCCTTGTCTATGGCTTGTCATGTCATTCCAATCACCGTGGTGTTGGAATGCCATGACAATCCAAATCTACTATTATCCTTTGATAGTAAACACACAATGTTTTCCAAAAACCATATACATGCATTCTATAATTGCAAGTTGGAAAACACAATGTGAGGTGAGTGTATGTCTACCAAAACACAATGGCAAGCCATAGATAAGCAATAATACTTACAAAAATTTCATTGCCTTGTCTATGGCTTATCACGACATTCCAATCACCATGAAACCACATTTCTTTGAGGTAATTTTCAAACTGTTCACTACCTTATCTCTGTTGTTGCTTAATAATATGCTTTCATAGACAAGGTAGTGAATTGTTTGAAAAAATGCCTCAAACAAATGTGGTCTCTTGGAATTCCATGACAAACAAATGCAATTTGCAGTTGCAATTATCACTCTAGTATGAATGAATTAATATCTTTGACAATAGTATTTGGTTGCATAGGTGGAGTTCCCTATAGTTGTGGACTGTATAGTTTCACAATATATTGTTGATACCTCTATTGAAGATGGCAATATATATCTGCAAGACAAACTTGATTGCTTGTTAACTAAGGCGTTTCCCACTTTCTAATAAAAATTGGTTAGGGGGGGTCTCCATCTGCAAATATCACTCTAATTATCATTATATATTTGCAATTATCACTCTAACTATCTGCAAGCCTGTAGGGAGGAACTAAAAGAAGAGCAAAAGAACAATCCTGACAAGGGAAAAAGCAAAGAGATTGTAATTGTACTGATGGAAGGGCATAGTAGCAGGGATCCCGGGCTTTCAGTGGACGAGATGGCTGCAACTGAGACATTGGTGACACTTGGAGACTCAAACAAAACAATATAATCCCTCTAGGAATCAGCCTTGGAACATTGTTTGGTCTCTTTTTGTTTATAAATGGTAACAGGTCTAGTACATATGCTACATAGATGTAGAACCTTATACAGTTGCACATATATAACTACATGCTATAGGTATATATGTAAATCTTTTGTAGATGGTACTTGGAACAATGTAAATATAAGATGACAAATCTGTTGTATCAGGGGCAGTGTGGGGATATGTATATTTTGTAACCGGGGCAATAGGATGTTATAGCATATGCAAGGCTTCCTAGAGGCTTGATATTGATGCAATTATTTAGATGCACTATGTGATGATCTCTCTATACTTAATACAAAAAAAACTATCTGCAGTTATTTTGTAAAAAATAGTGCGGGATGAGAATGTCTATCAAAACATAGTGGCAAGCCATAGATAACCAATCCCACATAGAAACAATTCATTTCCTTGTATATGGCTTGGCATGGCATTCCATTGACCATCAGACCACATTTCTTTCAACCATTTTTCCAAACAGTTCACTGCCTTGTCTCTGTTGTTGCTTACTATTATGCTTTCATACACAAGGCAGTGAATTGTTTCAAAAAATACCTCAAACAAATGTGCTCTCATGGAATGCCATAACAAAAAAATACAATTGGCAGCTACAATTATCACTCTAGAATGAATAAATTAATATATTTCAGAATAGTACTTGGTTGTGCAGGTGGAGTTCCCTATAGTTGTGCATATAGCTTTTACCTATGCAATGTGAACTAAATGCATAACTGCTTTTAGGTTGACTATGTAAAAAGCCTACATTGTAATTTAAATTTTGTCATCTATCTATGAGCATCTACTTATTAGTTATGCAATGTGAAGTAATGCTTTCGATTTGAAAGATTGGCAATGGAATAAAATGGAAAACACTGGGTGTTTATAAAACCACAAGCCACATCACAACATACCCAAACCATCGTGGTTTTCAAGCCTATATATGTACATGTGCATTACAAATAACAAGAACACCAATTTCTTGACATTATCACCGATAATGAGTAAACTTGTTCAAAGTGGTGAAACACATTGTTAATGCTTCTTGGGAAACAATGGGTGTTTATAAAACAATGTTTTTCATTACATTCCTAGGGTCTAAATAACAAAAGCTTGTAAAGACATTCATTTTCTTTTCTAAAATTCTAGGATGCAAAAGACTAGGTTTTACAAAACTCTAAACCCACTTAAAGTTTGAAAACAATTTACAATTAAAAACCCTCATAACATTTTAAACCCCTTAAAACTAACAACCCAAATGATTAGAAACCCCTCAACTCACTTTTTGCAGTCTTCCCTTGCTCTGCAACCTTTCACTTACAACTCCACTCTCCAACCTTTCACTTTCAACCTGTAGAATGAAAATGCAGAATACACAGTGTGAAAGGTTGTTGGAAACAATGGGTGTTTCTAAATCCGCGTTTCATTACATTCCTACAGTTTTAATAACAAAAGCTTTTGAAAACATTCATATGTTTTCTAAGATTCCTATGGTTTTAACAACGCAGCTATAAATCCGCATTTCATTACATTCCTACGATTTTATCAACACATGAAACAATACATAAAAAATTTCAACATTGCATACAGTCGGTTAGAAACACCTCACCTCAAGTCGATTGGTCCTCTCCCCTGCTTGCGGTGCGCCCTTGCTCTCTAACGTTTCGATTTCAACCTGCAGAATGAGAAAACCCAAAGCACAACCTGTTTCCCAAGTGTCTTCCAAAAACAATACCTGTTACAATTTAAACCGCATGTCTTAATCACATCGCACCGCCCTTCTCGCGCTTAACGGTTAGCTTCTCCCACAAGGCAAAAAAACACCGATGTAGTTTGACGACGAGACACCTCCTTGCTTCCCGTGAAGTTTCCTTCCGTTATCGGTTCCGTCACTTCTATCATTCATCTGGCAGGCCCCGCACTACACCATCTGTTCATGTTATGTATGTTACCATGTATGTCATTATGTATGTTTTCATATGTTTTTATATGTACATAGGTCACTTTTGTCTAGGAGTTAGCCGGCTCCTCCCTAAACCACCCATATTTTTATTAATAAAATGAACTACAAAGGAAAGGGCCAAGTATAAGAGATCGATAACAAAAGGGCAAAAGGTGCCCAAAACAATTACGATCAACCAAATTTACCATGCCATTTGGGCTCCCCTCTCTCACCATGTACAAACCACGTACAAGGGTTTGTGAATGGAGGAGCATTTGGCGTGGGCCCGAATCGATTTTGTTTGAAGTTCTCGTGTTTTTGAACAAATGTCCATGTGCTATCTTCCTTTCCTGCAACATCTAGAGGGGTATAATTGAGTTTTCATTCTATTTTGATTCTTTCATCTTTAAGGGAATCGATCTTGTGGAGAGCAATCTGCTGAGGAGCTGAAAAATATTTCTTTTTCTGTCCCTTTGGTGGATCCTCATTTGATTGACTTGGAGAATTTTTTTTGCTGTTCTTGTGGAAGATTAATAAGTGAATGTGTTCTTTGTTGGCAGCTTGAACCAGAAGATGATAACGAAGAGCATCTTTCCATCTAGATGTTTGACTTCTTAGTGTAGATCTGATTCTCGGGCAAATTGGTGCAATATGACTTATAACAAACCATTTTCTGCATTAAAAAGGCATTCTTTCATAATCCAGGAGTCGGGTCCAAGACCAACCAGCAACTTTCAGAGTGATATCTGCAGGATAATCCTTGGAGATATCAAAATAAACTAAAATCCATGCATAAATTGTGTGGGTAAAAACAGAAGTATCAGTGTCAACTGCGAAAATCGCCCAGAGTTTAGAAACCTTATAATTTGTTTAGGTTTATAAAAATGCCTAAGGTAAAGTCTCGGCGTTTACTTCTTAAAGGTCATGTGAGAAGTTGTCTAAATCACGTGTTATAGCATTTTACCTCAGGAAAAAGTTCTGCTTTTCTTTTCAATCGATCCATTGTACAAGATCCAACCTTCTTGGTACCTTTTTATATGAGTAAAGAGAAAGACGTGGGCAGAGGGATAGATTTAGGTGCCTTTTACATTTTTTAAAAATTTCCAATGTGTTTTTTATAATCCATGAATTTCAGATTTTACTCACTTTTAACCTATCCATTCTGAGATCAATGGAAGACAGCAAAGGAAACATGAAATTAAACCAGTACATAAAACATACAGAAATTTCAATCAACTGATAACACATGGAATGCTTCATACCTCCGGTGGGAATATATACTCGTGCCAACATATAGCATCTAGTATACACCCAATCTTAGGAGGAAATGAATTGTTGTGATAAAAAAATCACACAATCAAATCTAAAAACATTTCAAACTATTATTATGGACTGTGGAAATTTCATGTCTTGAAATAAATTGTATCAAATGCAACAGCACAATGCAGAATACTGCTTACACTTGCAAGTAGAAACAAACAATTATCCAATTAACTGACCATTTGAAAGCTTGTTGTGATTCATAAAACAAACAATTTCTTGTAGAATAATAAACATTGTAATTTATCAGTTGGTTATGGATTAGATGTCAGTTATGGTAGTAGTTAAGTTATTCTGTTCTCAATCAACTTGCATAAATGAACATCTACTTCAATGATCAAGGAGTTTTGGTGCCCTCAGAATTATCTCTGCATTTTTGTGTCAATGATCTGCAGATCATTAAGATACTGTGTAAAATTGTTTGATACCTCATTTCTGAACTCACTCGTGACTTCTAATGATATACAAATGAGTTTGCAACCTTAAAAAAGTGGATGCTTGCATTATGCAGCATCTGGGATTGCTTAAAAAATGTTATGCAAGAGCTCTGATAAACATTATATACATATATACAAAAAAGAAGTTTGTAGATGTAAAAGAAATCACAATCCGCATTTGCTTGAAATTTTGCATTGAGGAAAATGCCCTTCATATGGTAGCCTCAGTTCTTAGAATTCTCTCAATCTTCTCAGCCTTCATGTAGTCTGACTCTGACAGAGGTCCACGAGGGAAGGCTGTTATCTCTACCACCATATGTGGGGTAGGAAGTTCATCAAAAAGGGCCCTCACATTGTTACAACACACCGACTCTCCATGAGCATTTTCCCTTCGGATTTGGCAGCCCTGCACAACAAAGATGAATGTAACTAAAGTTGTTACAAACCAGATATAACATGAGTCAGCATTGCAAGGAAGAAAAATGCTTTGGACATCTTGCCTTGTGACAACTAGCATCTCTAAACGTATCATCATCAGACAGAAGAGAAGAAATGGCCTTGAGTAGACGGCGACCCACTGATTTCATGGGTACCCTGTAGCTTCGTTTGAGTGTACCTTTTGTTGTAACATGCCATTTGCTTACCATCTTCCTCCGCTCATCTGCTACTTGGGTTTCTGCACAGTCAATTGCACACATAAAGATTTAAAAGCAATCTAGATTGCAAATAATTCATGTTAAATCCAGAAGAATTTTTGTAACGGTGTTACATGAATTTCATAGCCAAAGCTTGTGTTATTCTACATTATAGCGGTCCCTTGGAACTGTACGTTGTACTAAGCATATTAAATCCAATAAAAAAGGCGCCAAGAATGATCATAGAGACTATGCCGAATCCGAGGAACTTAGAAAGGCTTTAAAGAACTCAACGTAAAGTCCAGTACACATAAAGACAGTTATCTTGTGGGCATAAGATTTTAAAAACAAACCTATGCAGCTCGACAATGCAGATAAATCCAGAAATACTTCCACAACGATTCCAGTGCACATATGAAGGAAAAGCAACAAAGAAATCCGTACCATGTGATTACCCAGGCAATTTTGCAATGAATAATATTAAGACCCTTTTTCTTAAGGAGGGGAGCAAAAGATGATTTTGACAAAGAATCTAAATTTTGAGAAAAAAACATGCAGTCCTAGTAAAGCAATCAATATCATGGCCATAAAAGTACATGCAAACAGATCCATTGTGCACATCCAATCTAAAAAATGGGTTTTAGTTGCTAAACAGAGTATATCATATCCAAATATAGAAGTGTTCCCATCTCAACATGAACTAATTACCATTTCAGGTACAAAAATGTGTCCAAACAGTTCTATTTGTAGGGTCACTCTGTGCCTGTTGTTGGGCTCTGGGTTCCAGTGCCCTGTTTCCCCTTTTTAGAAAACCTGGTAGAATGATTTTGTTCTGCTTTTGGTCCTTAGGAGTCCCCGTCTTTTTAAGGGAGGATAAACATTACGTTTTTATTTTCAGCCTTTAGGAAGGGGGTGCACGATCTGGCCTCATTCTTGTAACCATCAACAACACTAAAATTCTTAGAAGGTTCTTTGAGAACCATTCAACTTTATCAGTAGGTCAGAAGATCACTTCACAGGAATGAATCGACAAAAAATAATTATTGAAAAGTTCTTTCAACTTCAGTAATGGATCAAAGGGCCACTTGACAGGAATGAATCCAGTTTTCAGTTTCAAAATGGACAAGTTGTTTGTTAAGCTCAGATGTTGACAGAATTTTCTAATAAAAAAATGAATATTTATTAATTGAAATACTGTTACTTAAGTATATTGGTCTTTCAAGACCTGTAGTATGTATTCGCCATCCGTTTTCCCTCATTGATAACCTTTGTGTGCATACTTTAAGAGGGAATGTTATATTCACTCTATCCCTAAACAACCATAGACTACATAAACACCCATAGTTTACTTAGAGCAACATGGGCTACTGAGATCCGCTTGTGTATCCTTCAGATAAACAAAAACATGAAAGACGTGAAGACCCAGTAATCGAACTAACTGTCCACATCATCTTAATATCTTTCTAATTACTATGATTTCCATTAATAATAACATCTGTAAAATTCAGCCGAACTAGTTATATGATGCATATCAAGCAGGAAAAGATGTGGGCAAAAGGAAACCGTTCTACCTGAACCCATTGAGAGCATATTCTTAAGCCATTTGGGCATCCATTTTTCACCCTCTACGTCTGCAATCACAGGGAACAAGGGAGAACCATAACACTTTAGAGGAATCAACTGGAAGAATACACTATACAGTGAGTAATGCAATAACCTAATGCGAAAAAAAAAAGACAAAAAAATTACATATTGTGGTAAAGAAATAATGAGATTTTTCTGTTGAGATCCAACCTGGTAGTAAATGGCGCTGGGGACCTAGAATCTTGACTAAAGCATACAGAAGGCACGCACATCCAGCCCACAAAAATGGCTGTTTAAATCTGAGCAAAGAAACCTGCACCACCAATCTTGAATTCTTCTGCTTCTTTTTCCTGATACTGATGGAACGGATTGGCTGGAATGTTTGAAAGCCCATGTATGGATGCCCAAGTGCTGAAATGGACATGGGACTATAAATATGGAGACTCTCCTTGGAGCGCATCAAGGGTTCATTAAAGGTTGCTAAGGGACAAACCACACAATAAGATTGAATAGATTTCAGCATTTTTCACTGACAGATCACCCAAAGTTGAAAATATTCTGTGGCAGGCAGAAATAGAGAATAAGTACAGATAGACTGCTCTATGCAATCCCGTTATCCTAGTCTTTGATAGGGTTTTATCAGTGAAGTAAAGAGAGCTTTGTATGAAACGACAAGCTCAAAGAAGCTTTGAGGTAAGCCCGAGATTGTGTACGGGTAGACAATGATTTGGGAAGTGGATAAGATAACATTTTATGTGCCGATTTGCACAATATTAATTTAATTAGAAGGGCAAGAAGGTGGAAAAAAAATGATGTCTCTCATCACAAATAAGTAGTCACAGAAGCGCTCCTGTTTCAAAAAGAAAATCTGTAATTGATTGCGAAAGATAAACCTTGAATGGAAGGGAAAATGACAGAAATAAATGTACCCAATCTTATCCAATCCTATTTTCTATTGAAGTGGATACGAGAAAAGTAATAATGGAGTTGGACCCACATCTGTGTGTACAGATTGTAGAAACCGAGAAACAAAAATTTGTACGTGAGTGAAGCATGTTTATATGCTGCACCTTCATAACACTAATCTTGTATGTATAGTAGCAAAGATGTCTAGAATGGTATTTTCTGGTCTGAAAATGCTCTAGCTTCTCTATCTTACATCTGAGTTGATTTAATGGTGGAGAATTTATATTCTTGAAAGAGAGGTCACAAGTTCAAATCCTGCAGGCGGTAAGGTGTGTACACCTCGTATTGTGGAGCACGAGTTAGGTGCCTCCTTCATATCGGGAGTACGAGGAGTCTCATATACTGTAAGTCATCTGTAGACCCAAAAACAAACCGCCTGGTATCATGGACTATAAAATGACCTTTTCTTTCCTTTCCTTACCAGCATTTGTATGCAGATTTATGATTTTGTGTCTGTAATATGTTAATAGTAATACCCGACGATTATATTTAGTTAGCAACTTCCAAATATTTTGGTTATATTTCTTAAATTAAGACAAATAAATGAACACCTAAAATATGCAGCTTTACAAACACAATCATAGAAATAACACACATAGAGACACAAAATTTTAGCGTGGTTCATCAAATGGTTACATCCATGGGAAAGAGGTTCTCTTTCTATTAATTTATCAATGTATTAAACAAATCAATATCTCTAAGATATAAAATAATTCATGTTGAGACTAAGAGTCCATCGGTAATATATAGGACTCATCATAGGAAAGAGGTGTTTCCAAAAACCTTCCCTCTTCACATCTAAGGGAGATGTAACACTTGAAAATGAAGGGTTAGACTTCACATCCGAACAATCTCCTATTTGAAGTTTGATCCATGCTGAGAATAACCATATTCAAATATGTCGCCCGCTTTGCAAGGCTTATTGTCACATTTTTACCAGACCAAGAAAAGCTTTGTAGAACTGCAACTTCTTTTTTGAAACCACATTAGCATATGCATTTGCAGGATTTAAGCTAGTATGTATCTTCTCCAACTTTAGCTTACCCTGGTGAAGGACACTTCAAATAAAGTGATATCAAAGCTCTATGTGCTTCATTTGTGAATGTAAGCTGCATTTTTTTCCAAATGTATTGCACTTTTGTTGTCACTATACAATATGAAGTCTTGTTGTTAACTACCCAATTTAGATAATAATTGTTGCAACCACAACACCTCCTTAGCTCCTTATGTGATTGCAATATATTTTGCTTTAGTAGTGGAAAGAGCCACCACCTTCTATAACCTAGAAATCTAGCAAATTGTTTCTCCTACAAATGTGAACACATACCTTGTTGTAGATCAGCTTCGATCTAAGTCACTAGCCAAATCTAAGTCAACATATCCTTACAATTATGCATATACTCATTTGAACCTCAATACATGTGTAGACACCTAAAATATTCCCTAGGTCTATTAATCATCACTAAACCTATCACTTAATCCTTAATCGACCAAAATCCACCTAGGCCTGCGTCCCATCACCTAGTCCTAATTAGCCTAGGACATACCCTTTCAGCTAAAGTCAATAATTAAATAATCAAATTATTTAATTGATCACCCTCTTTCATCTCATCACAATAAATAATTGATTAATTACATATTCCAACTATTATCCATCTCACCCATGTGGCTAAAATAATTAAGTAATATTATTATTTAATTAGGCCTATTTTCCTTCAACACTTTCCAATAATAATGGGGACATAAGAACACTTGTCCTTGTGCTCCCATTATTCTCTCAACACATTCCAAGAATATTGGGCACCTAGGAACACTTGTCCTTATGGTCCCCTTACTCTCTCAACACATCCCAAAGTTATAGCTCTTTTACCTATGCACATGTCCTAATTTCTCTCATCCTCACAACTACTTACTAAACTTGGTAAGTTAATCTTAGTCATTCACATTCTAACTACCTTCATCACCACCCTTCATCCTCTCCTAGATCTTAGGGAATTCCTCTCAATCATTCTTCGCCCTTGATCTCACAATCAGATCTTGGCCATCCATTCCTCATTCCCAAAATCTATAAATTCAGGCATCCTCTCATCCAAATCAAAATCCATTATCATTCAAACTAGGTACATGTTGTCAATTTGGTAATATTCAAGCAAAGAGAGCATCCACATTCCAATACATCGAGGAGAAAATCGTTCATCAATGGAGGCTTATGATAACTTTTGTGTTCATTTATTATGTTGTTATCTTGTTTTTCTTTCATTGTTGAGCTCTATATGAGGTTTGTGATAGTTTAGAGAAGAGTCTTTTGAATTGCATTTGGTTCAATTTCAATTTCTAAATCACTCACTTACAACATGATTTGATGTGCCCTTTAGATATCTCAGAATCCATTTTATTGTCTACCAATGGATTTTTCTTAGATTGCTCATGTTCTCTACTAACCACTCCCACTACTTGGGCAATGTCTAGTCTTGTGCAGACCATTGTATACATAAGGCTCCCAAACTATAGAGGAGTAAGGCACTATTTCGATGTATTATTTTTCAACTATTTTAAGACACATCTCAGAAGATAAGAAATGATTTGCTAGAGCGTGTTCATTACTTTAGCATCCTTCATGCTAAACCTATTTAGTACCTTTCAATAGATTTCTCTTATGATAGTTTCAATTCCCTTTTCTTCCTATCTTTGATAATTGTCATTCCAAGGATTTACTTTGCAACACCCAGATCCTTCATTAAAAATTTATTAGCCAATTACTGTTTTAACTTCTTAAATACAACCATGTTAGTTCTTACCACTAGCATATCATCAACATACAATAATAACAATACAAGTCACCATTATCTAAAGTCTCATGATAAACACAATGCTTAGATTCATTTCTAGAAAAAAATGGTTTAGTCATAAATGAGGTAGCTTTTAAATACCATTATCTTGGAGCTTGTTTCAACCTATACAAACTTTGATTCAATCTTCAAACTAGAGAATTTTACCTTTTTCCTCAAATCCTTTTGATTTCTTCACATACAAATCTTCCTTCAAGTCACCGGGTAAAAAAATTGTCTTGACATTAGGCTACTCCAATTCTAGATCACGAATAGCTACTAAGCTCAATATTTCTCTAATAGAGGTCAAATTTACAATTGATGAGAAAACATGTGAAATAATTGCCCTTCTATTGAGCATAACCTTTGACCATCAATCTAGCCCTGTATCTTTTTGTCCACCTTCTTCCTTCAACCTATATACACATTTTTTTCCAATGCTTTTATGTTGGGTGAAAGAGGAACTAAATATCATGTGTGATTGGCCATCAAAGATACCATCTCATCTCTCATGGCCTCCATCCATTGTTTGCTATCTTTTCTTACACGAGATTATTCAAACGTAGTAGGTTTAGATTCATCAGAAAGTAATAAATGTTGAAATAAATCTCTATACCTTTTTGAAGGATTGCGCTCTCTAGTAGATCTTCTAACTTGAGTAATCAATTCATATGGAGTAGCCTCCACAAAAGTACTAATGGAATGATCTTGATCTTCTTTATCATAGAAATTTGGGGATTAAACTTGTGGTAGTATCTGTGGATGAACTTGAACCTATGGTTGATTTATAATCTCCTTTTGTTTAAACACATTACTTTCATTTGTGATGCCATTTACTAGAACACACTCCTTATTTGATATGCATTGTTCTTGTAAATTTGTGATTGCCTTTTCATTAAATATTACATCCCTACTTCATGTGGCATGCTTGGTAAATGGATCCATTAACCTATAACTATATTTTTCATCTCCATATCCACTAAAGATACACCTTTTAGATTTGGCATGTCAAGCTTTGATCTTTTTTCTTGTGGAACATGAATGAAAGCTTCACATCCAAATAATTGTAGATAATCATAATGATCATAAGAAGTCTTCTTACCCAACTAATTCTCTTCTTGGACTTCAAAATATAAACAAGGGGACGGTCATCTATTGATCAAGTACACTATTGTATTTACAACTTTAGCCTATAACCATTTTCCTAGTCCTACATTTGAAAGCATGTTGCATGCCCTTTCCAAAATGGTTTTGTTTAACCTTTATGTTGTATCATTCTCTTGGGGTGTAAGAGGAACAATTTTGATTCTTTAAATGTCATTCTCTATACTATATAGGTTGAATTATTTTGAACAATACTCAACCCCATTGTTAGTTTTCAAACACTTAATTTTACTACCAGTTTGGGTTTTTACAAGTGCCTTGAAATTTTTGAACATACCAAAAACTTTAGACTTCTTTTCATGCAAACCCAAACCTTCCTAGTGCAATCATCCCAAAAAGTAACAAAATAAGTTGACCTAGGTCAATAGATGTTACCTCTAAGGGGTCAAAGACATTTGGATTCACTAGCTCTAATGATCTTAGCTTCTTCTTGTGTTCCTTGGTAGAAAATATCATCTTCTTCTATTTTTTCGTATATGCAATATAAAGCTAAAATTTTAAATAACATCACAATTATAATATGTTGTTATCATTGTTAATAAGAGAGGGGGTGCAAATGGAAGATCTATTCTTTTGCTCTTCAAAATATAGTTTATACTCCAATATGAAGGGGTAAGAGGAATATTAGAGGTAATGTGATGGATCGAAGTGAAGTGTATTAGAATGCAATGTAAGTAAATTAAAAAAATACACATAACCATTTATCACATTCATATGCCAACTAGTACACACAATTATATATCTATTATATAAACTTGTGGTATATTTGCACTAGAATAATATCTCTCATATATATAGGCTCATATTTCTCTTTTGTCTTACATTTGTCTCACTTACATTTTTCTCTCTTCTATCTATCTTTTATCTCCCTACATTACATATTGTCTATGTCTTATCTATCACCCATTATATATTTTACACACACATACACATAGACATTGTGTGTCATTTTCTCATGTTATTTTCTTTAGATATTAAAAGTGAGTTGTAAGTATCACATATGCCTTGTAGTGCTTTTAACTCTATTATTTGTTATTGTGTAGCTATGTCCTACTAACACCATCCCTCAATTGAACCCATGTCTTGTCCTCAAGATCTGTTGGATTTATTTGCTAGTCTTTAAAATGCTAATTATCTTCAAAATATCAAAATTCCTTATAATAGTTTGTAAAAGATAAACAAATCTTCTAAAGTATAACATTTTTGTATGACTCTCAATTGGGTATATGATGCAGGAGCATCTCGGGCTTATGGCAATCTTTGTCAACCAAAAACAGTTTGGTTTTAATTTTGTTGCATTTTTGGTGTTTTGGTCGATTTCCTGAGTTCAATGGTCAATTTTTAATGGAGGTTGAATGACATCGTCATGTAACAATTTTAAATTTTAAGTTATGCCATTCAATTGACACAGTGTCTAACGGATTTGATTTCATTTGATTCCTGAAAATTGATTAAGGTATTGGGGTGACCGATTATTTCTCCGACCTGTTGGAGGTGACTTCTTTCCACCAAAATTAAATTTAATTGAAATGATCACTGGTCTGTGATGAAAGAGGAACGTAGAAGACATGGTCGGCATTGAAGAGTTTGAATTTCCAAAGATAGAACACAAATAAAAAATGAAGACCATAATGAATAATGAGAGAAGGAAGAAGGCCACGGTTGGAAAAAGAATAATGTAGAATTCAGAGGATATGAAAGGTTGCAACCAAGGGGCAAGAAAGAAGTTTAAAAAAAATCAAAGAAACAAAGAAGAAACGAGGGAGGGAAGATGAGAGAAGGTTGCACAGGGGTCAAAGAGGAATTGCGCCATATCAGATGACATCTGAAAAAGAAAATGCAGATATATATGTAGAAGGAAGGCACACTGTTGAGATAAAATCTCAATTAAAAAAAATCCGTTGGCGTGTGTAAGTGAGGGGCACGTATAAGTATAGAGGGGTTGTGTTAGGATGGAATACGGGGCATAGTGAATGTATGGAATTCATATAAAAGAATTGAAGTTGAATGCAATTTTAAATATAGGAGGGTGTGCGCTCAACCAAGGAAGAAGGGTTCGATTAGAGTTAAAGGCAGATTTATATTTGCATTTGGATAGCAGATTTGAATGAAGGAAAGATAAAGAAGGCAGCGCAGGGGTCATGGGAAGATAGAGGAAGATTTGCTACGTAAACAGTAAAGAGAGGCTACAATTTGGACAAGAGAAAGCCATAAGGGATCGATGCCATATTACTTGGCCATAGAAATTTGAAAGTAAATAAATTGATTCCTGAAAATGTAGAGCAGGTCGTGGCATATGAGAGAAGATTAAGGATGCAAAAATAAATGTGACGCAAAGGAGAGACACCCTCTGCTCAACAAATCACTTCAAATTCTAATTTCAATATTCCAAGATTGCAAAAAATAACACAATTCTTCTTCTTTTATTTAAGTCAACCACAAAACTACATCAAAATGTAAATCTATTATTTACAATTGACTTTCTATGGCCTCTTCTCTTTAACTCTGTTCACACACAACCTCCATTTTTTCCTCTGTTATAACTACACTTACATTCAAATTATTCAAATTAAAGAAAATCATCTCATCGCACCCTCTTCCTTACAATGTTCTATATTGCCTCTCCTTGTATAGGTGTGCCTCCATATCTTCATTTGCATTATCTCAAATTGGTATTTGTAGTCTTCAATGTTTCAGTGCTCTCATAGATCGTTCTACTTCCATTGTATTTGTAGCCAATATATTTACTACCCAACTCCCTTACTAGTGACTTGTACACTTATTCCTTTCAGTATCGATTTTTGTGCATTTAAATAAGTCAATTTACAACCATCAATTTATATGCAGCCCCCTTTCTTGTTAACTTTGCACCATTTTAAGTTTATTGAATCTGAAAAATTATCCCTCTAACATTTGTGTAACCCCTCTTCAATTTCTTTTTCCACGAGCAACCCTCCTTCTTGTCTTTTGGATGGCAAATGTTTGTAAATGAAATTGTGCCAGAATGTGAGACATCACTTCTTCAAACTTTTAAACCTGCACTTTTTGGTTTTTTTCAATGTTTTAAATTTCATTTATGTTGCTCTTGTCCACTCTTTCTTTCTTTATTTTTTTTCAAAGGTTTCTAAATGCCTTTCACATGGTACAACAATGATTCCTCTTCAACATCGATTCAATTTTTCTTATGGACGCGATCTTCCCTTTGCCTGAGCACTTTCTTTCCTAGCAATTATTCTTTTTTATTTATTTCCTCTCTAAGTATGGCCCTTCACGTTCTAACTCTTTTCATTTTCCTTTTCAAGTTTGGCGCGAACTATTCTTTTTGTTTTGTTGGTTTCTCCTACATGTTTCTTTGCCATCTAGAGCACATCTCCTTGGATTTCCCTCTAGCTACATAGAAATTTGTCTCTTGATTTTGACGATGTTGATAATTAATTAATTAAATTGATCTCTTTTGTACATGAACAATAGTCAGCAACCATATGCCCCTTATGATCAAATTGACATTAAAATCATGGAGAAATGTTCAAAAGTAAATGTCATAATCCATGACCAATAATTTTAATAAATGAGATCAAACCCAAAGAATATTAAAATGCCTGTAGAGTGAAAATCCAGATATGACATTTGACAATCAATGTCAATATGTCAGTCAATCATTTTCAAAGACCACCGAGACCAAGAGGATTTGCAATCCAAGAGAAAACACCACAATAAAAATTGAATTCAAAATGATTTTTTTTGTTGACACAAGATCATGCTTGTACCTAGATGCTCCTGAATCACACACCAGGTAGAGAGATTGTGAGCATAGACTCACAATGGTGGAGTTTAGTAGTTGCACTACTCTTCTAGGTTTAATACAACCTATAAAAAACTCCCTCGATGTCCCAAATGTACAAGATCAACCCTTCTTCTACTTTTTCCAGCATCGTGTTGGAACACACACCACCATCCTCCAACAACACTAGATTATTTTCCTTTTCCCCCTTGTGAACCCATGTCCACCAAAGCCTGACCTCCTTCACCAAATACTCTCCTCTCCTCATTCGTGGGATCAAATCCACCTCTAACCGACCACCTCCACCAAAAACAACCTATAACATCCTCCACAATCTCTACAATCAAATATGGAACATCTACATGTTCTTGCTCTCTATCCCCCTCTCCTTCTATTATTTCATCTAAAAAAAAAATATCATTATAAAATTGATTTACCTTATTTTCATTCACAACTCCAACTTTGAATTTCACTGTGACATCTTTCACCTTCATCAACATGTGTTCCAAAGGACAAATTTTTGTTGCACTTCTTGCTTCCTCTATCACAACTGTAACATTCATCCTTTCACCTCCAATGGAAAGTTTTGCAAACCCCTCTTCATGCTTGTCCATCAACTCTCTTACCAACAACTCATTTATTATTTTCATCTCTTCATTCAACAAGAGATCATCCTCATCTTCCTTGATTTTTTTATCAAATTTAGGACTCTCCAAGTTCATAGTTTCGATTTCCAAATCTAATTCATCCTCTTTAATTTCTGCGAAAGTAATGTGGGAAACAATAGATACATCACTGTTACCTCCCTCTTTCACTATGCCATCATTTCTCATCATGTCTCTGCTACAACATTATGGTTTATTCTTCCATTTTTTTCTTGAACCAACATACCATCCTCTACAATCATACCTTCTATCACCAAGTTCCCCACTTTTTCTTCATTCTTCTGCATGGGAATCTCCTTCTCTCTTGCTTTAGTCTCTTCTTGGTTGCCTACAAACAAATCAACATTAAATAAAATCAGAGGTTCATCCTTTCCCCTCTTATGTTCCTCTTCATGTTTATTTATATGGGCTGCAACATATTCACTTTCTCCCCTCTTCACCTCTATCTTATTCATGCCCTCCAAAGGACTTGCCATCTTTGTAACTAACTTTCCTTTGTCAAGGTTTGTAACCTTGTTCCACTTCTCCATCACTGCTGCAACTTCCTCTATTTCTTTCATGTTTCCATCTTCCCCCCATGTGTCCTCCAATGGATAATTCATTCCTGCTCTTTCTACTTCTTCAATCATAGCTGGAACTTCTTTCTTACTTGCAAACAAATCATAAAAATAATTATGAAAATCACATATCCCCAATGGTCCTTCTTGTGCCACCAATTTCTTTTTCTCCATTAACTTTTCAACTTCACCATCCAAATAAATTTGGATTCTTCTCATCTCTTCTCTCAACAACATTGCATCCTTGTCCTCCTCAACCTCATCATCAAACTTGGGACCATTCGTGTTCACTATTTCAGCTTGGAAACACCCTTCATCCACTTCACACAACTCACTCCACTCACATGCCACCGTTGCAATCTGTGACTTAGCATCTTCTCCACTTATGTGGGTTGTCCCCACATTTTCTTCCTTACATTATTTTTCTTGACTTCTCTCTTCGATGTCCTCTTTCAAGAGAATGCTCTTCTTCTCAGTTCTCTCTACCTCACAAGAGAGATTTACTTCATCACACTTACTCCAATCCTTGTCTTCTTTTCTCATATCTTTTTGTTCACTCAGTTGTGCCTCCAATTTTTCCAACTTATCCAATTGCTTGTGTATATTTTTTATCATCCTCCATGTCTTGGTTTCTTCATACCATCTCCATGATTCCCAAATAATGGGACTCTTCCTTATGACTATACCCATTGTGTTTACTGCTACAATCTCACCTTAATTCGTTATCTGCCATCACACCCAATATGCAAAAAAAGAATTGCGGATTCAATCTCCCTTGTTGCTCAGGACTCCTCTTACCTACAATAGCCCTCATGATATTCTTCTCTACTGCTTCACACACTTTCCTCTAGGTGTGAATTGTTTCATGATCGGTGATCTATTCACACTTTCACCCACCAGTCTTGGTGGATCCTCTCCACACTTAGGATTACTTGCTTTGATACCAATTGACGACTTTGAATGAACAAGTGCATTAAAACTGATAAAGTGAAGTATACATCAAAAAGGAACCATCCTAGAGTTCGGACTATCAAAATTACTCACAACATGCATGGCAGAAGATCCATGTATAAGGAGGATCCTAATAATGACAAAAATAAATGGACACATAAGAATGATAAAGGCAAGAAGGTGTCTGATGAAATGTGCTTAATCAATAAGGATAAAACATCAAATCCACACTTGGAGACATATAATCACTATGATACATTGAGAAATGAAAATAGCTCATTAGGAGAATCTCACACTCTTGTGGAAAAGAGGAATCCTTTTTACCAAATGGATCCTGAGAAGGAAGAAGAGTTTAGGGCTAAATGTGAGGCCGAAAGAATCAAGAGACAACATGAACATGATCATGGAATGGAAGGGAATCGGGATGAGCATGGTGATAATATAGACCTGGAAAAGTATGGTTTTTAACTCAAGGAGAAATAGATGCACAGTTGGAACATGAAAGACAAAAGATGGATAGGAGGAAAGTAGAATATGAATGAAGGGTCCAGTCGATAAAGAACTAGAAAATTTGAAGCTACAAAAGGCCCAATATGAGGCTCAGATTGATAACCTCCCTAAGTATATACCTCCTCATGAACAAGGGAGTAACAATGCAGGACCCTCCAATCCACCAAAAATACCACAAAAACAATTGGGAAATCAGTACAAGTCCTCAAATGCTCCACCTAAAAATCCATCACAACACTTGAATGCTCAGCCACCCCCTCACCAACAATATATACCCCCACATGGCCAACAATACATGCCTCCACAAGGTCAAAAATATGTGCCACCACCTCACACGCAATACAACAATCCATTGTACTAGTATCAACATCCTCAAAACCCACCTCCCCAACAATACATAACCATGATCAGACAATTTGATTTGGCTAGATTTCAAATATATCATTATCCCATGGATAACAGTTGGAGAAGCCTTGTCCCAAAATTCACAGGAATTAGTACAATCATAGGTGAAGAACACTTAAGGATTTTTAATGCATTTATTCAAGACTTGGATATGCAATATGAGGATGTGCGAATGAGACTATTTATGATGTCATTGATCGAAGATGCTAGAGATTGGTTTAACATTTTACCAATAGCTTCTATGGCTTCCATTTTGGAGTTTTATGAACAATTCCTTGAGTAGTATGGGAACCAATGTGCACCTAAGTTTGCCTTGCATGAATTTGTAACTATCCAAAAACATCAGAACGAGTCAACTTATGACTTTAACTAGAGATTCTCTAGATTACATAATAAGATACCTATTGGATCCAAATTGGTTGATCCTGCTGCATTAAGTATTTATCTAAAAGCTTTTGATCCGAAGACATGATACGAGATTAGAAATAGGTGTCTCGGGAATTTAGTTGAAGCACAAAAGATAGCACTGACTATTGAAAATAATAGAAAGGTTGCAGGAATGATTGGTAAGAGGGATAATCCTAGGATTCCCCAATATAATCCTCCAAATAGGCAAGAAAATACATACAAAAATGAAAGGCCAAGGTTGCATGATATGATGTATAATACAAAGTGGAAGGATGGAAAGCCTATGATGGATAGGCCTAAGAATAAGGAGACACCTGATCCTTTGAAGAAAAGAGGGGCATATATGGTAAATGGCAGTCCTTGGTGCCTAGTTTGTGACTTGCCACCCTCTCCTGATCATTGTATTATGGTTTAGGCAATACCAGAAGAAGAAATACCAGAAGACAACAATGAGGAAGATCATAAGATCTATTTAACCTCCCACACTCTTCACCCCATTGAGCAAGGATATTCATCTTCAAAAGGAGGTTATGAATATGATGTTGATAACCAAAGGTACAATATCCATATGGCTAAACAAAAAGTCTTCTTTGATCAGGAAGAAAGTGATGATGAACAATGTTCTCCTAGTACATCATATCAGACAAATAAATGCAATATAAGGAGATTGATTGAGGAAGAAATTAAGAAGTTAACCATCGCAACAGTGGAGCGGGCCAAAAGCAAATATTGGTTGAGAAATAGAACGGTAAATGAGAATGAAGGTGTTCCAAGAGGAATATTTGTAAAGGATAAGAAACGCCACAGGGAGCTTAAAAAAAGATAGATAATAAGAAGCCTGATAAAAAAGAACAAAAGTATGTTCATAAGGAGGAAAACAAAGAATTTCATAAGGACAAACAAAAGTCTGATCAAACAAACAAAACAAAGAAAGAGGAGAACAAAGGGGAGTCAATAGAGCAAAAGAAGATGATAAGAACAAAAGGTGCCTCTTTTGATTTCACAAAAGCTTTGTCCCAGGTAAAGATGTTTATCCCATTACTTGAAATGATGAAGATTAAAGAGTATAGGGAAAGTGCTATTCAGTTAATATCTAGTGGGAGTGATAAAAATGCAAACCTTGAAAACAAAGGCACCACTAGGATCAACAACACGCTAGAAGAAGTAAAAGTCCATGAGGTTTGTTTAAATGATGCACTAATAAATCCTCCACAAGCTGATCCATTCTTCACCACCTTACTCGTGAATAACAAATTGGTAAGAAATTGTATGATAGATTTTGGTGCTGCAATCAACATCATGTCGGTTGGAGTTATGAAACAACTTGGCATGTGGGTGGATACTAATGGTGGCAAGTGTTATGTTATGGATGGAAGGCATGTCCCTGTGATAGGAATTATTAAAGATGTAGAGGTAAAATTAGCTGTGTACCCACAAGTAACTTATAATATTGACATAACTGTGATTGATACACCTCCTCAATTTGGAATGCTTTTGTCAAGACAATGGACTGTAGCAGTTGGAGGGAATGTACAATTTGACTTATCATATGCCACAATACCGATCAATGGTGAACAAGTCAAATTGTATAGAGAACCAAGGATGAATCAGATTATGGATTGTGTTCCTCAAGAACAAATCAGTTGTTTCTATGATGTTGATTTAGGGAGTTTTAGAGTAGAACCTTCCCAGCCTGAATTGGTAAATACTGACCCGATTGATAAGCATGTTTCTAAATATCAGCAGGGTGTGTGGAAATTTTATTTTGATGGAGCATGTAGCCAAGAAGGCAATGGAGTTGGAGAAGTATTTATATCACCTGAAGGTATTACATTCAAGTATTCATTTTTGCTAACTTTTGAGTGTACAAACAATGTGGCAGAATATGAGGCCTTGTTGATTGATTTAAATATGGTTGTCAAACACAAGATCAAATTGCTAACTGTCCTTGGAGACTCTGAGCTGGTTGTCTCACAAATCAGGTCAAAATATGTTGCAAAGAACAAAAGATTGAAACAATATAGAAATGTTGTGTGGGATACAATTCAATTATTTGATGCTTTCTCGATTGATTGGATAGAGAGATCAAAAAATATAATGGTAGATATTTTAGAAAATGTAGCCTTGAGAAGAGATCATATTACCCTGGTCGGAGTATCCCAAGTTGAATTTAAAACAAGACCTGCTATCCCTAACAACATATACAACTGACAGGTTTTCAATGATGATACCGACCTTATAAAATTTATTCATTGCATAGATCAGTATGAGGCTTAGGAGATTGAATTCAATGCTTTTACGGAGGAAGTGGATGGGAAACAAACTGTATTTGGAAAGGAAGTCCTGCAACTTAAAATCGAAAAGCTTCCCAAAGGACTTGTGGCACTAGAAAGAGTGTATGATGGAAATGATCACTCTCTCATGAAGCAGACATTGATCAAGAGAGAAGATATTGAAGAAATAAATCTAAGAACTGAGTTAGCACAAAAAATGATCTACATTGGAAAGAAGATAAGTCCAACCATTAGGAGAATGTTGATTTTTCTTGGTCTTATGAGGATCTCAAAGCATACAAAGAAGATATTTTCCAGCATGAGATCCCACTTAAACCAGACACAAATCCATTCAGACAAAAGCAAAGGCCTATTAACCCAACTTTGGAACCTAAAATGCAAGAGGAGATAGAAAAACTCAGGGATGGAGGTATTATTAAACCCATTAGACATTCAACATGGGTCTCAAACTTGGTTCCAGTAAGAAATAAAAATGGGGACATTAGACTATGTGTAGATTTCAGAAATTTAAATGTTGCCTCCCTTAAAGATAATTATCCTCTCCCAAATGTGGAGGCAATATTACACAAAGTAACAAGATGTGAGTTACTATCAATGATGGATGGTTTTTCTGGATATAACCAGGTTAAAGTCAAAGAGTCTGAGCAATACAAGACATCATTTACTACACCATGGGGGACATATGTTTATGTAAGAATGTCGTTCGATCTTACAAATGTAGGGGAAACTTTTCAAAGGGCCATGGATGTGGCATTTGCAGATTTGATTAATGCTATAATGGTAGTGTACCAAGACGACCTTACAGCTTATTCCAAAAGAGCAAAAGATCATGTAGAACACTTGGAGAAGATATTCATCAAAGATTTGGAATATGGTATTAGTCTTAATCCTAAAAAATGTCACTTTGTTGTCACAAAGGGTAAGCTTTTGGGACATATTGTATCAAAAGAAGGGATTAGAATAGACCCTGAGAGAGTAGAAGCCATATACAAAATCCCCATTCCCAAAACTGTCAAATCCATCCAATCATTTTTTGGTCAAATTAACTTTGTTAGGAGATTTGTATCAAAAATTTTTTAGATTGTTAAACTTATATCCAAGATGTTGAAAAAAGGAGAAAAAATAGATTGGACTGCAAAAGCCCTGGAAGCCTTTATATCTATCAAAAGAGCCATCAAAGAAGCCCCCATTCTAAAGTCTCCTGATTTTACTAAACCTTTTCAAATATTCTCTTTTGCCTTATTTCACACCATAGCAACTATTATGTTAAAAAATAATGATGAAGGTCATGAGAAACCTGTATCCTTTTTCAACAAGTCTCTGCAGGGGTCAGAGTTGAAATTTGATATTATGGAAAAACAAGCCTTTGCATTGGTCAAAGCAACAAGAACTTTTAGACCATATCTTGTTGGAGCCAAAGTAATTGCCTATGTCCCACATGCAGTTGTGAAAGATATCCTGGTACAGACAAAGGTAATAGGGAAAAGATGTAGATGGATTAATAAAATCCAAGAATTTGATATGGAAATTCAGATTACCAAGTTGGTAAGGGGACAGGGTTTGGCCAAGCTAATGGCAGAAGCAAACATTCAGGGAAATCAAATCCGCAATATAGAGGGTGAGGAGAATGCAGTTACAAGTATTGAACATACTCCTTCGTACACAAACATAACATATTATCTCAGGCACATGAAATGCTATTGTTGTGTCTAGATGAATCAAAATTAGAACATGTCTTGAGGGAGATGCATGAAGGGGTGTGTGGAGGTCATTATTCTGCCAAAACCACTACACATAAGATTCTCAGGGCTGGCTATTATTGGCCTAAAGTCTTCAATGACTCTTTTACACATGTAATGAAATGTGAGGCTTGTCAGAAATTCTCAGGGAAATTGAAATACCAAGGAGCCCTACCACTTAGGCCTTTACAAGCAGAAGCCGCTTTTCACCAATGGGGAATTGACTTTATTGGGGAAATACAAGAAAAGTCAAGTGGAGGACATAAATCGATACTAGTGGCTATTGATTATTTCACTAGGTTGGTAGATGCAGTCCCAACTAAACAAGCAACAAGCAAGGTGGTGATAATTTTTCTGATGGAAAATACATAACTAGATTTGGTACACCAATAAGGTTGATCATAGATAATGGGATGTGTTTTAGATCTGATGAATTCAAAAGCTTTTGTAACACATATGGCATTATTGTTCCTTATACTGCCCCTTACCACCCACAAGCAAATGGTCAGGCATAATCCAATAATAAAAGTATTTTGAAGATCATAAGGAGGATGTTAGATAAAAATAAAAAGGCATGGGACTCAAAGTTGAGAATGGTTGTATGGGCGGATAGGATTACAGTGAAAAAGGCAATCAAAAAGTCTCCATTTGAACTGGTATATGGAACACAAGCCAGGATACCACTACAAAACCTTTTACCAGTTTACAATTTCATTCTGCAAGAGGATTTAGATATTTCTAAACCAACGGAGGAAATAATGGAGCAGCTTGCAGAACTTGATGAAATGAGGAGAATGGCCCAGAAACAAAATGTAAAGTTGCAATCACATATGAAATACCTTTTTGAAAAAAAATCCAAGAATAAAAATTTGAGGAGAATGACTTGGTATTAATGTGGAATGCCAGGTGTCAGGAAAAGGGAAAGCATGGAAAGTTTGAAGCTTTGTGGCTAGGTCCTTTTGTTATCATTGGGAAAGGAGGGGAGGACTCCTATTTTTTACAAAATATGTCGGGAGAGGAGCAAGAATTGCCAATACATGGGCAGTTTCTAAAACACTTCTTTTCTTAAGGAATACTAGAGGATTTAGGATTGCCAGTGCATGGACAATTCTTAACAAACCTCTTAAAACATTCTTTTCCATGCATAATAGTTTAGGAAATTAAAAAAAACTAGGACTTGATAGCACATGGACAATCCTAGAAATCCCTCATTAGAAAACAAAATTTTCTTTCTATGTGTAGTAGTATAAGATCATCTCCATCTTTTCCATTTCCACATTCATTCTCATTGCATCTGTGCCACATTTCCATTTTCATATCCTCTAAAATATTGGTCTGCACCCACATATATTTTGGATTCTTGCAGTGACTAGTGAATCACTTATCCCCAACTGGAGCCGCTGTTAGAACCAAAATTTTAATATAAAATCTTAAGGTTTTTACCATGAGAAGTCCAAAAATTTCACGCTCTTATTTGTAAAAATCACTTTATTTCCACCCATAAGGTCAAAATAGCCTTTTACCACTATATCGCTACCTAAATGTCCACCCTTTGCAACCCTTACCTCATACCTCCTTACCGTGGCCTCTTGCAAGAGGGCTCATGGTATCATGGTCAAAAAAATTAACAATTTATCCTTTTACCACTATACCGTGGAAGGTGGGAGCCTAGCCTGCGACATAGCGGTGAGATAAAGAACAGTAATAAAAAGAAACCACTACACCGTGGGGAGTCGGAACAAGACCCGTGGTTGAGCGGTACACTTGAGAACAATAATAAGAGTAGACATTGCCATACCGCAAGAAGAAGAATGATAGCTCGCGGTGAATCGGTAATGAAGCAAAGGAAGGGCAGGGTATTGTCATACCACAAGGAAGTGAGAGGTGTCTCACGGTATAGCGGTATGTTGATATATGTGTGGAAGATACACTACAACACCACTAGAGAGTCAAAGATGATGAGTGGTAGAGCGGTAAGCTAATGGAAAGGAATCAAAACACACTGTGGTACTGTAGAGGAGAGAAAAATGGTGCGAGGTAATGTGGTAAAGTAGTCGTTGAAGCATTTAAAACATATTTGTCACATCAGTCATCTTCGAAGTATGAATTGAGCTCGATACAAAGATTTTAATCATGTGAATTTACGGGTCAGGAGTAAATGCAACTTGGGATTAAAATAAACAAAATTAGTTGGTTGTTTTTCATTCATGACATCTAAAATCAAAGCATGAGCAAGCGTGGAGGGGAAATGAGAAGATAATTTTCACAACAAATCATATCATCGGGTAAGTTCAACTCGTTCTTATCTATAAATTTCATAATGGAACCTAAGAGAACAAAGATAGGAGCTAAGAAAGATGAAGCCAAGCCAAATAAACCCTTTTTGCAATCACCATTACTTGCTCTATTACCTGGGTCAATGAACAAAGGGTCAAAGAGTGTTTTCAGGGATTTAGCTCAGGGTTGTAGAGACCCATTTGCACCCTAATCCGATTGGAACCTATAGTGGTATTTTTACCAAAAGAGGAATGATAGGGTTCCCGCATCGAACCCATGGACCTTGGATGTAGCCAAGCTAATTATGCCTAATATCTTTGTGGATACTAAGCTAATTGAAGCCTTGGCTCACAGATACCATGCCCTGACTAAAACTTTTAGACTTCCAAATGGTGGGTGTTTGTTGGATGTCAACAAGGATGCTATTATAGAATGTTTTAATCTTAACAGACAAGCAGTAATAGAAGTGAACTTGGTAAAGTTAGAGTAGGAATACAAGAGGTTAAGAATAACTTACCGTAGTGATGAGCTCCCCTTACACATGAAAAGTGGTGATAACAATAGAAAAATCTAAATCCTTGCTTCTAAGGTTGAGCCCTTTCAAGTTGATGAATTCCAAGTGTATTTTAGAAACACTTACTTTGCATTGTGTCAAATACTGGGAGTGGATACCGAGGAAAACATGTTAGGGTTAATGATGATGGCTATGATAATTCAGCATCCCGAATCAAATGTTGAGTTTGACTTTGTGTCTATGATTGAAGAGTAGATTCATGAGGGTTTGATTCAAGTTAGGGAGGCCAAGGCCCCCATTACTTTTAGAAAGTACTCTTTGTTATGTCATTTAATTTTATATCAGAATGAAATGAAATGGACCAAAAGAATGAACCTGTGTACACATGAAAATGGAATTAAGCTTCTCGTGCAGAATTGGTGTTACATTTGGGATAGAAAATGAAAAGAATGTGATTTTGTGGTATTTAGAGATGATTTTTCTGTGAGACTGATAGATGCTTTGGGTTACCCTACACCAAGATTGTCTGACTCTTTAATGAGAGTAATGAGACTAGTGCAAGGCAGGCTAGACCAAGGTTTCACACATAACTATGCTGATTGGTTCCTCATGCCACAATACACACTTATTATAGTCTATGGGTGTAACCGGGCACCACACATCTTGCCCAAGTTTGTACCGACAAGATTGTGTTTCCTAGAGTTTATGTGGTAAATGTTGTGGATGGAGCACAATTTGATGAAGAACCAGAGAAAAGGCACATTTTTTTATGATTTAACAGTGTATGAAGACTTGTCTGTTGGGTTAGAAGTGTTGTGAGGAATTACAAAGATTCATGAGGGTCCATTATTCCCTCAAGTCTAGAAAGGAAAGGGTATGTGATCAGAGGGCCACATCAACAATATCAGAAGGACTCTACTGACAAAAAGGGCCATTACACATGAGTTTGAACCCCAAGAGGATGTCATAAGGAATCTGGTTTATTTTGCAGATGTTGCATAGGCAAGGAAGAAATGGATCACAATGATGAAATGGGAGAAACAAAGAATGGAAGAGGGTAAAGGTTTCAAGGGGTTCTTTGCAGAAGAAATAAATCTTTTAAAGAGAATGCAACTAACCCTTGGGAAGTATGATGAAATGTATGAAATGGCTCGAACTGAGGGGTTGATTCTTGCTCATGCACCCCAAAAACCGTCATACGAAGCTTCCACCTCAGATTTTCCACCTCCATCACCTCCACACTCATCTCCTTCATCTCCCATCTAGGAACCCCAGGCCAAAAAATAGAAAACTGAATCATTAGTTGAGTATAGTGATGATGAAGAGGAAGGTGCGGTCCTCATCTTAACTAAAATAAAAGAAGTAGCAGAGAAACAAAAAACTTAGGATCCTCATGATCCTAAAATTAGGATATCAGAAGAAGCTGCAGAAGAAATTTAGGATGACGAGAGGGTGGTTGCCTCTTTGAGGTTTATGGAGGATGATAATTTCATTCATACCAATGAGTTTAAGGATTTCTGGATCAAAATGAAGATGAAGCAGTATGATGAAAGATTGAGGATAAATCTCATAGGGGTTGATGATGCAAAAAAGGTTGAAATTCAGACTCAAACATTTGTTGAGCTAAATATTGACAATATTAATGTCACTCCCCAAGAAGCAAGAGAGTTAGTGTTGAGTAGTAATATGTTGATCATACTGGGAATGGAGCTATCCAAAGTATTCCTTTTGGACCAGATTAGATCTCAGGATGACCCAATGCTAATTGCAGAGTTTGATTTAGAGGAAGGGGTATCAGGAACAGGGTATAACCCTACCATTCAGACCCTTTCTTTGTGGACAAAGCAGAAGAATACAAGGAAGCCTATGCTTTTGGATGTGGTGCAAGAAATGAGGGGATCAACCATGGTCAGGACAATGAAAGATGCAAATCCTATAGAGGTTGCAACTATCACCATGCACTCTTCAATGTTTACTAAGGATGTTGTAGAAAATATGGAGAAAAGGGTCAGTGAATATGAAAAAAGGCTAAAGTTGTCAAATGATGAGGTAAATAAGTTGTTAATTGAGAATGTAAAGCTAAAGAAACAACTACAATAGGCTACAATAGTGAGGGGGAATGAAATGGTCATTTATCATCCACCTATGCAAGATAAGGATCCACAGGTGCAACAATTGAAGGATGAAATTGATAAATTAAAGAAGCATAACATGGAAGATGTCAAGCATCGTGTCTTGGATACCCTAAGAAAAATATTGGAGTATAGAGTTGGGGTACTAAAAGAGAAAATAAGTGGAATACATGAGAGCTTTAGCAGTTTGGTCAAAGCTTTAGAACTAATAAGTGTTAATTCCCCTATTAGTGATGAACTCCAAAAGAGGTGGCAACCAACTTATCATACTTTAACCACTCTCTGCAAAGCAACACAACGGGACCTAGATGCTCCTCAAAAACTCAAGCCTACTCAGGAGATAGTAAAAGGAGTGATAAAAGAGCATAAATATTTAATGGACATGAAAAAGAAAGTGGAAAATAGGAGTACATTTGACTCAATAGATTTTCTCTTCAGCCCCTCAATCATTAAGGATGTTGGTCAAATAAAAGGCGCTGAGGAATAGAGGAACGAATTTGATCAGATGATTTCTCAATGTTTGACACATGTGCATAATAACAAAGATATCAACTTGGACAAGTTTCATACTATGCTGGATGGAATTGTCACCCTAGATAACAGATACACAAAGTTTGTGGGAGATACCAGGAACCTGCTAGACAATAAATGGAAGAGCCACCTTGCAAACCTCACTTCTACACAAGAGTTCAAATGGATGAATGATCTAACAATTAGCAGATGGTAGGAAAAATACTTGGGGTCGGATGAAGAATGATTACATGCATCATGGGGAGGAAGAATCATATAGTAAAAGCTTTGAACAGGTCTTGACTAACCACGGGATTTTACTCGAGGATTAATAGATTGTTGCATTTGTTATTGTTAATATCTTTCAGTTATGTTTATCTCTTAATTTCATGTTTTGTTATCAAATAGTGTGACTTTTGGTCTGAAGCTTGTTGCCTCTCGTATAAATAAGAGAGACTAGGACCAAAATTATCATTATATATAGATAAAGAAGAGGTTGTTAGAATAGATAATTTCCAGAATGCTTACATTTAAAAGGACCATGATGCATGTATGAAATTTTAGAGGAATCAATGAAAGGACTCTGATTTTGTGGCGCCATTCTGGTATTAGTTGATTGTTGAATTAATTGAAAATATTATTAAGTTGTCCCCAAGGCTAGTGTTTTTTTGTTATTTAAATTTATATATCAAGTATATAATCAATTTATCGATGCACATTTGTTGTATTCGTGTGGTATGATTAATTGGTTCTTTCAAGTAAAGATTAAATCCTTCTAGCCATTCACATTAATTTGGAAGTATCATCTGGATCATTAAGAAGAACTTAGTAATTACATTCCTACATGTTTATACAAGTTGTAAACTAATATTTGTATGCCAAACAATTAGAATTTCTGCCAAATAGAAGCCATTCATCATACTTTCATTTGACTCTATTTTACCCAACAAGGCACTATTCTCGCCCATTTTATTCATTTAGTTACATTAAATACATTTCAGAATTCCAAATTTGTTAACTAAACATATTAAATTTTACCTTGATATTGCTTATACAATTTATACCAAATTAAGTTCATATCTGTTCATTGTAAAATTTCCATTGTGAATAGATTGATCAAGTAGGAAGCATAGTTCAAATATGCATCATTCATATAGGTACACCCGCCTAGGTTTAGCAGAGCCTGAAGAGAAGAAGGTTCAAATTCATCATTTGGCCTTGTATGTTAGCCAAAAATATATCAAGAGCTTGTCAACCTCTTGTGGTTTCAAACCAATGTTTTTGAGACCTAACACCTCCATATCTTTATTTACATTATCTCAAATTGGTATTTGTAGTCTTCAATGTTTCAGTGCTCTCATAGATGGTTCTACTTCCATTGTATTTGCAACCAATATATTTACTAAACAACTCTCTTACTAGTGACTTGTACACTTATTCTCCTCAACATCGATTTTCTCCCAAATCTTTGTGCATTTAAATTAGTCAATTTACAACCATCAATTTATACACAACCTGCTTTCTTATTAACTTTGCATCAATTTTAAGTTTGTTGAATCTGAAAAAATTTCCCTCTAACATCTGCGTAGCCCCTCTTCAATTTATTTTTCCACGGAAACCCTCCTTCTCATCTCTTCTCCTTCTACAACATGGCTATTTGATGGAAAATGTTTGTAAATGAAATTGTTCCAGAATGTGAGGCGTCACTTCTTTAGACTTTTAAATCTGCACTTTTTTGTTTTTTTCAATGTTTTAAATTTTATATATGTTGCTCTTTTCCATTCTTTCTTCCTTTATTTGCTATTCAAAGGTTTCTAATTGTCTTTCATGTGGAACAACAATGATTCCTCTTCAACACTGATTCACTTCTCCTTATGGATGTGATGTTCCCTTTGCTTGAGTACTTCCTTTCTTGGCAATTATTCTATTTTTTTAATTTCCTCTCTAAGCATGTCTCTTAACATTCTAACTCTTTTCATTTTCCTTTTCAATTTTGGCATGGATTGTTCTTTTCTTTTTTTATCGATTTCTCCTACATGTTGCTTTGCCTTCTAGAGCACATCTCCTTAGATTTCCCTCTAGCTACGTGGAAATTTGTCTCTTGACTTTCACGGTGTTGATAATCAATTAATTAAATTGATCTCATTTGTACATGAGCAATAGTCAGCAACCATATGCCCCTTATGATCAAATTGACATTAAAATCATGGAGAAATGTTCAAAAATAAATGTTATAATCCATGACCAATAATTTTAATAAATGAGATCAAACCCAAAGAATATTAAAATGCTATAGAGTGAAAATCCATATATGACATTTAACAATCAATGCCAAGATGTCAGTCAATCACCATCAAAGACCACTGAGACCAAGTTGATTTACAATCCAAGAGCAAACACCACAATAAAAACTGAATTCAAAATGATTTATTATTTTTTTGGTTGACGCAGAATCATGCCTATACTCGGATGCTCCTGAATCAAAATGGCATGGGTCAAGTAAGTGCAATAGAGTGGTTATAGAGGATAAGACTTTTGTAAATAAGCATTGTATGAGAAAATAATAAAATTGAAATCAAATTTTGGAATTTGTATGTTGATAGAAATTAAATGGCAAGAATGTTTTGCCTGATTGAATTCGATAAATTTTGTCTCCATTATTTTGTGATATTTTAAATTGATTTAAATTAACAAATGGAATTGTCAACTTAAATGGTGATTGGTTGGAAGTCTATAATCGGTAAATTTTTTGTGAATTTTTAGGTGTGAGGAGTGAGAATTGTTTTTGTTTGCATCAGTATAAGTACTATCCCTTTCAATTGTGGCATGTTGCAAAAGATGAATGTGGTAATTGATATTTACTAGAGTTGCTTTTATATTAAATGTAGAGCCAATATTTTGATGGTGTCAACAAGATTCTTTTCTTTCCCTAGGAGACTTACCAAGCATGCTAAGTGCAAGTTAATGACTTCTTTTGATTTCATAATTTGTGATCTTAGACTTACTCTTTGATCATGAACTTGTTGGTACTTTTTATGTTAATTTTATATTTGAACTCGTTGGATTCCATCCATATCTTTGGTTGCATTATAAGAGGTAGAGGCATACATGATTTGATTTTCAATATACGCCATCTATATTTTTAATTCTTTGGTTGATACAAACCATCCTATGTAGAATTGGTATAGTGTGTTCACATTGCTAAAATTATTATTCATATTGTTGACTTCCATCTCCAAATTAGTTTTTTATATCGCTATTTTTTTTCTCAATTCTAATAATTTTCTCTTATTTTATGGCATCCTTATGTGCATATTGATTCTAGAATTATTCCATAATTCCATTATTAGCCTTCTCAAATAGTGATCTAATTGTACTGTAGCATCACTACCTATTTATGACAACCTTGTTTGCATAGTTGTAATGATTATTCAAGGGATTTAATAATTTCTATATTTTTATTCAATTTATCTTCCTTTGTAGTGTCATGTAACACATCTCTTATTTAAAAATTTAGAAGAGGAGAGATATGTGATATATCCACTTGTGTTCCAAATGTGGATGGTAAGAATAGTGTAGGAAGTAGAGTTACTAGTGTAGTAGAGTTGTTTCTCCTATAAAAAAACTTATTTTATTCGTGGGTTTTTTTGTGTGGAGGCTAATGGGTGCTCAAACATTATCTTTCCCCATATTATCTTGTGTTGTTTCTTTCTTGTTTCCCTTATCCTTCTTCTCTCCTAGAAATCCTTATGTGATTTGTTCATGTAAATGCTTTAATAACTCATTTGCACTCATTCTTGACATGCCATAATATGGTTGTTTTGCTAATTTTCCTTTTCATATTTCTATAATGTTGTGTATGGCTTTATGGTGGTTTCCATTGTCTCTTCCCCAATATTTTCTTGGCCTCCTCTTCTTATGTCAAGATAATACCTACCTCTTTCTTTATACCAAAATTATGCATTTTCACTAAATTTTCCTTGTTGGTTGGTGAGAGGTTTAGCACCACCTAATCTAAATCTTCTTTCTATATGCATTTCACAAACTATGGTGCCTCTTATATTTTATTCTTTAATTATATAACTAGATCCTCTAGAAATTTCTTGAAACGATGTTCATCATGGAATGAGGACTTCTTGCAATGTAATATGGCATTACTTCTACTATCACTTGTTTATTTGTGGTGGATACTAAAGGGTACATTTATATTATTTTTAAGGGCATTCCTAGTGTGAATAACGACTAATATAGAAGTTTAACATCCATCATGTCTTCTTTTTCTTTGTCTTATTCCTTGGAGGCTTGTGTTTCTTGTATTATTTATTCTTTCTTTGCTAGTATTTTCTCTACTATCTTCTCAGTTTCCATCTATGCTCCTCTAACTCTTTGTGGCACATATATAAAAGAGTCTTTCACTATCTCCTATTCCTCTTCTTTTTTTTGTTCTTTTATAAAGGTTTGGGTAATGATCCCACTTTTATTTTTATTTGGCCTAGGTCTTATCTTCGAGGATTATGATGCACTCCCCTTCTTCTCTACACTCATATATAGTATATCATTTATATATTCTCTAGTTAGTTATTCATTTCCATCTTCCCCTATTTTATATAGTTGTGATGGTGTATTTTCTAGCTTCCTTCTTGTAGGTATATATTGTAGACACTGAAAAATATCCTGAATGATATCATACACTTGAATCAGGTATACTAACATTATTTCCTCTTAAAACCCATCCTCTTTTTGCTTAATTAATTAAATTAGCCTAGCTATTTTATTAATTGCATCTATTAATCTAATTAATTAATCAGATTAATTCCCCCCTTTCACGCTAACATTTCGTCTCATTAAATTAAATAAACAAAACTATTTAATTTAATTCCCTAAATCCTCTTCTAGTGCCAAAATGTGACCGATGGATTAGTATGGGTTGACTACACTTTAATCATGAGGATACAAACGTAATCATGCCACTAAACTTCAATCCCAATAGAGATCACTCAAATAAACACTAAACTAGGAATCCATTAAAATTTAACATACTAAACTACGAAAGCTTTAAAGACACCTATTCTAATCCATTGAAACTTGTCCTATTGGGAGAGTGGTGTTGCATTGATGTGGAATGATGAAATTTTCCCAATCCCTTGGATAATGAGCTTGTTTCAATCAGTTTTATTGAAGAAAATTGTTGAAACCATTGTGAGATGTGTGATGAAACATGATTTAAATGCTAAACTAACATGATGCAAGCTATTTTAACATGATTTATGCTAAGATGATCAAGATTTTTGAGTGCAAATCCAATCTAAATAGATTTTAAGCTAAAAAGATTGAAACCCTAATTACCAAATAAGCTATATGGATGCATATATATTACCATGGAAGCCATTGATGGAAGCTAAGATAATTAATGCAAGTAATTATGCTAAAATGATATTAAATAAATTCTAAATATGAGTGTGAGTGTGAGTGATTTCAACAACACGAGTTTTCTCTAAAAAAGATGGATCCATTTATCTCCAAATAGTGACCTATTTATAGGAGGATGAATGAGAAATGAAAGGTTGAGATAAAAAAGGTTAATTAGTGGTCAAGGATGAAGGAAAAATGAAACATGGATCATGGATTCTCATCAACGAATGAGAATCAGTGATCACATGGATCAAGGAAATAATCAAGGGTTCATATTCTTCCAAGCAAACACACTTTTAACTTGCATGAGAAGTCTTGTAAGTTAACTTGCACATGAAGCTTTGTGAGTTTGTTACAAAGGAGAATATTCTTTAGAATATTCTCATGGGTGAGGGAAATAGATATTTAGCAAATTATAACAAAGTTTAATTGTGCAAAAGGGGAAGGAATATTCCTTTTGGAAGAATGTGCAAAAGGGGAATATTCCTTTACAAGTGGGGGGGAATTAGATTAATTAGTAATTGATAATTAAACAAAGGTTTAATTTATGAAATTAGGGGACTTTCATGATATTCATTAAACAAAGTGATTTAATGAAAAGGGGGAAGGTGGAATGATATCTAATTAAATACCTTAGGGTTATTTAATTACATAAGAGGACTTTAGAGATTAAATTAAATAATTTGATTTATTTAATTTAATAGGATGAAATGTTAGTATGAAAGGGGGTGAATTCACTTAATTAGGTTAATAGATGCAAATGGCATAATTAATTAAAATATCTAGCCAATTTAATCAAATAAGCGAAAAGAGGATGAGTTTTAGGAGGAAATGATGTTAGTATACCTGATTTGAGTGCATGATATCATTCAATACAATTTTTAAGTGTTTATAGTTGTGTTATGCTGTCATTAGTTAAGTTTCTAATGTTAACCTTTGGCATTGCTTTGATAAGCTTTTGTTTATGGTTGTGGTAGTGAAAAAGATGTTGAGGATATTGAGAAAATTGATAAAATGAGGTATTCTAGTTTGCAAAGGTGTTCTGATTTTCCTTTGTATTTTGTTTGGGTTGAAGATCTACTTGTGTGGTTTGGATATATTTGTTAGAGGTGTTTAGATTTTCTATATCTAGAATTTGGGCTTTTGGATCGATGTGCAAAAGAAGTTACGTTCACCTGTATGTGAACTGGTTTTGTAGTATTGCTCACAAAGGTATCCGATAGAATTTTTTTTGCTTAGTGTTTCTCCACATTTTTTCTTTAGGTCTTGTGATTTTGAAGGTATGTTGATGGTGTTGATCTCTTGTTTGCTTCAAGAGGATTTGTGGTCTAGTGCTTTGGAAGATTGATTTTAGAGTTGTAGTGTTTGATAATGTAGTTTGAGTGTACTATGAATGCACATTTTGAAGGTGTGAATTGTTGTGAAGGATTTTGATGGATTTCAAGATGATAGAGGAATATTCTAGATAGTGATGAAGTGTGGTGTGTGGTTTTCAAGTTGTCCTTGGTTTTGAGGAAGTGTGTAGTTCAAATTTTAATGGTGTTCGCACAAGTAATGGATGACCTGGTGTTTACTCTACATTCAAATATGTTTAAGTATTAATGAAGGCATAGCATGGGATGTGATTATTGATTTGGGTCCCAATTAATTTTATATTGGTCCAATTTTGTTCCTATCTAGCACGAGAATGCTTTTAGTGCCGACCTATTTTAAATTTATAAAGTGTAAAGTGAGTGTAGTTGACTTGAAGATGATTTTCAAGTTGAAGATTGTATAAATGCAAGGAGAGTTGATGTGAGATGAAGTGCACAATAGAATTAAGTGTTGTAATGTGAAATTAATTACATAAGTGGGAAATGTAGTGCGAGCTATAATGCAAGATTGTTGAATGGAATGGGTTGAGGTATCTTGATCTCCTAAAGGTTGCGAGTGTTATTGGAGCTATTGTGGTGGGTTCTCTATTGAATTGAGATTATGCTCTTTGTGTAACATTCTATCTTCTTTCTTATTTCTATTCTGAAAGTGAGCCTGGGTTGTGAGCCTTTCTGAATAGTGCATCCTATTCTAGCAGTAGTCCTCTTTGTACTGGTTTTTCAATTATTTATATTGTGATCCAATCCTCATTGTGGTTTTTCCCTTCTAGGGTTTGGCACATAAATTTGGTGCTCTCTTGTGTATGGTGTTGTTGTTTCTATTTTTGTTATTTGCATTTCATGTTCAAACGTTATAACAGATTAAGGATTTAATGAGTGCTTGTGGATTTGATTATTGTTGAGGGTTTTGATGTTTTAATTTGATACAACTGATTCACCTCCTCTCTCATTTGTCTTGTTCATTCAACAACCTTTTTTATGAGGGTATTATATTACAACTAAGTATTATATTGTATTATGAGAGGAGACTATGATAAAGAGAAGAGGAAGTTATAGTGGATGTGTTGTAGGTTGTATCCCTTCATTTTGTTGGACAAAATAAAAGAAAGAGTAGGTGTTTCTCCATGGATGTAGCCCATATTGGGTGAACCGCGTAAATCTATGTCTCTTTGTTTTGTGTTAGTTTATATTTTATTTTTGCTTTTCGTTTATGGTTTAGTTTTATATTTTTTTGCATTCCTTTTATAGTATATTGCTTTGCAATCGTATTCCTAATGAGGACTTGAATATTGCTTCAAGTAGAAAAATAGGGATAATTGTTTAAATTAAAAAATAGCAACATCTTCACTCTTGAGTCTTTGTCTAAGTTCCCCATCAATTTTATAATATAATTGAAGGTAAATAAGAGAGATGATACAATTACATTAAGAGAAAACCTATGGAGTATGAATGACCATGCTACCCTCTATACCCATCTCTAACCATTATTTAAGTTTGAGTTAGATGGTTCAAAGATACTACTAACAACTTCACCCTTCTAGAAAATGGTGAACCACTATTTCTCATTAATAGTAGATGCCTTCAAGCTCTTGTATTGTTCATTGATTTCACTAAAGATTAGCTAGTTTTGAGGTGTTGTCCTTTATTGACAGGTTTAGAATGTTCTGAACTCTCATATGGCTGTGAGCTTCATTCACATCTACCATTTATTCTCATCTAGGCTCCCCAAATTCTCATACACGACTTTTTCTCTTCATTTTCTTTATACAAGAAACATGTGTTAAACTATTTACTCTACTCATCCATTGTCTTGGGTATACCATACTTTATAGTAAGTGGCTTAAACACACTCAAATTAGTGTACAATATTTGACATCAAATTACTATATCAACTCCAAATTGGATCGTGGTTGAACATTTTTAAATTTTATTGTTCTAATGATCATGCCACACTTTTTAAGTATTCTACAATTCATCAAATTGATTGTGTCCTTATACAAATGAATGTGATATATTAAATGTTTAAATCCTTTTTCTAATTAAAAAAATAATCATCCTTAAATAATTTGTATACTTTTCTAATATAATTATTTTCTATTTATTTATAAAATTTCACTACTACAACTAACACAATTCTATATCAAAAGAATTTCCCATCCATTCCACATTGATATCTAAGAATGGATAAATACAATCTATATTAAAACATATCACAATGGCATTGGCATTTTGAGATTTGGGACCATGCTTGTAGGAATTGTGAGCTTCCTATTACATCGCCTAGATAGTGGCTAATACATGTTTTTTTTTGTCATGCTTAAAAAATTATGTATAAATCCTCATACTTTGTGTAATCAAAGTATTTATTAATTTTTCCTTTGCATGGCTATACACACATGATTGTGAGAGATCTTGCACATACGATTATGACAAACATTTTAAAATAATTCCCAACATAGAATTATTTTCAAAATTTACTATATTTTAATATTGTTGATGATAACATTATACGAATAGTTGCATACATTGGCAAAGAATAATGTTGCATTTGATAGAGTGCATGTTAAAGGTCCATCAACGTTTAAATGATGGTTGACTAGTTTCCAAAGACTTGGTATAGGAAAAAGTATATTTTCTTGACCAGCTCTATTTCAAACCCTATATTTCAAACCCTTTTCTTTTGGGAGAGAATGGATGCCATTATGACATTTATAAAGTGCTATTGAGAAGTCATTTATTTTCACCACGTTATCTATTGTGGTTGGTTTACTTTTTTATTTTGTTTTATGTGGATACTAATAGAATATTGTTTATGATTTAAAAAAAATTCTCAATGTTTATTTAAAATAAGAATTCAATTAATGGTTTAATTAAATTTCTTTCATTTATTGGATTGTTGATTCAATTGTGTACGAAGCACATTCATCCCAACATAATATTTGCATTACTTGAGTTTGACAATATATTTGAATTAAATTTTTTGCTTGTCAATAAATATAGGTTATACCTCATCTAGATTTATGTTATTTATACTAAACTTGACTTATATTAAATTCATTACATTTGAAGTAACAAGAGATCTATAAACACCAAATGACCAACTCACAAACAAAAAAATGGAGAAGAAATCACAAGTTTTTATATGAGCTATAATTCACCAAGTGCACACATGCCATTGAAAATGGATGAGCTCTCCCTTCTTGTATTTGAAAAAATTGTCCAATCCTTCTTGAGTATAATGCATCTACTTATAATGGGTGGCTCTTGCTCTAATAAGATGTTTGAGGAGAAAGCACATAAAGGATAACTCACCCGTTGTTTAAAATATTTATGGAAATTATTATATGTTTAGGAACATGACTATTTTTTCCTTAAAAGGAACATGAAAATTTACTCATACTTATGTTCATGAAAATATCACATGATCTCCTTCAAATTTTCATTACACTATCTATAATAAAACTGACTATATTCTAGATTTCTATGGAATACTCTATGTTCAATGAAAAATGGAAAATGCGAGTTAAAATATAATTAATTATGATCCTTATTATTCTTGCACCAAAAATCAAATTTATTTTATTGTGTTACTAACTATTATGATGACCATATTAATAGAAAAATCTACTTTAAGATACATCTTCAAAATATAATGTAGGTAATATTAAAACATAATGTCAGTAAAGTCCATACCCTTATAACATATATATTGTTCTAATATAATGATTAAATTTTATATATTATATGCTTTATTAAGCATATCCCATTTAAAATAATTATAATAAATGATAACATTTATATTATTGATTATTTATAAATGCTAGTTTTTAATAGGTGTGACTAATACTCCTTCGGGTATTTGGTCATCCCTTCTCATATATTTAAGGAGGTTCCCTCTCATTAATATGGTGTGAATTAGGAGAATTATAGAGAATTCTATCCTATGCACATAAGGTATTACTAGCTATGTGGAAGTAAGGAGAAGTGTTCCCTAGGTTTAGTCTATGTTTTAATACACTATTTTGTTCTATTTTATAATGAAATGATGTTTTATGGGTT
Organism: Sequoiadendron giganteum; assembly: GCA_007115665.2. Lineage (NCBI taxonomy): Eukaryota > Viridiplantae > Streptophyta > Pinopsida > Cupressales > Cupressaceae > Sequoiadendron > Sequoiadendron giganteum. The sequence goes on from CM021107.1 coordinate 393,063,073, forward strand.
TTTTTTACATAAAATAGATTTTTCCATATATATATTGTGTGATGTGTTTATTTTGTTGGCAAAACAAGAATAGACAACTGAGAGGGGGGACTGATTCAGTTCTCACAGAATTTAAAACTTATTCAACCTTATTATCCTTTAATCTTAGATCTGATAATTAATAGTGAAAGCATGAATCAATAACACATCAGAAACACAAGAACACAAAGATTTTATACATGAAAACCTTGTTAGGGGAAAAACCACGGTGATGTTAGTCCACAAGATTATACCTTGTTAAAAGTATAATGAGAATGAATAAGGAATGCACATGCATTCAGGCACATTGCTTAGAGCTCACTACTCAAATGGGAAGGCTCACTACCTTACATAAACATTCAGATTAAATCCATCTAAAGAGGTTGAACTTAGAAATTAGCTTCTTCAAAAGCCTGTTGATAGTTTCGGTTAGGCACAAAAATACTTCTTCACACTTCGCTCAATATTCTTCACACTCTGCTCTGAAATCGAATGATTTGATCTTTATTCACACATTTCACATACACACTTCATGCTCTCATCTTCCAAATGAAGAAAAAAATTGCTCTTATATATCCGCTACATGGAATTACATCAACAACTCTGTCAGCAAAAAATAAAAGAATAAATTACACACTATTGGACCAATTCATGAACAAATCTCAATGCGCACCAACCGAAGTCGGTCACAACATAATGAAGACCTAAATCAACATCCTCTAATATCCCAAACATTAAAAGATTAATCCACAAGGATCTGCAACACGCTACAACCATCAGGTCGGCCAAGAACATGAAAACCCGAGCACACAACGGAAAAATATTTGATCATGATCTCATTGGTCAATGTAGATGTACAACAATGATAAAGCACGATCTAGAAACATCAACAAACATCACACGAGCATACACAACAACTAGAATTACCAGAATTACAATCTCTTCTTCCAGAAACACCTGCTACAGTGACAAAATGACTGTAGGAACACAAAAAATTATAACTTGCACAAATCTTGATGCACACCTCTAAAACTTCCAGAGTATAAACTAGATAGGCTCAGCAAAAAACCCTTTAAAGCGCAGCTTCTGAATATCAACATACTGGATTTTCCATCACACTGAACTCCACAACACTTCTCAGCTTCACATACAGCCTGAACAACATATTTATTATAATTTTCTCAATATCCTCGACATATACACCCTTCAGAATCATCAATGCTAATAGTGTTGACATCAATGGCAATCATATATCAGCAACACAACCACAATATCCAACAATCTCCCCCTTTGGCATTGATGGCAACACATGATGTGAAAAATACCACCAACACAACTAACTCTTTACACAATGTTCTTCTCCTCCTTACTTTAGGCTCTTCCATCTTCTCCCTCTTAGTACTTATTGCTCTTCTCCCCCTTTCTTCTACAAAAGTTTTTCACATTACTCTTCTCCCCCTTTGACATCAATGGAAAAGGTACACAAGCTCTAAACCACATATCTGAATCATCTGACTACTCCCCCTGAGTAGCAACCACCACAACATCAATCTGGAATAATCTATATGACTGTAAGTGCATGGATTGATGCAAAGACTTGCATCTTAGTTTAGATTAGGAGGGTAAATCACCCCTAACTTGCCTTTGAGATACTTAAAAGTATCCTTAGGAAACAAATTAGTAAAGATGTCTGCAATTTATCCTTTTGTAGGCACATACTCCAGTCTGACTTCTTTATTACTCACTTTGTCTCTCAAAAAGTGATATTTGATAGATATATGTTTTATCTTTGAATGCAACATCAGATTCTTAGAAATTTTTATGGCACTTGAGTTATCACAAAATATAGCAATAGGCTCATCATACTCAATTCTGATATCTCTCGACATCTGCCTCATCCATATTACTTGAGTACAATTGTTTGCAACAACAATATATTCTGCCTCAGCAGTAGATAAAGAAATGGAATTTTGCTTTTTACTTAACCAAGACAGGTCAACTTCTTCCCCAAGAAGAAGGAACCACCACTAATACTTTTTCTGTCATCCACATCTCCTACCCAATCTGCATTTGTAAAGGCATTCAAAGTCAAATCATCATCTTTAGGATACCAAAGACCAAAGTCAATTGTCCCTTTCAAGTATCTAAAAATGTTCTTTACAACAGTTACATGTGATTCCTTTGGATCAACTTGATATCTAGCAACCATACATACAACATTCATGATGTCTGGTTTGGTTTGAGTCAAATAAAATAATCTATCGATCATTGACCTATATCTTGTTTGATTTTCCTTAAGAGAATCATCATTCTCTGTTAACTTGCATCCGATTATCATGGGTGTACCAATTGGCTTTGAGTCTTCCATGCCAAAAAAAATCAGTAACTCTCTTACATATTTGGACTGAGATATAAAGATTCCATCCTCTAACTGAGTAATTTTCAATCCTAAAAAGAATTTCAGCTCTCCAATCATTGACATTTCAAACTCACTTTTCATTTCATCAACAAACTTCATACATAAGTCATCATCTCCTTCAAAAATGATGTCATCAACAAAGACTTCAATAATCAATTCTTTATCCTGATCCATCTTGAAATACAGATTACTGTCAGCAATACCTTTATTGAATCCAAGCTTCAATAAGTATTTATCCAATCTAGCATACCGGGCTCTAGGGGCTTGTTTGAGTCCATACAATGATTTCTTCAATTGGAAAACCATATCTCCTTCATCAGTCAGTTGAAATCCATCTAGTTTCTCAACATACACTTCTTCTTCTAACTCACAATTCATAAATAATGATTTTACATCCATTTGATAGACTTTGTAGTTCTTAAAAGCAACATAAGCAATAAATAATCTTACAACTTCAATTCTAGCAATAGGGGCAACAGTTTCTTCAAAATCAATACCTTCCATCTGTGAGTACCTTTTACATACCAGTCTTGCTTTATTTTTTGACCACTTCACCTTGTTCAATCAACTTATTCCAAAAGACACATTTGGTTCCAATCACATTTTTATCTTGAGGTCTAGGAACAAGAATCCATGTATCATTTTTCTCTATCTGCATCAGTTCTTCCTTCATTGCTTCCATCCAATATTCATCTTTACATGCTTCATTGACATTGTTGGGCTCAGTCTTGGAAATCAAACAATACTCTTCTACAATTCTTCTTCTAGTCTGCACACCTTTGTTCTTGTCTCCTATGATCTGATCTTCAAAATGATTTAGCTTTACATACTTCAAAATTTTAGGATTCTCTCAAACTTTTGGTTCTTTTGTTCTTTCTTCTACACTTCAACTAGCTTCTCCTTCTTAATTGTCTTGATTCACCAGAATAATTTAAAATTGATTCTGTATCTGAGCATTCTTTCCATTATCAATACTATCATGTTGGTCATCTGAATCATATCCACAATATCTGGATGATCTAGCAGTGTCTTCATCAACTCTTACATTTGCACTTTCAACCATTTTATTCAATCTTTTATTATAGCACCAGTAGGCCTTGCTCTTAGTAGAGTAACCTAGAAAGATTCCTTCATTACTCCTATCATCAAATTTTCCAATATCTTCATCTCTCTTGATATAACATATACTTCCAAAGATTTCACTACTGAATTTGACCCCAATTTTTGATGGACGTTCGTTGGACTTTTGACAATCTATTGTCGGTCGACTGACGAATCACAAAAATCAGCGTCGTCACTCAATTTTCGTCTATATCCCGATGAACTATAAAATGTCAAACTCACGATGCAAGCTCATCAAAACTGCGACGCCCCCTTCATCGATCGCGTGATGAACAATGGCTGGACCATGAATGGCATACCGTCATTGAAGCGTTGGAGCAGTGACATACATTCATCGGAACTGAGATGATAGTTTCGTCGCTTAGCGACGAATAGTACTCGGAGCACGGGCGACATACCGTCGATGAAGCATTGGAGCAACGACATACATTAGTCGGAACTGAGAGGATAATTTCATTGTTCTAGTGACGAAAAGTACCTAGAACACGGGTGACATACCATCGATGAAGCGTCAGAACTGTGACATACATTCGTCAGAACCGAGATGACAGTTTCGTCGCTCTAGCTACGAACAACACCCCAGAGCACAGGTGACATACCTTTGCCAAACCATCCGATTAACAACATAAGTTCATCAAACTAGTGACGAAATAGGCAAGTCATTACGGCGAAATTTAGTCAGATACATTACAGATTCGTCAGACACTTTTTGCGATTTGTCGCAGTTTCGATGGAATAATGCAATTTAAAAAAAAAAAACTATTTGTTGAAATGTAGGCATATCAGTGAAAGATCAAGACTATTACAACAATCAAAATTGCCTGAAAAGATATATCAAGAGGACTGGATTTTGGTCTCAGCGATGACGTTTCATCGATGAGATACACATCTTGTCTCATCGACGAAGCACGAGGGAAGCATATTGGCAAGACGTATACCATCGAAGTAAGTTCTGAATGTCTACCCGACCCACTATGTGACGCTGATAAGATTACATCGACAGGAATCTTGGCGACATAGTTGAGATCGAAAGAATAATCATCGGGGAGACTCACCACATCGGGGAAACTATAGAACATCCTAGGGATACATGATTTCTTGTCGATGAAGATACAAATGGATCGAAATACTTATCGGGGTGACTTTAGGCGATATATAAAAGTAGTAGGAGGCTCGAAAGTGCATCCATAGGGATAATGATAGGACATAAGGACAGGTCAATCAAAGAGAGAAATTCGATGTGCCAAGAGTTAAGAGGCCATTCAACTTTGCATTTCAATAAATTATTGTATGCATTGAGTAAGTGTTTACAAGGTAGAAAAAGGACAGTCATATGACTATTTAAAATATCAAACAACATGTCAGTTGTTGTGTTTAATTAGGCTTACAGAGGTAGGGATTTATCATTTTTTGCATACATCTGCAGTCCAAGCTCTAGGCCTGCATTATTTGGTTACTATGTATGAGAAATGAGCAATGAATAATTGTAGAATATGGAGGCTATGGATGATATTATGATGTCCACATTTTATGTTGATCAACAATTGGAGCAAAATATAAAACCTATGATGAGTCATGAGATCAAGGGGACTGTCATGGACAACAAGCACAACCTACGAATCGGATTCTAATTTTGCTTAAAAAGAAAAAATCAAACTAGTGAATATTAAACTACACACTAGAATCTAAATTTGTGGAAAATGAGCAATTTGGTGAGAAAAAGTACCTGCAGTGCGTCTTGGATACTTAGCTAATGTACTAAAAATAGGATTGCAAACCCAAAATTATTTTCACTTTGGAAATTCAATAGAAAAATACAGAATGTTATCTTGGATACTTATCTCTTAGACAGTCAATAAACAATATGAGCATGATTATGAATGGTTTTACCTGGTCCCACTCTTGATCTCCATGTTTGAGAGCCTTCTCTTTAAGACCCCATGAATCCACTATGATCCATTGCTGCCAAAATAGATATTAATGTGTAAACAAGGAGCAACATTTAGATAAACTGGTTGTTGATTTCTTCTATGAAATTTAGAGACTACAAAAAGAAGATACCTAATGGCGATCATGTGGGATTCCTAGAGAAAGCACTGCAATATGGCCTCAAGCAGCAATGAAAAACTTTGGATTAGCTTCACAATAAATCCTAACAGCATGACATTGAAAGTTGCTCTTGTACTGGGTCCTCTTCCCTAGATTAAATTAAGGAAAACATTATTGTAAACACAATATGTATAGAAGAATATGAATGTAAAGGAAATGGATATTAGCAAAACATAAATGTAAATAAAAGTAATGTGAGCAAAAAATGAATCGAAATTGGTCTTGAACAAATAAAATCATAACCAATTAGCATTAAGTTATACTGACCTTATACTCATTGCCATTGTCAATCTTGAAGGTTACTTTGATGCCTTCTGCAAAAAGATATGTAATGCCATATTTGAAATTATGCAGATTATTTTTTTAATTCTTCTCCATTTTGATATTTTCTTTCAAAAATTCATAGAAAGATATGTAATGCCATATTTGAAATTTACATATTTTAAATTTACTAGTTCTGTAATTATAGGATATGATTCCAACAATTGTGAAACGCATTGGCAATATGTTGTATGAATGAAGTAAACTATGCAATTGACAGGTGTAAAGCCAAATTCCTTAACCCTTGCCAACATCCTTCTTGCCTATTTTAAAACATGTGCTTTGGAACAGGGCATGAAAATCCATCTAAGTATAATGAAAAGGAGGATTTTGTCAGATATTATATTACAGTAAGTTGAATGAATGTAAGTAGAGATATTTTAGCATACCTGCAGATGGTATAAAATTTCATGGTTAAGTGGAAGCCTCCCATCAACAACAAGATCCAAATATCCGTGTATCTATCTCAATCGAGCCTCTAAACCCTTCAGAGCTGTCAAATTTTCCACTAACCTATTATGCACAAAAGTCAAATTTTAGAGACCACTAAAATAAAAATAAAAAATAGAGCTTTGAAACCAAATCTACACACAACACAATGTTCATAGTGAAAATTAAGCACTTTCTTTCATCTTTGCATATTGGTTTGATGTTTCAAACGATGCATTTCTTATATTGAAAAGTGCATTACTTACCTTATTGAGCTTCTCTTTGTTTTGAGAATAGTTTAATATTCTCTACTTAACAGGGCCAACCACGTGAAGGTGGAAGCTCATTTGGACCCTCCTTCCCCCATCACATCACTCTCAATCCCCCATATTCAATCATATATCATTAATCATTCATTCATCCATTAATAACATATAACATTCATTCATTTTTCCTACATTAATAAAATATAACATTCATTCATTAACATATAACATTCATTCATTAACATATTCACATTCATTCATTCATCCATTAATAACATATAACATTCATTCATTTATCCTGCATTAATAACATATAACATTCATTCATTAACATATTCACACTCATTCATTCATCCATTAATAACATATAACATTTATTCATTAACATATTCACATTTATTCATTAACATATTTCATTTTTTTAGTTTTTACATATTATCAAAAATATGGCTGTCATAATATGATTACAATCACTTTTTTTTGTTTCTTTTTTTGCAGCTAAAAAAAGCTGAAGTGGAGTATCGTTTTCAAAATCATCTATCCCCCCTTGAGTTGTTCCGAGCTCTTCTCATGATCTTAATGTATGCCTAGTCGTGTACTCACAACGTGGACATGGCTGCAAGGGGGGGTCTGATGCAATAGCAAAGAAATGTTAAATTGATATATTTTATTATTATTGTTACACATATTTCATTAATTAAAAGAACATCAAAGTGGTGCTCTTTACCTGATTGGGCCACATCATGTTCCTGATATTATCTTATAGCCTCATTCTAAACATGTTGAACACCCTCTAAATCTTGATCTGGAGTTGAAACATGAAAGATTACATTAATTAATGCACCAATTGGAGTTAAATATGTTTAAAAGAACATTAGAGTGGTCCTCTTTACCTGATGGAGCCACATCATGTTCCTGATCTTGTCTAGCCTAATCATGCTCAACATTTTGATCATGCTCTACATGCTCTAAATTTGAAACACGAAAGGTTACATTGATTAATACACCAAATGCAATTTAAGATGTTTAATTGTATTAATCCATACCACGTTTTGTATAGCACATGAATACATCCAATACCGAGATGCATACCATGGCCTTCATCAACAGGTTGTGCTCCACCCTCACCAGGCTGCATTCCAATGTCATGTGTAGTATTATCATTGCTTATCTGTGTAAAACAAATAGGCACATTATTATGGTGGAAATTAATATTGAATAGATTGCACAAGTATTCAATTTCAAATAAACTTTATTGAGTTTATTTATCTATGTGTTGGATGTAGTGGAAGATTGTGTTTGCCCAGTCGAGACTCTTAGTTGTTCAATCAGGGCTCCATAGCCTTGGTGGAAGGCAATCTTCAGGTCCTCTTATGTGGGTACTCTGTTGAAATCACAACCTTGCATTTTTGCATGCTATCATGAATTTTGCTTCTATGGTGTGATAAAACCAAAATTGTTTGCAATTTATTATTTGGATGCAATATTTCATTTATTGATACTTACAAATCGTGCGACTAATTTCATATAACCACCAGAGCCAAGTTTGTGCTGCCTGTGTTTTTCTAGTCTTGCCTTTGTTGCCTTCAATGTGTCGGGCAGCTTATGAAAAATTTGAAATACGTTAGATTATATAAAAAGAAAGAGTAATCAGTATATAATTAAATTGTTGATAGTATCACATACCTTCCTTGGCCCGGTGGTGTCTTTCCTTTTTTCTTTTCATCCTTCTCCTTCCCATCTGACACCAAGTCCTTCCACTCCCTCTCTGAAATCATAGGGGGATGCTCGTACTTTCTGTTCTTCTGTAAATGTGACCTATATTGGTCCCTCACATACTTTAGATAAGTACCAACTTTCTTAAGGACCTTGGTTTGGTTGAATGTTTTATCACCGAACAACACAACTAAATGGTTAATGAACTCATCTTTTAAATCTTGATTTTGGGCATTCCACCGTGTACATATGGTGGGCCCAAAGATCTCCAATGTAAGATCACTTACATGTTTATAAAAAACATCATTTCCTGCAAAATGATCATGGGATCATTAGTCTATAAAGAGTGATCAATAAGTAAATTTCAATTGGATTATATATAATAATAATTAAAACATTTTAAAGTACCTAGGACCTTCTCTATCTTTATGGGAAGTAAATCCTCGGTCACCAGAAATGTGACCATAAATGTTCCCATACTAGTAATACAGGAAGATCCAGGAAATGTTGTTAAAACATCACCAGTAATAGCAGCCTCTGTATCCACAGGTACTGACACATGTAGTGGCATGTGTTCACTGCCAGACGGTGCACTATTGAATGCCTGCATGGTATGTGTTGCCGACATTTCAGTTGACAATATAGGCATGGATGATGGGGTCAGATGATGTGTTGTATGCGTAGGAAGATCAAGATTGACACTTGTACTGACCCCTACTTCCTAGGAAACACTTGTAGTACCTTGATCATGGCCAACAACATGATGAGGACGCAAATAATCCTGTAAAAACAAGACATATTTTAGTTCATAACATAAAAGAGTACAAAATATAAAACCATGAATGAACTTATGTTATAATTAAATATCTCATGACAACTTATTTGCAAGTTTTGTGCTCTCTCAGACAATATTTTAACCCTTTCTATTATCTCATCTATTTGAGGCACTATGAATACCAACTTAAGGATTTCTTCATTGCATTTTTTTGGGCCTTCCTCATCATATCCACAGGGTTTGCGGAAAATGTGATGTCATCATCGCATAATAGTGACTGCACCTCCATATGGATGATCTCCTGTACTGCTGGTGCCTTTCCCTAATCAACCAACTGCAACAAGAATATTAAAAACATTATCAAAATTAACCCAATAAACTCATGAAAAAGACATAATAATAAAAATTTCTGCTCGTATCTAATTTGTACAATTACAATGAGGTACGACCTGTCAGATAGAAGCGCCTGAAGATGGATCGTGATCTGCACTCTGGGCTAGAGCCTTCATCGTATGATTAATGTCCCGTTGTGACAAAAATTAAATATAAAAAACATTACCGAAATGAAACCAATAGACTTACGAAAAAAAACATAATAATAAAATGGTATATTGGAGTCATTAATTGGAGATTGGGTAAAATGGTATATAGTACATACCACCCCCATAGTAATTTTGTTTGTATCTAAGCGATTCAAATTGTAATCGATTAGCAACTCTTCCCATGCAGTTATTGATTTTATCGCACATACGAATACACGGTTTCCCTCTCGCGCCTCGAATATACAACTGGGTTGCTTATTTGTTGACCCAGGTTGTGTACTATTTATAAACCCTGCAATATTACCTGATGCTTTTGGCCTCCCGTCAATGTACCTAGCCACTCCTTTATTTTTATCCTTATCTTTTAGTTGTATATAATTTGTTGATAGTGCATACGTACGCATACTTCGTGTATATCGAACCACCTGCATGCAATCTTTGTAACTATAATAGGGTCCAACATACTCCATCAACTCAGTAACTTTTTCGTAACATACCTTTATACCATCCATGCAAAATAGGCCCAAACCATGTAATGACGATGGTGCTATGCGATATATCCTCTCATTGGCACAAATATCAGTGTTTATTGGAGGAAGTTCTTTGGGTACCCATTATTTATGTAGATGTTTGTACCTCAAGGGCACCTCGATGTTGCCTATGCTCTCATCATCATAAGAACATGACCCCCTTTCAGCAAGAAAAAATTCCATGCGTTTACGGAATTTTCTTCTAATCTTTTGACCTCTAGTTGATCTCCCTCTTTTAGACCTACTACATGTCTCACTTTCCTCTTCTCTTCCTGAATTTCCCTTGCTCGAGGAAGCCAAATCTGACAAATACCTATTTGGTGGTACCTGCACTCATAAGGATGTTGGATGAAGTTCTTTCATGGTAATGTGATAAAAAGGTGACATTATGATTAATCTTTCATTTCATCGCTAGAATTTGATAGGTTATAAGGTAATCAAGTCTTGATAGATTGCAAGTTATTGTTACTACCGTCCAAATGTGTCCATCACAAATCAAATCTACGTAACATTTAAACTCCCAAACTTTGTAACAAGTGTTAAATGTGACTATGGTCCACTGGTTACACAACCAAGGCTTCAAATGTATTCTCTAATTGTAATCAAAGGACTTTTTCTCTTCATTCAAGTAAATAAACTTGAATGGAAACACCCACAAGTGGTTTATTGGACACCTACATGACTAAAAATAGCAGCAAATTCACATTTAATTTCCATATGTCTAAGTGGTTAATGGGGAGGGAGTGTGTACTAGGCTTGGTAAAGTCATCATAAGTTTATGCTTTGGCAATAAAAAATGTTTAAGTCATCTTAAATATTCCTATGTCTAATTGCTAGGAGATTTTTGGTATGTTTTAAGGTAGGATGAGTGGTCACATCAATGTTCTAATTCTCTATGACAAGGTTTCAACATCTTCAAATAGTGAAAGTTAGTGCTCATAGTCATTTGAAACAACAACATTTTGATTATGTATGATGGTAGGATTTGATAACTTAAAAGAATTGGTTACCCAACAAACTTAAAGTTAAAAGAAATTTTTTCAGTTTAAGGGGTTAGCACTTTCTTTCATCTTTGCATATTGGTTTGATACTTCGAACGATGCATTTTTTATCCCACTTCTATCATATTGTATTCCCATCCCATTGCAATTGCTGGAGGAGTTGATACCAAAATTTCATATTAGATACCACATTCTTGAAGCAATTTTCAGTGTTTTTACAATTTTTCTGAAGTTCTTTTGTGTTGTATGGATCCATACAAGCTTAAAATTCTCTAAGATCATTGGTGTAGATAAATATATGCGTTCCTTTTCATTTGCATTTTTTTTGAAGTTCTCAATCACTTTTTTGTGGGATTAAACAATCAAATACAAGGACTGCCCTGTTGTGCCTGTGTAAGGGTTTGAGGGCTAAATAGAAATGACAACCACCAATCCACCCACTGTCTTGGAACTGTACACGGTGGATTGGTGTGAATCATGGTGGATTTGATGGAGTTTCAAATATTGTTCTTTGAATTCCATTTACGTTTTTCCCTTGTCTTGGCTTGTTACATTGTTTGGGAGGAACCTAAGGTTGGGTTTTACCTTGGCTTTCATAAAAATCCTAATGCTCCATGTAAAACCTTGGGTGAGATATATTCGGCCATTACCTTTTTGGAGTGGGTATTAAAATGGCTTATGCCTCATTGTTTCATCTAGGTCGGGCCCCTTTTTATAAATTGAATTAAATATTTTGCCTAACTTTATTACTTCCTAAGTTTAGGTTGGCCCATGCCCTATGTTACTGATATTAGCCCAAACCTAAGGGGAGGGTTAATAATCAAATGAGCTTCTGAAACTTCAACTACAAAAGCTAAAAACTTGAGTGTAAATGTGGCCAAATTGACCTAAAAGACATCTGAAAGAGAAGAAGCTGAGAAGAAAACTTTGATGGAGAAGAATAACACCATTATTGGAGAGTATAGTAGAATGCAGCAAATGAATGTTGAGATGCAAACTGAGGTAGACAGGTTGAATTACAGACATATGGGGGAGTCTTCTAATGCTCCTGGTACCCTGGCCATACCTTCTACATCAAGATCAGTACCTCCAACTTCTCCAATTGTTTCTACTCCTGGGTCCCCCATCCAGACTCCTACTCCTAGTCCTTCATTAGAGCCAATTGAAGAGGAGGTTGACAAATCTGTAGATCCCAACAAAAAGCATATGCTTAATAAGATTAGAGGGATAAAGACAACTCTAAAAGCAAGTGAGAAGGGAGTAGTTGCTAAGAAAAACGAATTTGTAGACAAAGTTTCTAGGAATTTGAATTAGGGAGTTGATGGTAGATTACCATCAATTTATTCTTTATATTCTTTATTCTTAGATTCAATAAGAAACATTACCAGGGATCAAGAATTAGTTTTGCCTTTAGTTGAGAAGTAGATCCCTAGGGCCAATGACCTAGATGTTATATATAAGGCCTCTAGATTTGATGCAGACAATAGGCCCCAATCATTAAGGCCTACTCAAGTTTTTGTAAAATCACTGAAAGGTTTTCAAGCCCTACCTAATGATTTGAGTAGGAATATTAAGGAACTGGTAAAGAATTTTGATGACTGGAGTGGCACATCTTTACCAGATTTATAGGGACTACCCTATTTTGCCTATGTAAAGGTTTGAGGGCTAAATAGAAATGACATCCACCAATCCACCCACTTTCTTGGAATTGTAACTCAGTGGATTGGTGTGCATAATGGTATGATAGAGGTTCATTGCATTTAGGGGTATTTTAAAGCAAGAAACTTGGCATTGAATTGATGCCCTAGGGCTGATAGGGGCAATTTTCTTTTGAATTTGTGGTTGTTAAGTCAAGGTTTATCAATTTGATGGTCCAATCTCTACTTCGAAACAAAAATATCTCTAACAACTCTAAGAGCTATAATGGGATGGCATTAAAGGAACTTTCATATGAAGGACCTTTGAATTAAGGTCTTCATTCAAAGGTCCTTCATGCCAAGGTTCCTTTTATAAAGCATTTTGGACATGAAATATTTAAAATAAAAAACACCTTCATTTGAAAGTCTTGACATGGCATCATTTTTGAATGAAGGTTCTTCATTCAAAGGTCATGACGACATCACCTTCAAATGAAGGTTCTTCATTAACTGGTATTTTGTAATTTTGAATGTGTGATAATAATTTAGGGTTGAAAATAAATCCATTTGAGCCTTTTATAAATGAAAGGACATTTGATGCAATCATATGCCTTGCCAAAATTTTGACTTAATAGTAAGGGCATCATGAGTAGTTTGTTGGGCCTATTTAGCGATCTCCGATGCAAGGATTGAATTTTCTAGAATGTATCTACTATCAAGAAAGCCAACTTGTTTACCTCTATGACTATATCTCAAGCAATAGGTTTAATTGTGATGGCAATGATATTGACAAGGATTTTGTAATCTAGGTGTTGAGAAGCATTATTGGCCACCATCCTAGGAAAGATTCTTCATTCTCACGTTTAGGTGTTAAAATTTAACAATACATAGATTGATGAAAGAGCCCAAAGAGCCTTTCTCCATGTTATCCAAGTAAACATAGCAATGGTCTTCTCTTATACGGTTGGACATGATTTCAAGAACTTAGCTAGGAAATATTCATTTAACCTAAGGTTTTCTCATAATGCCATCATTGGAAAAGTATGATCAAATTCTTCTATTATGAAGAATTGGTCTATGTGCCTCTAGTAATCACAATAAAAATGTGAAAGACTAAACTATTTTTTTTTTTTTGTCTTATCTTATACCATTTTACGAGAATGGGGGGGGCCAATGTACGAGAAGATCTTTGGAAACTAGGAACGAAAATTGCAGGTTAAAGAGAATGGGGGTGTCAAACTTATAGTACTCATTGTCCCTTGGTCGTTGATTTTCCTTGAGTGCCCTCAACCTCATTCTTGGCACTGGTATTGACCTTGTTTTAGCTCCAAACTCTTCATCAGTGTTGGTATCGACCTTGTTTTCACTCCTCCAAAATCTTCCTCAGCGCTGGTATTGACCTTTCACTTGTCCAATTTGACAAGCTACAACCTGGTTTAGTTAGGTTTTAGAGTATGTTAATTAAATTTAAAATTATGGCACTATTTAGAGTAGTGAATATAAAGCAAGCAAAACCTATTATGGCGCCATTTAGAGTAGTGAATATAAAGTAAGCCAAACCTATTATAGTCATGAGGGAAATAATAAAACTCCTAGGATACTTTGTGAAACCATTTTCCTTGGTTAAAGGGAGGTCATAAAATATACCTTTGGATTTTTTCAATCTTCAAATATGAGGATTTGCAAGGTTCTTAGCAACATGAGTAATGGAAATGTGTGCAACAAGAATTTTTTAGCACACATGGAATCTCCTTGCCAAAGAAACGGGCTTCATAATTTAATATGATAATTTTTCTCACCTCTATAAATGATATGTTTCCTTAAAAAGGAAGGATAAACCTAAAAGGTAAAAGAGATGCTTAGGAATCTCAACACTTCCTTATGATCAACCCCCTTCTATCCATAGGAATTGAACCAATTGGGCTTGGCTAAGAATGATTTCCTATAACATTGAGTTTATGCCACTATATATTTGACCTTAAAGCTTTCCAAAAAATTTCTAGGCATTGAATATCCGAAATAATGTCACGTTTGTCTTCCAAGAGAGTGAGAAAGGAGTCATTAGAAAAATGACCATTGAATAGTTGGGCTATAGAGTTACGAAAAGTAGCACCTTTAATAAGGTTCCATGAAATACTATTAGCCAAAAGATATCCAAAGGCTTCCATAAAAAACACACATAAAGTAGGAGCTAAGGGGAAAATATGAAAAATTGAATGAAAGCACCCAAAATCCTCAAATTTATGTCCATTCATGGTAATACAAGTATAACCATCATAACTTTTTTTTGAAAAAAGTAAAAAAAATTGAAGAATAAATCCTAGATGACATAACCAGTCCAATTCAACACCAAAGGTAGCAAGAGATTAATGAAATTACCACAAGTTTTAAGTAGAAGTAAATTGTCATTTGTAAAGTTAGTAAGAGGTAGTGTCGAAAGTGGAAAATTAATCATTCAAAGTCATGGCTAATAGAGCATACAAAATATATTGGAAAAGTCAAGAGAGCTTATATTTGCACACAAACACACTCAAAATAATAATTATATCATACAATTCATTTGGGAATATATTACAATATGGCTTTTGCAAAGCCTTTCAAATATACCTTCCCATTTGAACTACTATCTTACAAGAATATAGCTAATTATTTAATAACAAAAATAAACAAGTTAGTAAGGTGAATTTATTAATGTTAATCTTAATATTCCAACACCCTCCGTTAAGTTTTACATTCCTCACAACAAAACATGTTGATTGAAACAAGCAAATATATATAGTCTAAGCTAACATAATTTTATTTTTCTTTAAGTTCTCCCTCAAGAACATCATTGGCTCGAGTTATACAAGTCCACACTATGTGATCCTTTTTCTTACAATAATAACATTCATTTTTATTTTGTAATTATTATTACCTCATGAGTATAATACATTCTCATGTTGAGAATCAACTTTTAAATCTTTTCAGTTGTTCTTTTTTCTTCTCCTAATAGGGCCAAAATCACATCTTCTTGTGTTTGAGAAGTTATCAAATGACTACCTTCAAAAGGCTGATGTAATCTCCATCTCAGCACCAAGGGCCCACCACATTATGCATCACCAAGGAAAGACACGTGGCACTCGCCCATGATATCGCAATCAATAAACACCTTGCATCTTTGTATCACGCGAGGGTAGGCAACCGTTGATCTCCACCATTGGAATTCGTGTTCATTCATAGCAGTCACTAGCATTGAACATAACCGTCAAGCAACTTTTCATCAAGATTATAACATCATCGTCGATTTTGAGCACGTGCATCTCGCAACCGCTTTAGTAACCTATCATATAATGTATTAAAACTCGACATAAATATTAAAGCACTAGATTAATGAATTATAATGATATATTTAATGAATTATAATGATATATTTGATATATTAAGATTATATATAATCTATAGATTATTAATATTATTGGTATATTATTAATAATATTAATATTGTATTAGATTAATAATAATTATAATATTATTAAATCATTAATTATATTACAAATGAACATTGCTTTCAAATTCTTCGTTCTCTGAAGCATTGGTTCTTGCATTTGTTCTTGACATAAGAAACATCCAATCGTCGATTGTGGGATTCACATCCTTAATGTTTGTTATAATTTGACAAAATATTTGTTGTTCTTCATTTTGTCCATCTTGTTGAAAAACACAACTTAATGTAATGACCATTTTGAATTCTTCCCATAGTAGCTTTTCTCACCTTTTGCTTTCATATGGAGCCATGTCATTTACTGGAGGTAATTGTGCCAAGTCTCCAACTAAAATCATGTAGATATGCTTGAATATAAAATATTTAATTAAATTGATAAGTATGAATTTGTATAGAAGGAACTATAATAGAATTGAATAAAAAATATTGTAATGTAAAGTTATCAAAGTTAGCAAATTCAATCCAGAACTCACCTCCAAATCTTTGGTTACTATTTTTTGGGAATGCTTGTTGAAGCCTGGAATCTATGTTTTCAAGCAACTTCTCCCCAAAGAAACTCATTTCATCTATCAATATGTATCTGACATGTGATATTTCTTCTTGGAAAGTTGTAAGTCTTGTCCCTTCTAGTTCATTGAAATCTCTTAGTGCAATTCTTAGCTTTGAATGAATGGTTGAAGCACCAATGTTGAATGTTGCAACTCCAGTAGGCGTGAATAGAAGTAGAGGAGATTGTTTGGGAGAAGAATTTTTTTCTAGTGCTAGGTTATATAGGATTGGGTTATATAGTGTTTGAGCCTAGCCTCAAACACTACAATTAGGGTTAGGTTATGTGTTTTCTTTAGGGTTAGGTTTGGGATTAGGTTTATGGTTATGGTTAGAGTTCAGGGTAATCTCTAAATTTAAGTTTAAGTCGTAGTTGATTATTTTCCCACAAAAGGAAATTAGATCCATTTTTTCTCATGTTCATTATAGCCAACTATGGCTTTATCTTAAATTTAGACCTTTTCTTGAAACCTAACATCATATCCCTAATCTAACCATAACCCTAACCCTAATCATAAGATTGACTCATACCCTGACCTTAACCCTAGCCCTGAAAATAAACCTAATCCTGACCCTTACTTGGAAAGTAAACCATCATTTTATCATTAATGTAACCTTGGCCATAACTTTAACCCTGACACTATTTCTCAAAACCATAATCTTAACCATAACCCAAATCCTTTTTATCACAACCCTAAACATAAACATAACTCTAACCCTAAACCCTAAACCATGATCTTAATTGTAACCATAAACATAAACACAACCCTAACCCTAAACCCTAAACCATGATCCTAATTCTAATCTAATCCTAACATTAAGCTTAACTTACACCCTAACCTTAACCCTAATTGTAACCGTAAACTAAAGACAAATGCTAAACCCTAAACTATAATCCAAATCTTAAACCTAGCCCTAACCCTAATCATAACCTAACCCTTTTTCTTGAAACCTTAACCTTGACCCTAACCCTCACCTTTATCCTATCTTTATAACCCTAACCACAACCAAAACTCTAACCCCAACCCTAACCCTAATTACCTAACCCTAAATATTTTTTCTTTTATTAATTAGTTGCATTCACTCTAATAACCCTAAACCTATCCCTAAACCTAACCCTAGCCCTATCCCTGGCCCTAATCCTAACCCCAACTCTAAGCCAAATATAAAAATAACCCTTAATCATAACAATAACCCTAAAAATTAATTCTAAATATAACCCTAATACTATAATCCCTAATTGTAATCCTAAACCCTAACCCTAATTTCATATCTAATCCCAAACATAACCAAAACTCTAAATCTAACCCTAACCATAAAACATAAACCCTAATCTAACCCTAATCCTAACATTATTTTTCCTAACCCTAACCCTAACTCTAAACCTAACACTAACCCGAACACTAAATCCTAACCCTAATTAAATACACAATCATAACCCTAAATTGTAACATGATCCTTTGAATTAGATACTACATAAAAATTTATGTGTTACAATCATTGCTTCCATTGTTGGCATTTTTACATTGGGATGCATATATTTCTAAAATTAACAAAATCTTTTAATGTCTTGCCAAAAATAATATTATTAATTGTAATATCAAACTTATAAACATGTATGGAAAATAAGAACATAAATAAGAAGTATATGGTAATAGTTTCTTCAGAAAACAAAGTGATGTGGACTACAAGGACTATAAGATATCCACAAAAGAGATCTACATTGAAAATATTGTAGGGAAATTCAAGAAAATACAATTGGTAGATGCAAAGCCAAATAAATGTGAAATTGTGTACTATAATGATTTTAGAATATACACATAATGGATTTTTTGAAAAGGTTTTAGATACTTTCAAACAAATGCAATTGGTAGATGCAAAGACAAATTCCACAACCTTCACCAAAATCCTTATTGGTTTCCTTAATATGGGAGATTTGGAACAATGTATAGACATCCATCAAAGCATAACATGAAGATGTTTTTTTTCAAATGTTGTGGTTGTAGATGCCCTTTTAAAATCTATACAGAATGTGGAAGGATAGAAAAAGCTTGTGAACTATTTGACAAAATGTCTCAAAGAATTGTAATCTCTCAATTTATTTTAGTGTCTATTTTGTTATACCCCATGTCCCAAATTGGGTATAACACAATAGACACTAAAAAAAATGATACATTGTTATGAGGGCAGTGATGAGACTTTTCTAATTAGAGTGTATTCCATAAGATTACAATTACTCGAGGCATTGTGTCAAATAGTTCATGAGCTTTGTCTATCCTCCCACATTTTGCATAGATTTCAAAAGGGCATCTATAACCACAAGATTTGAGAAAATTCATCTTCATATTATGTTTTCCTTATGATTGGTTGAATCTTATACTAAATCTGAGTGTTGTTTGTGTTTTGACAAGAGTAGATTAATATTTTTTAATTTTCTCTATCAAGATCAAAATTACATGCACATAGAATGAACCATAGTTTAGTTACAACACTTGGTCTCTTCAAAATAATTAGAGAAGATCCGAGAGAGGAAGGAATGCACACCAAACTACAAAATAGGGGTAGCTGTGGCTTTGTTAGTTTTCTTTATATACTCTACTTGTTTCCTATAGGGATAAAATAATCACTATACAAATGAAAGATGGTTGATTATGTACTGAATATTGTTTTGTTTGTTTTGAAATGGAAGATATTTATGTTGGAAAACAAGGATAGACAACTGAGAGGGAGGGTGAATCAGTTGTTACAAAATTGAAACTTATTTAACCTTATTAACTTTTAATCTTAGATTTGATAATTAACAGTGAAAGCATGAATCAACAACACATCAGAAACACACATAACACCAAGATTTTTGTGTACAAACCCTGTTAGGGGGAAAACCACAGTGGAGGTTAATCCACAATTTATACCCTATTAAAAGTATAAAAGAAATGAATAAGGAATGCACATGCATTCAGGAACATTGCCTAGAGCTCACTGCTCAAAGGGAAGGCTCACTACCTTACATAAGATAATCAAATTAAATCCATCTGATGAGGTTGAACTGAGAAATCAGCTTCTTCAAAACCCTGATGACAGTTTCAGTTAGGCACATAAATACTTCTTCATACTTTGCTTAAACTTCTTCAAACTCTACTCTACATTCAAATGGTCTAATCTTTATTCACACATATCTCACATACACTTCACATTCATTCTCTCTAAATGAATAAAACAATCGCTCTTATATATCCACTTCATGAATTTACATTAACAACTCTGTCGGCCAAAAATAAATAATAGATGAATACAAATTGTCGGCCCAATTCATGAATAAATCTCAATGTGCACCAACCTAAATTGGTCACAACATAATGAATACCTAAATCAACATCCTTGAACATGCCAAGCATTCAAAAATTAATCCACAAGGATCTACAACACGCTACCACCATCATGTCAACCAAGAACATGAAAACTCAAACATGCAAAGGAAAAATCTTTGATCACGAGCACACTGATCAATGTGGACGTACCACAATGATAGAGTATGAGATCAAGAAACATCAATGAACATCTCAAGAGCATACACAACAATTCAATTCACCAAAATTACATTCTTTTTTTTCATAAACACCAACTATAGCAACAAAATAACTGTAGGAACACAAAAACTCATAACTCACTCCAATCTTGATGCATACCTCTGAAACTTCCAAAGGATATATTAGATAGGCTCAGCAACAAACCCTTTAATACACGACTTCAGAATACCAACGTACAAAAATTTCCACCACTCTGATCTCCACAACTTCATAGACTATATGCAACATATTTATTCTAATTTTCTCAATATCCTCGACATATACAACCTTTAAGACATTAATGCTAATAGTGTTGACATCAATGACAACCACATATCATGAGAAACACAACCACAACATCCAAAAATCTACATCTCTATGAAAATTGGTATATGCTAATAGTCAACTTATTATCTTATTTATAGCATTTCCTTAGCTTTTTATACTAAAAAATTCAAGGTAGAGGGTAACATGATTCTTTGAATTGAATACTACATAAAAATTTATGTGTTATAGTCATTGCTTCCATTGTTTGCATTTTCACATTAGGATGCATATTTTTTACAATCAACACTCTTTTAATGTCTTGCCAAAATTAATATTATTAATAATTTCAAACTTTTATAAACATGTATGGAAAAAAAGTACATAAATAAGAAATATATTGTAATAGTTTCTTCAACAAAGGATAAAAAAATCATGTGGACCGTACAAGGATTGTGGTGGGACTTAAAATTTACATGGATGGACGCTAGGGTTTTGGGGTTTAAGGTGGGTGTTTTCTACTCATGGGGTATTAATGAGGGAGATCAATGATAATCCTTCCTTGTGGATCTTGCACGATCAGATTAAAGGCCCCTAAGGGTATTGCAAGGTCTGTGAAGAGGCGACAGGTGGCCTAGTTCTTGAAGCCACAGGGCTAGGTGGGACCCGCTATCGAGTTGCAACCTCTTGTTTTCTTGGGTTGTGATTGGGCACGGTTCTCCCAAGGCATGATGTGGATTTTCAAACAATTGTTGACTCAATCTGAGTCGTCCAAATTTCCATGTTCGATCTGCATTAACGGTTTGATTTTTATTGGGTTTGTGTTCATCCGCATTGGGAGTTCTTGCTCTCTGCAAGTTGTTCTCATTAATGGAATTTTTCAGTGGATGCTCGCCTGATTTTCCTTCGTGTGAACAATGTTCTCCTAATAAATACAATGATGGGTTGTATGCCATGCCTCCGCAAGCTAGGAATAATTTGTGGTTGCTACATCAGCCACTAAAATGCTCGAATGCTCGTGCTGTATTTGAGCAATTAATATTCTCACACCAATTAACTCTATAAATGCTCATTGTCTTATCTGGTATTATCATCGAATTTTGAGTTGTCTTATTTGCAAGTGGTCGAGTCTCTCCTGTATTTTGTGAGGTGTTCTTTGCAATGGACCATTCGGCTGTGCGCAGAAGTACCAGACTCAAGGTGAGAAATTTGCAGCCTGACAGGGTACAAACTGTCCTTAGCAAGCTCGAGGTTGTCCATGATGCTTATAAAGGGATGGGGAGCTCTAACTCCCCACTGGTGTGGTCTTCTGGTTCTAATGGTGATGGGTCCAAAATTGACTCAGACTACCAACATTACTTGGCATCCATGATTGATTTGTTGGGGGTCAATGAAGAGCCCCTTGCAGTTGCCCCAATAACTACGATGGCGTCGTGCCATGCTACCAGATCATGTGTTAAAGCAGATAAAAGGAAGATGGTATCACTTCTTACTGAAGTGAGGACCAGGAGCAGTCGCCTTTACCGGGGTCATGTGTCTTGCAAGTAGTTGCAATTGTTGGGTGTGTTACTTTTGGATGGTGTGTTGATGTGGACGTACGCTCCGATTGGTTACAATGGTATAACTGTTTTGATTCCTCGAACTGATTATGGTTTTTTCTAATGATGAGGAATGTGAATTTTAATTTCATTCTAAATGAAATTCAATTTTGGAATGAACAATGTAGCCTATTGCTTTGTTGCTCTCCTGTCCTATAAAGGAGATTTGATGGCTCATTGTTAAGGGTTGTTTTTTTTTGGGTCTGAAGGCTTAGAATAGGTACAGTTAGTGGTAATGCAGGATTTTGAAGGTATTATGTAGGAAATCATGTTGGGTTGGGAATAGTATGAAATAAGTATACTATGCTTTTGTAATTACTGATATCGAAAGAAATCTAAAAAAATTAAGACATTTTGCTCTCCTGTGTATGGGCCATGGATTATGAATGGATTTATCAAGGGTTTGTTCATTCAGTTTCAATGGTGTAGTTGAAAGTGTAATTTTTTGTATTTTTTTCTCTATACGTTTTATATGACTCCCACCCAATGGATGAGGCACTGGATAGTATTGGTAAATTCCTTTCAGGTATAGGACTGTGACTCTAAGCACGGTGATTCAATACCCAAACATTTTAACAAATATCAACTGCTATCTCTTTTTGGGATATAGATCTTATGATAATTTTCAGTCTCCTTGCTTTGGGATATCTATTATTATTCTTTGGTTTTCCACAACCAGGGTAATGACTGTTTATTAGTGTTAGTGGGGACTGCATCTGTAAGAAGAAGTGTTCTTACCAATCATGAAACATTCTTATGAACACACTTGGGTTTACCCACCTTGGTTTCACAGAGCCAAAAGTGTAGGAGATGTCAGTCTTTGACTGACTCTTGTTAGTTGGCCACTAGCCTTTGCAGTTCTTTATAATGGAGGTTGGCTACCTCTTAGAGAATTGCAAATCCTATGTGGGAAAAAACACCAACAGATTGTAAGATATACACAAAATGGATCTACATTGAAAATTCGGTAGGAAAATTCAAGCAAATACAATTGGTAGATGCAAAACCAAATAAATGTGAAATTGTGGACTATAATGATTGTAGAATATACATAATGGATTTTTTTAAAAGGTTTTAGAAACTTTCAATCAAATGCAATTGGTAGATGCATAGACAAATTTCACAACCTTCACCAAAATCCTTGTCGATTTCCTTAATATGGGAGATTTGGAACAAGGTATGGACATCCATCAAAGCATAATATGAAGATGAATTTTCTCAAATGTTGTGGTTGTAGACTCCATTTTCAAATCTATGTAAAATGTGGGAGGATAGACAAATCTTGTGAACTATTTGACAAAATATCTCAAAGAATTGTAATCTCATGGAATACACTCTAATTAGAAAAGTTGCATCACTACCCTCATAACAATCTCTCAATTTGTTTTAGTTTCTATTGTGTTACTCAATTTGAAACTTAATTGTGATACATTAAGTTCATTGTCAAATTGTCATTTGTGTGTCAAGTTTTGTCAAAATCCAAAATGATCAATTATTAATAAAATCACGGATCATGTAATATTGGGATGGGTGACCTCCTAGGAAGGCCTAGTGCTTCATCGCTTTGAGAATCATTAAGATGAAATGAGTGCTAAGTGGACCATTCATTATCATGAGAGATGGGTTCTTGTGAAACACTACTCATGAAACATGGGTCAATGAGTTTGACTTGTAAAACTACATAATTGAATCCTGATAACAATATCAAAATTTGACACAATGTGAAAAATACTTCCTACTTGTCAATAGATCATGTTGTCAAAATCTAGAATTTCAAATTATGAATTATGTGTAATTACTCAATAGATCTGTTGTCAATTAAACCTGTTGGCATTTTTTTACTGCAACCCACACGTGTTTCCTAGAAGCTCCTATGAACTCGCCACATTCAATAATAAAAGACTAGGAATAATATGGACAACTTAACGAGAATAGCAATAAGGCTAATTCTCCTACAGTTCAGACTTTGTAAAATCCAGGAGGGTATTCCCTAACATGTGCTCTTACCATACAACATTTAAACAATTCATTTGCACATAGGTAAGCAACAGATAGATCCCCAATTAATGTTAAAGGATGAAATCCTTCAAAAAATTGGCTATTCCTTAAAAAAGACTCATGTCCATTTAATAGACAATCACAAACTTTAAATAAAGTAAATTGATAGGAAATGTTTGAGTAAAATATCCTGATGTCATAACACAAAACATATGAGAATAAAGTGTAATCAGAATTCCAGTGCCATATCCCAGCGCACGGAGTCAAAAGAGAAAATTGAACTACACGTAAATTTCATTTTGAACACTTATGATCTATTATGAATTGCATTACAACCCATATATCTATACCTGATTCTATTACTCCTTTATGAATCCTATTGGTTATATTGCATGAATTTACTGGTTAACTGAAGCATTTAACCGATCCTTTGAAACAGAGTTGTAGTTAAACATAATTCACAGTAAAGAACAAATGAAAATCAATGAAAATCATCTTTGGTCAATATTTCATTAATAATCCATGTAACATAACACAATAGGAGAGAAAATAAACTCCAAGTATTCACGAGTTTGATACAAACATGCTCAAAAACCCCATGATTAACAAAGTTCTCCAATCTGACTCAAAAATTTTTAAAACCTAGACTTACAATTAATACTCTCTATATTACTAGACTCTTATTTCTCATATTTTGGATATTTCAACCGACCACTCTCTCAGCCCAAAATTCCCTTTTATAAAAAAAGGGAGCCAACAAGCTTCAGGTCAGAGAGTACACATGTCCATTTGTAATTGGACCGCTAATTCCTGATTCAGTTACAATTCTATTATGCGAGTGGAGAGCATAAGACAAAGATCATCATTAGTTGATAAGGAGGAAAGAAAACATCGCTCCAAACGACACTCCCCATACATCGAATGAATGCTTAGCCTTTATAGTATTAACTCCACCTCAACACCCTGTACTTGGAGTCAAAAAGAGAATGCAATTTTAGAATATAATATCTAAGGCCAGACTTGTATTATACATGACCAAGTTGAAATTCTCGACTATAACACTCATAATTCCAGATCATCAGTGAAAACCTTTTTCCATAATTCAAACTCCTCCTTAGAAGGCCACGGGAAAGCCACAACCTCATCAACCTTGTTTCGATAGGGAGCATATTTTACCATTATCGATGTGGCCTTTTCATCAAAGTTCTCTAAGAAACTTATAACAAAAGACAACTTTTCCATTGTATTCTCTAGCATGCAAATGTTAGGATTTTTGCACATCTCATGTGTTTGAGACATCATTATATTGTTCATTTGCTCCTTCCAAACCTGCAGGGGTTTGACTTCATCCTGACTATGTAAAATATGAGGCAATGGGGATAGGTCCTTTCCATCATACACATCTTTCAGCAATTTAATCTTGGATTCCATTGGGGTGGAAAATCCCTGAAACTTTTGCTCAACAATTCCCTTGACCAATTGATATGTTGCATTAACAATAGGATATTTATCACCATGCTATTTTGCCCCTACTGCCATGAATTTCAACTTCTCCATTCTAGGGCTCCATTTTTTTAGCAATGGGATGTCCAATTCTTTATCCCTTGGAAACATTTTTAGTGCTTGCAACATTAGGACATAATTTGCATGAACATTGTTTAGCTTACTCTGGACCCTTCAGTTTAAATGTTTCAAAATAGTGTCCACTATCATTGCATTGCTTCTCCTTGCTGCATCCTGGATTTGCTTTACCATCTCCTTATATTCTTCAACCTAATGAATTAGTTTCTCCCCAGAAAGTCCCCTTCCAGGGCTAGTAGCCTTCTCAATAGCAATAGGCACTTGTCCCATATTATATGGAACAATAGCCAAAGATTGTACTTGTGCAGGAGGTTGAGACTGCTCTACTGGTGGGTCGAGAAGAGAGTG
This sequence comes from Sequoiadendron giganteum, assembly GCA_007115665.2. Classification (NCBI taxonomy): domain Eukaryota; kingdom Viridiplantae; phylum Streptophyta; class Pinopsida; order Cupressales; family Cupressaceae; genus Sequoiadendron; species Sequoiadendron giganteum. The sequence continues at coordinate 393,089,340 of CM021107.1, forward strand.
GCTAGAACTAGCTTGCTTTTGAGATCTCATGGTATCCATTTGTTGCCTCAATAAAGCCAATTCAGTTTCTAACTCTGCTACCTTTTGTTGACTCTTATTATATTCAATAATAATGTCATTATATTGGCCTCTCAGAGTATCTCGGTCCTTGGTCAAATCTTCAATAGTTGCTTTGGTGAATTTGGAAGCATTCACTACCATATCAGTAGCTTCTAATGCTAGGGTGTCAACAAATCTTCTCACAATCAAGTGACCACTGAAGTTAGAAGGTTCTGCAACAATTGGCTTTTTAGACCCAGTGGATAGGGACCGGATTGCCAATGCATCCCATTCCTCACTAAAGGCCGATCCCTTGAGTGTCAATGTAGCCTCCTCTTCAGTAGCAAGAAGTGGCTTATTAGCCCTTATTATTCTGTCCAACACCACAACATCAATGATATCCCATTCAGGGAGTAGCAATACTCCACTTTTTTGTACCAATTCCCGACCCTGCTCTAGTGTTATTGCTTTGAATTTGTCTCTCATTTGTTCCCTGACCTTAGCTTGAATTACCTTCTTTGGGAGCTCTGGATGCAAACTTCTCTCATGTGCCACCTTCTTAGCATATAATGCAGTATGTTCTTTCCACACAAAATCTTTAAAAGCACCAGTTTGAATAAAAGAGTTATCCATCATGAACTCTCTGCGGGTTTCTATTCTCAAGTCATCATTTCTTGTTATTCCTTTGATTTCATCTTTTCCTAACCTCAAAGAAATTGTACCTAAACCTGTTGCAATGTCAACTGGGTCCACTCCAGGATTTGACCCCAATTTTCGATGGCCTTTCATCGGAATCGCGATGATACATTGTCGGCCAGTCGACGATTAACAGAAATCAGCACCGTCGCTCGAATTTCGTCTACATCCCGACAGGCTACAAAACGTCGACCTCACGACGCACGCTTGTCGGAACCACGATGCCAACTTCGTCAATTGCGCGACGAACAGTGCTCAGATGGCGGGAGGTATACCTTCGCCAAACCGTCGGATTAACAACGTAAGTCCGTCGCCATTACGACACAAATTCGACGTATTGGCAATATCGTTGAGAGATCAATATAGTTATAGCAGTCAAAATTGCCTGAGAAGATATTTTGGGAGGACTGGATTTTTGTCTCAGCGATAACATTTCATCGTTGAGATACACCTCTTGTCTCATCGACGAAGCACGAGGGAAGCATATCGGCAAGACATATATTATCGGAGTAAGTTCTGAAGGTCTACCCTAGCAGCTATATGACACCGATAAGATTACATCGGCAGGAGTCTTGGAGACATAATTTAGATTGAAATAGCGATAGAAGTTCGTCGAACGTGCGATGAAATAGGCAAGTCATTACGGTGAAACTTCATCGGATAGATTGCAAATTCGTCGGACGTTTTTGCGGTTCGTCGTATATTCGACGAGAAAGTGCACTTTTTTTTTAAAAACCTATTCGTTGAAAGATCAAAGACTATTATAGCGATCAAAATTGCCTAAGAAGATATATCGGGAGGACTGGTTTTCTGTCTCAGTGATAAATTTTCATCGGTGAGATACACATATTGTCTCATCGAGAGAAGCATATCGACAAGACACATATCATCGGAGTAAGTTTTGAAGGTCTACCCAAGCAGCTATATGACGCCGATAAGATTACGTCGGCAGGAGTCTTGGTGACATAGTTTAGATTGAAATAGCGATAGAAGTTCGTCGAACGAGCGACGAAATAGGCAAGTCATTACGGCGAAACTTCGTCGGATACATTGCAAATTCGTTGGACGTTTTTGCGGTTCGTCGTAAAATTGACGAGAAAGTGCACTTTTTTTTTTAAAACCTATTCATTGAAATGTAGGCATATCGGTGAAAGATGAAGACTATTACAACGATCAAAATTGCTTGAGAAAATATATCGGGAAGACTAGTTTTCTGTCTCAGCGATAACTTTTCATCAGCGAGATACACATATTGTCTCATTGAGGGAAGCATATCGGCAAGACATATATCATCGGAGTAAGTTCTGAAGGTCTACCCGAGTAGCTATATGACGCCGATAATATTGCATCGGCAGGAGTCTTGGTGACATAGTTTGGATTGAAATAGCAACAGAAGTTCGTTGAACGAGCGACGAAATAGGCAATTCATTACGGTGAAAATTCATCGGATACATTGCAAATTCGTTGAACATTTTTGCGGTTCGACGAGAAAGTGCATTTTTTTTAAAAAACCTATTCGTTGAAAGATCAAGACTATTACAATGATATGAGGCCTGTTTGTAGCAGCAATAATGATATATTTTTTTGGCTGTCATACAAGCCATCTCCATCAATAGAGCTTTGAAACCAAATCCACACACAACACAATGTTCATATTGAAAAGTTAGCACTTTCTTTCATCTTTGTAGATTGGTTTGATGCTTCAAATGATGCATTTATTATATTGAAAAGTGCATTATTACCTTTTTGAGCTTCTCTTTTTTTTGAGAGTAGTTTAATAATCTCTACTTAACAGGGCCAACCACGTGAAGGTGAAGCTCATTTGGCCCTCCTCCCCCCTCCCCCCTCACATCACTCTCAATTCCCCATACCCGATCATATAACATTAATCATTCATTCATCCATTAATAACATATAACATTCATTCATTAACATATAGCATTTTTTCATTAACATATTTCATTTTTTCAATTTTTACATATTGTCAAAAATATGGCTGTCATAATATGATTACAATCACTTTTTTTTTTTGTTTCTTTTTTGCAGCTATAAATTGCTGAAGTGGAGTATCATTTTCTAAATCATTTGTCCCCCCTTCAGTTGTTCTGAGCTATGCTCGTGATCTTAATGTATGCCTAGTCGTGTACTCACAACATGGAGGCGGTTGCAAGGGGGGGTCTACTGCAATAGCAACGAAATGTTAAATTGATATGTTTTATTATTATTGTTACACGTATTTCATTAATTAAAAGAACATAAGAGTGGTGCTCTTTACCTGATTGGGCCACATCATGTTCCTGATATTGTCTTATGGCCTCATGCTCAACATGTTGAACACCCTCTAAATCCTAATCTGGAGTTGAAACACGAAATATTACATTAATTAATACACCAATTGCAATTAAAAATGTTTAAAAGAACATTAGAGTGGTCCTGCTTACCTGATGGAGCCACATCATGTTCCTGATCTTGTCTAGCCTGATCATGCTCAACATGTTGATCACACTCTACATGCTCTAAAGTTGAAACACGAAAGGTTACATTCATTAATACACTAAATGCAATTAAAGATGGTTAATTGTATTAATCCATACTGTGTTTTGTATAGCACATGAATACATCTAGTACCGGGATGCACACCATGGCCTTCATCGGCAGGTTGCGCTCCACCCTCACCAGGCTGCATTCCAATGTCATGTGTAGGATTATCATTGCTTATCTGTGTAAAACAAATAGGCACATTATTATGGTGGAAATTAATATTGAATAGATTGCACAAGTATTCAATTTGAAATAAACTTTATTGAGTTTATTTACCTGCGTGTTGGATGTAGTGGAAGATTGTGTTTGCCCAGTTGAGACTCTTAGCTATTCAGTCAGGGCTCCATAGCCTTGGTCGAAGGAAATCTTTAGGTCCTCTTGTGTGGGCACTCTGTTGAAATCAAAGCCCTGCATTTTTGCATGCGATCATGAATTTTGCTTCTATGATGTGATAAAACCAAAATTGTTTGTAATTTATTATTTTGATGCAATATTTCATTTATTGATACTTACAAATCGTGCAACTACTTTCATATAACCACCAGAGCCAAGTTTGTGTTGCCCGTGTTTTTCTAGTCTTGCCTTTGTTGCCTTCGATGTGTCGGGCAGCCTATGAAAAATTTGAAATACGTTAGATTATGTAAAAAGAAAGATTAATCAGTATATAATTAAATTGTTGATAGCATTACATACCTTCCTTGGCCTGGTAGTATCTTTCCTTTCTTCTTTTCAGCCTTCTCCTTTCCATCTGACACCAAGTCCTTCCACTCCCTTTCTGGAATCACGGGGGGACGCTCGTACTTTCTATTCTTCTCTAAATGTGACCTATATTGGTCCCTCACATACTTTAGATAGGTACTAGCTTTCTTAAGGACCTTGGTTCAGTTGAATGTTTTATCACTGAAAAACACAACTAAATGGTTAATGAGCTCATCTTTTAAATCGTGATTTTGGGCATTCCACCGTGTACGTATGGTGGGCCCGAAGAGCTCCAATGAAATATCACTTAGATGTTTATAAAAAACATCATTTCCTGCAATTATAATGTAGGAAAATATTGCCATGTTGTAAATCAATATAATAGGGCACTATCCCCACTGTTAGCACTTACTTAAAATAATAATAATAATAATTAAAACATTTTAAAGTACCTGGGACCTTCTCTATCTTTATGGGAAGGAAATCCTCGGTCACCACAAATGTGACCGACAATGTTCCCGTACTAGTAATACGGGAAGATCCAGGAAATGCTGCTAAAACATCACCAGTAGTAGTGGCCTCTGCATCCACAGGTACTGACACATGTAGTGGCATGTGTTCGCTGCCAGAGGGTGGACTACCGAATGCCTGCATGGTATGTGTTGCCGACATTTCAGACGACAATATAGGCATAGATGATGGGGTCGGATGATGTGTTGTATGCACAGGAAGATCAGGATTGACACTTGCAGTACCTTGATCACGACCAGTAGCATGATCATGAGGACGCAAATAATCCTGTAAAAACAACACATATTTTAGTTCATGACATAAAAGAGTACAAAATATAAAACCATGAATGAACTTATGTTATAATTAAAGATCTCATGACAACTTACTTCCAAGTTTTGTGCTCTCTGAGACAATATTTTAACCCTTTCTCTTATCTCATCTATTTGAGGCACTACGAATACCAATTGAAGGATTTCTTGATTGCATTTTTTTTGGGCCTTCCTCATCATATCCATAGGGTTTGTGGAAAATACGATGTCATCATTGCATAATAGTGACTGCACCTCCATATGGATGCTCTCCTGTACTGCTGGTGCCTTTCCCCGATCAGCCAACTACAACAAGAATATTAAAAACATTATCAAAATTAACCCAATAAACTCATGAAAAAAACATAATAATAAAACATTTTGCTCGTATCTAATTTGTACAATTACAATGACATAAACCTGTCGGATAGAAGTGCCTAAAGATGGATCGCGATCTGTGCTCTGGGCTGGAGCCTTCCTCGTATGATCAATGTCCCGCTATGACAAAAATTAAATATAAAAAACATTACCAAAATGAAACCAATAGACTTACGAAAAAAAAATAATAATAAAATGGTATATTGGAGTCATTAATTGGAGGTTGGGTAAAATGGTATATATATAGTACATACCACCCCCATAGTAATTGTGTTTGTATCTAAGTGATTCAAATTGTAATCGATTAGCAACTCTTCCCCTGCAGTTATTGATTTTATCGCACATACGAATACACGGTTTCCCTCTCACACCTCGAATATACAATTGGGTTGCTTATTTGTTGACCCAGGTTGTGTACTATTTATAAACCCTGCAATATTCCCTGATGCTTTTGGTCTCCCGTCAATGTACCTAGCCACTCCTTTATTTTTATCCTTATCTTTTAGTTGTATATAATTTGCTAATAGTGCATACCTATGCATACTTTGTGTATATCGAACCAGCTGCATCCAATCTTTGTAATTGTAACAAGGTCCAACATACTCCATCAACTTAGTAACTTTGTCGTAACAAACTTTTATGTCGTCCATGCAAAATAGGCCCAAACCATGTAATGACGATGGTGCTATGCGATATATCCTCTCGTTGACACAAAGATCAGTGTTTATTGGAGGAAGTTCCTTGGGTACCCATTGTTTCCGTAGATGTTTGTACCTCAAGGGCACCTCGATGTCGCCTATGCTCTCATCATCATAAGAACATGACCCCCCTTCAGTGAGAAAAAATTCCTTGCATTTACGGAATTTTCTTCTAATCTTTTGATCTCTAGTTGATCTCCCTCTTTTAGACCTACTACATGTCTCACTTTCCTCTTCTCTTCCTGAATTTCCCTTGCTTGAGGAAGACAAATCTGAGAAATACCTATTTTGTGGTGCCTGCACTCATAAGGATGTTGGATGAAGTTCTTTCATGGTGATGTGATCCGAAGGTGACATTATGATTAATTTATCATTTCATCGCTAGAAATTGACAGGTTATAAGGTAATCAAGTCTTGATAGATTGCAAGTTATTGTTACTACCGTCCAAATGTGTCCATCACAAATCAAATCTACTTAACATCTTTGTGCACGTCTTTGCAAGCATAAAGTAACTTCAAATGATAGTTTGGAGTTAGTTCTTTCTTCTTTCAGCAAGTATTGTAGCTCATTTTTAGAGCTTTCAAGAAAAAGATAGCATTGTAACTCATTTTCACAGACTTGTACTCAGCTGTATTTTTACCTTTCAATCAATAAAAGCAAGCTATTTTTCCTTCTCTCTTGTCTAAACTTAGCCATGAAATAGGACAACCATAAAAAAGGTAGAAAGGTTTGAAGAATGCAGTGATGATAATATTATATCAACCTTATTGGGTTCTTTGAAAGAAGAAGAAAACCATGAAGTTCCAAATCAATTTCTTGTACCACAAGAGCACCATAAGAGTAAGATGAAGGATATGATCACACCAAAAGAGGAAAAAGGAAAAACCAATCTAAAGCTTTCAAGGGGATGTCCTATCAGGCATCTAACTAGGATGGAAACTAGCAATGCATCACAAGTCATTATTGCACCCAAGCATGAGGACTCTATCCTACTATCCTATCCATTTTAAGATAACATGAATGGTAAGTGGATTTGTGGATTTGTTTTCTCCATTTATGAGGCATTGCAATAGTTGGTTAAACATCTATCATTTCTTCATTTCCTCTTTGATGCTCACAAACATATGGAGCATTACAAGTTGCAAAGAAAGGGTAGCTACTTTCATGAACCAGTTAATGGTTTTATTTAGGTATTCCTTTCCTCAATTAGTCTAGGTTAGGATAGTTTTTGTTTTAAGTGAATAAATTTTGTTTGCACAGTTAGTTTGTCTTGAGTCATTTGGTAGGTTGAATAAGGTTGGTAGGTATTATGTGGTGGAGCTTTTATTTTCCTTCCCTTTGGGGTGGTTTTATCTTCGTTATTTTTCTACTGGTCTGGTATTTGGGGGTTTTTTCTTTCTGGCCATTGACTTGCTATCAGCAGTACTTAGTCACTTAAGTCGTGTTTTATCCCTTTTGGCCGTCACTTCACCGACCCCTTTTACCTATCCTTTCGGTTTTGCATTTTGACTTATGCGTCCCTATGGTTTTGGGCTTATTAACCTTTACAACGTAGCCTTTGAATTATTTTTTGACCCCATGGGTTATTTCCCTGTTTGCCTAGTGGTCCCCTTTCTTTAAGGTAACTATTTCGCATGTGCAGATTTGTATTAGCCGACATATGCAGGAACTGTGATCTTGACCGTTCATCGCACACCTCGCAAGGTTTGTGCTTGCGTCACAGAAAATTCTACGAGGCTTGCGAGATGCTGCCACCTGTTGTGTAACTTGGTGGGGCTAGTTTTTGAGTGCTGACTGATGGACGGGTGATGACGCTGATAGTTGTGCACTATCCGATGCATCTGGGCCGTCCCTCGCTGACCTTGCCCAATTAAAACTTCAGTTTCAATAATGCTGTGAGGTACATGATGTGTTGATGCGTGGGCGCCGGTGTTATCGATTAACGAATGAGGTGGGACCCGTTCCATGTTGATGTGGTACCTAATGGGAAATATTCTTGCTCGCTTGCTGACTGGAAGGAGGATGTGTCATTTTCAAACTACTGTTGACCAAATCTAGACTGTCCGTCTGGCCAACTGTATCTTTGATCAATGACGTGTTTTCAAACAAACTGGTGCTATACTATAGCTATTCTATCTTGCGCGAGCGAATAGTAATGGTCAAGTTCGACTTGGCCTGCATAATTAAATGCTAAATAACCAGTGGATTGCTATTTCAGTGCTGCATTCTGGTTTATAAGAATTCCTCGGTGTTTAGAAAAGTGACTATTATCTCAGTTCTCCATTATCGCGACAGTTGACGCTTTGCAAAATAAACAGTAAGTGATACGAACGCCTTCTTTTGTAATTTCAGAATATATTAGCGTTGCCTATTGAATAATTGGCGATTGTGTCCATTTCGATTCCTGGTGAATTATTAAGTGAATTGGCTGTTAGAGCTTATATAGGTCATTGCTAGTGATTTGTGTGCATATAAAAAAATTTTATGTAATGGCAGTCGAGAATAGGGTGTAATTGTTTGTTTTTCTTTAAGAAAACCCTAGTTCAAATCCCCTTCTGTTTAAAATATATGGCATCCAAGGCACGAATTGTTGGTCCCGAGGCTACGCTTAGGGGTTACTCACAAGATATTATTGATCTGTTGAAACCTTCTACGAGCAAGAAGTAAGAAGGAAGGATATTGTTCTATGGACCCATGATTCATGAAGGTTTAATGGACAAACAATGTACAATCCATGATGTCGAATTGACGTACACTGGTTGGCAACTCTTTTCCAATTGGTTTGGAAATAGAAATTTGCCCGTTCCTTTGTGTAATCCATGGAGACTGGACTTGGGTAAGCTGGCGGTACCGAATGTCTATGAAGATGTAGACTTATTAAAAGATATTGCTGTAAAGTACGATCCTATGACTCGAATTGTCAGAACACATCTTGGCAAGCCTATGATTAAAGTAACCAGAGAGGAAATTGCAGATATTTTTGGCTTACATGGATGGAGCCAGGATATGATTCCCATCAAATTGGAGGTCTTCAGGGAAGAATACAGAAACACTAAGGGTTTGATAAGGACATCCCTTTTGATACCCCATTTGGCTGTGTCGGGAAGAGGGAAGAATTAGAAAAAGGTTGTTATTGGCAAGAATGAGCGTGAACCTTTCCCGGTAGACTACTTCGCCCCTCATTTCAAGAAAACCATCTGTGCACTATGTCAAGTTTTGGGGATTGACCTGAAGAAGACTGTGCCTATAGAGATAATGTATATGGTTGTCAACCTCCAACACCCTGGTTATAATGTGGTATATGACTTTGCCACTTACCTTGTAGAGAACATAGATTTTGGCTTAGCAGCTTTGAAGCTGGGAAAGAATTGGGTAAAATTCAGATGGTTTTCACTGTTGATTCATATGTTTTTATATAGGGGTGAGAAGGTATTTGAAAAAGATATGGAGTTGAAGAAGATGTAAGGAGATATTGAAATGCCTGTCCAATATTGGACTAGGGTCTTAGACAAAAATGATCATAAGTTTGATTATGTCACCTTTCATAATATTTTTGGATCTAAGTTAAGGAAGGCTTTAGTTGTTGATCCACCCAGGATTCCAAAATAAATTCATGACTTTCTAAGACCTATGGAGAGGAGGCTTGAGCTGAATCTAACCCACAATTGGGGTGATATTATCCCCAATCACAATACTACAATCTTCAGGATATTTGGCACCAATGCCATCCCGTCTGTCCTACCTAAAGAAGTTCCTCTCAGACTTGGTTTTGTAGAGATTATGAGGCAATTGGGAGCATGTCAAGATTTCCATTTGCTTGCTGAACACAAGAAAGGAACCTCTTTCCCTGAATATACAACTTTTGCAGATTTTGTTATGATAAAGGGAGGGTGGAGAAATCTACACTTGTTACTCAAGCCATATAGATTGAATACTGTACCCCGTAGGAATTATGATCCTGATAGTTTTATCTCCCAAATGAAGGCTAGACATCGGACTGGAACTTTTCTTCACAATTTCTCCTATCCTGAAGATATCATTAAGAATATTTTTGATGAGGACTTACAGGATGAGAGAAAGGTAATGTACATTGCCTATTCAAAAATGGTAAGAAGTAAACAGGAGAAAATACCTAGTTTTGATCTTGTACCTGATGCTAAAGATGAGCTCAGTAAGGCAATCTATGTTCTTGATAATTTCAAGAGCATAGTAGGAGTCTTGAAGGAGGAAAGGATTGTAGAAGGAAAGGGAAAGTCACATGTTACTGAGCAGCACCCTGAGATAAGAATCGAAGAAAGGCCTACCTACCAGACTCAAGGGAAAATAAAAGTGTTTTCAAGAAGGAAGAGAAATAGGATAGAGGAAGTTACGATGAGTGGTGCATCATCCGTCCTAAGGAAATCAGTATTTGGTATTACTGATCTGGATTCGCCTCCGAAGAGTTCAAAATAGATTAGCACATCATCCCCAAAGAGGCCTAGAACTAATAGTATGGGGGATGTTGGCCAGAAAGGTAATGATGAGGAGGATATTATTGTAACTCCAGATGAAATAAATCTAGAAATGCCACTAGATCCGATTGACATTGCAACGAGCTCAGGAGCCATCACCCTAAGATTGGGGAAGGATGAGATTAAAGGAATTACAAATAGTGATGATCTGAGAATGGAAGCCTGCAAAAAATTCATGATGGATGACTCTTTTATCCATACCCGTGCTTTTGAAGATTTTGTATGGAGAGCTCATCTCTCATCTTATACTGAGCAGGTAGCACATGAGAGAAGTTTGCACCCAAAGCTTCTAGAGCAAGTAATTCAGTCAAAGGTCAGAGTACAATTGAAGGAGACGTTTAAGGAAATCACACCAGAACAGGGCAGAACATTGGTTCAAAAGTGTGGGATATTGCTACTCCCTGAATGGGATATTGTTGATGCTGTAGTATTTGATACAGTAAGAAGGGAAAATAAACCACTTCTCGCAACAGAGGAGGAGGTGGCATTAACACTTAAAGGATCAGCTTTCAGTGAAGAGTGGGATTCTCTAGAAATATGGTCACTATCTATAGGGTCTCGAAAACCTATTGTCGCTGAAACATCTGATTTTAGTGGTCATTTGATTGTGAAGAGAGTTGCTGATACCCTTTCCTTGGAGGTTGTTGACATGGTTGTGAATGTTGTCAAATTTACTAGGGCAACCGTGGAGGATTTAACTAAAAACCGAGATACTCTGAGGAACCAGTATAATGACATTATTATTGAGTATAATAAGAGTCAGCAAAGGGTGGGGGAATTGGAAACAAAAATGGACTTATTAAGGCAACAAATGGAAATCTTGAGATCCCAAAAGCAGGTTAGCTCTAGCCAGATTATTGCTGACCCACCAATTGATCAACCCCAACCTCCTGCATAGGTTCAATCTTGGGCTATGATCCCGTATAATATGGGACAAGTGCCTATTGCGGTTGAGAAGCCCAGTACCTCCAGTGAAGATCCTTCTAGGGAAAAGTTACTCCAGTAGATTGAAGAATATAAGAAGATGGTAAATCAAATCCAAGATGCAGCAGGAAGGAATATTTCAGACATTGTTTATATTGTGTTAAGGCATCTACATAAATGGGTCAAGAGTAAGCTAAATGGTGTTCATGTGAATTATGCCTTGATGTTGCAAGCACTTGAATTGTTTCCAAGGGATAGAGAATTGGCTATCCCTTTGCTAAATAGATGGGGCCCTAGAATGGAAAAATTGAAATTTATGGAAGTTGGAGCAAAGCAGCATGGGAATAAGTATCTTGTAGTCATGACAACATATCAATTTGTTAAGACTATTGTTGAGCAAAAATTCCAGGGGTCTGCTGCTCCTATGGAGTCCAAAATCAAAGCACTGAAGGATATTTACGATGGAAAAGATTTGACTCCACTACCTCATATTTTGCATAGTCAGGATAGTGTGAAGCCTTTGCAAGAGTGGAAGGAGCAAATGAATAGTATAATGACTGCCCAAACTCATGAGATATGCAAAAATGTTGATATTCGCATGTTGGAGAACACTTTAGAGAAGTTATCACTTGTTATTAGTTTCTTGGAGAATTTTGACAAGACAACCACGTCATTAATGATAAAGTATGTACCTTATCGAAAAATGGTGGACCAGGTGGTGACTTTCAATTGGCCGTCGGAGGAAGATTTTGAGTCATGGAAGAAGATGTTTATTGATGAACTTGAATTATAAATAATGGGGATGAGAGCTGCAATTTAGTCATGTAAAATACAGGTCTGGCCTACGGTATTATATTTTGAAATGCATTCTCTTCCCGGATTTAGGTACAAATTGCACAAATAAAATTAGCACATGGAGCGGTTAAAAGATGCTTTGGTGTCAGGGAATCAATACTTGGAACCACGCTTTCCTTTCCTCCGTAACAAATAATCATCATTTTGTTTTAAGCTTTTCTTCTCTTACCAAGCAAATGATGTAAAGATAACTGATTAGGAATTAGCGGTCTAGTAAAAAATGGACATGTGTATCCTCCGGCCTAAAGCTTGTTTGCTCCCTTGTTTTTATAAAAGGGAATTCTAGGCTGAGGAATAGGTCTGTTGAAATTACTTAAGATACGTAAGAGAAGAATCAAGTAGAGAGAGAGAAAAGAATATTTTCATTTTTTTGAAGCTTTGAGTCTGTTTGGGAACTTAGTAAATCATGGGGTTTTGGAGCATACTTATGCAAATCTTGTGATTGTTTTGAGTCTGTTTTCTCTCCTATCGTAATAATTTGCATGAATTTTTAATGAAAAGTCTATCAAAGATGATGTTCATTAAATTTCATTTGTCATTTCCTATGGATCATGTTCGACTATAGCTCTGGTTCAATGGACCTGTTAAATGCTTCAGTTGTTCAATAAGTTCATGCAAATTAGCACATAGGATTTGCTAAAGAGTAATAGATTCATGTATTGATGAATGGATGGTAATGCCTTACATACAGATCATAGATGCTCTAGATGAAAGTTACCCTGTAGTTCAGTTTCCAGTTTGACTCCGTGCTTTAGGATATGGCACTGGTACTCTGACTGCTTATTTTTCTTGTATTTTTTGTTATAGCTTCAGGCAATTTCACTCAAATATTCAATAAAAACACACTTAGGTGTTATTTCAATTCCTTGTTAAATAAGAGCTGAATTCTCCTGAGAAATAGCCAATTTCTTGAAGGATTATCTTGTTTAAACTTAGACTAGAATTTATCTATTGTTTATCCACGTATGAGCAAATCATTCTCATCATGAATGACAATATATTTTAGGGTTGCCCTCCTGGATCTTATAGAGTCTGAAGTGTAGGAGAGATAACAGTTTTGTTGCATTTTTCTCGTTAAGTTGGCACAGTGCCTTCAGGACTTTTAAAATTGAGTATGGCAAGCTCATAGAAGCTTCTGCAGGTTCTACTTGGGTTGTAAAAAATGCCAACATTGTGCACTATTTTGGATGAGTTACAACATTATGCAAGACTATTTCTCAAGTCTTGTCAAGTTCCAAGAGTCGACACCATGCCCAATGGATAAGTTTAGGCAACTGGTGAAGATGTTTAGTAGGCAAACATATAGAAGATGCCACCAATTTTTTTACCTAATTTAGCTTCTAACTCAATCAATTAAAGTTGGGATAGTTTTTGCAAAAATAAAGATAAAGGTACACATTCAATTCTACTAAGTTCCATTCATATACACAAAAGTATTATCAAATGAATTGCAGTTCATTATGCAAATGTATACAAGAGAAAGATTGCACAAAATTTTCACAAATGTCTTTTATTGATAATTACAAATGTATGGTGTCCCACACAAGTTGTGGGAATAACTATTTCAATACAATATAAGACATAAACTATACATTTGAAGAAATAGAAAGGAAAGAGCATATGGAAAGAGTAGGGATCCGTCATTGCCTAAATGATGAACCCCAAAGTTGAACTGTTGCCTAAATGATACACCCCAAAGTTGAACTATTGCATCATTGGAAAAGTATGATCAAATTCATCTATTATGAAGAACTGGTCTATGTGCCTCTAGTAATCACTATAAAAATGTGAAAGACAAAGCTATTTTATTTTTTCTGTCTTATCTTATACCATTTTACGAGAATGGGGAGGCCAATGTGCGAGAAGATCTTTGGAAACTAGGCATGAAAATTGCAGGTTGAAGAGAATGGGGGTGCCAAACTTACAGTACTCATTGTCCCTTGGTCATTGATTTTCCCTGAGTGCCCTCAACCTGGTCCTCGACGCTGGTATTGACCTTGTTTTCACTCCTCCAGAGTCTTCCTCAACGCTGGTATTGACCTTTCACTTGTCCAATTTGACGAGCTACAACTTGCTTTAGTTAGGTTTTAGAGTATGTTAATTAAATTTAAAAAAATTATGGCTCCATTTAGAGTAGTGAATATAAAGCAAGCAAAGCCTATTATGGTGCCATTTAGAGTAGTGAATATAAAGTAAGCCAAGGCTATTATAGTCATGAGGGAAATAATAAAACTCCTAGGATACTTTGTGAAACCATTTTCCTTGGTTAAAGGGAGTCCATAAAATATACCTTTGGATTTTTTCAATCTTCAAATATGAGGATTTGCAAGGTTCTTAGCAACATGAGTAATGGAAATGTGTGCAACAAGAATTTTTGAACACACATGGAATCTCCTTGCCAAAGAAAGGGGCTTCATAATTTAATATGATAATTTTTCTCAGCTCTAGAATCAACTTTTAAATCTTCTCCTAATAGGGCCAAAATCACATCTTCTTGTGTTTGAGAAGTCACCAGCACTGAACATAACCATCAAGCAACTTTTCATCAAGATTATAACATCACCGTCGATTTTGAGCATGTGCATCTCAGAGCCGCTTTAGTAACCTATCATATAATGTAAAAAAACTCGACATTTATATTAAAGCACTTTGATCAATAGTAATGTTATAATATTAATATATTATATAACAATATTATATTACATTATATGAATTATAATGATATATTTGATCTATTAAGATTATATATAATCTATATATAGATTAATGGTAATTATATTAGATTATTAATATTATCTGTATATTATTAATAATATTAATATTGTACTAGATTAATAATAATTATAATATTGTTAAATGATTAATTATATTACAAATGAACGCTGCTTTCAAATTCTTAGCTTTGAATGAATGGTTGAAGCACCAATGTTGAATGTTGCAACTCTAGTAGGCATGAATAGAAGTAGAGGAGATTGTTTGGGAGAATAATTTTTTATAGTGCTAGGTTATGTGTTAGGTTATATAGGGTTAGGTTATATAGTGTTTGAGCCTAGCCTCAAACACTAGAATTAGGGTTAGGTTATGTGTTTTCTTTAGGGTTAGGTTTGGGATTAGGTTTATGGTTATGGTTAGAGTTTAGGGTAATCCAAATCATAACCTAACCCTTTCTCTCGAAACCTTAACCTTGACCCTAACTCTCACCTTTATCCTATCTTTATAACCCTAACCACAACCAAAACTCTAACCCCAACCCTAACCCTAATTACCTAACCCTAAATATTATTTATTTTATTAATTAGTTGCATTCACTCTAATAAACCTATCCCTAAACTTAACCCTAGCCCTATCCCTGGCCCTAATCCTAACCCCAACTCTAAGCCAAATATAAAAACAACCCTTAATCATAATTACAATAACCCTAAAACTTCATTCTAGATATAACCCTAATACTATAATCCCTAATTGTAATACTAAACCCTAACCCTAATTTCATATCTAATCCCAACCATAAACAAAATTCTAAATCTAACCCTAACCATAAAACATAAACCCTAATCTAACCCTAATCCTAACATTATTTTCCTAACCCTAACCCTAACTCTAGATCCCTAAGGATATGATCAAGGTCCTCATCGGAGGCCCCTGAGCCTTTGATAAAGAATTTAATGATATTATTTCCCTGTGTAAGTGTAAGCTAGGCTTTTATGCCTCTGCAAACCTAGGTAAGGTGGCCCAACTTGAGTTAGGCTCCTTGGTTTACCCTTGGAGTTCTAGTACCAAAATGATTTTAAAGGAATTGCTGATTCTTTGGTACCTTGGTTATGGTGGATAAAGTGACCCTTCTAAAGTCACAATAGGTATACACTAGAATGTGTGTAAATGTTGTCAATACAATTCTTCCTACCACTGTGACTTTAAAATCAAAATTTAGCAGATGGGTTCAGCTGTTGGAATATGAAAAGGCTATGGTTTTTTGTTAGGGGTGCAATAAATTTTGACATTTACAAGATGTCTGTAAAAAGCTCCCTCTTGAACCTAAAAAAACCCAATCAAGCGTGTTTGTATGCTCTCCCTTGAAAATTTTTGCTCCCATGATCTTGTTAAAGGAGCTTGTTACACCAAGCTCTGCTACTTTCTGATAAGGTGTCGGCGCCTTCCCAAATTTCAGCTAGGGTTGAGGGTCAGTCTTTGAATGGGTGCATTTCCCCTAACATTCCTAATAATGTCATTATAGGGGATGTTTTTGAAGATTTATCCTCTTCCCCTTCTTTGGAGAAGTACCTTGAACCACAAAATGAGAATGAAATGTTCGATAATCCACAAAAAAATTCATAAGAAATAGAGGAAGTTGAATTCATCTCCTGATATCTCTCAAGTTGGTATGGGTTTGGTGGTGGTTCAAATGCCAAAAAAATTCAAGAAAAGGAAAATAATGAAGAAGACAAGAAAAACTTGTTGTACTCTAGCTCCCCCCAAAAAGAGGATGTTTTGAATGAAGAGTGGTATCAAATAAATAAAAAATCAAGGAAAAATAAGAAACCAGATGTGGGAGGGAATAACAAAGTGGGTAGGCTTCCATTAAAAGAAGCAAGGAACAAAGACACATTGAGAGATGTGGCTTCCAGAAAATAGAGAACTCTTGACTCCCTTATTGGGAGTAAATCCACAAAGAATTAGAGGGATACCCTCTCCCAAACCTTAGTAGTATCAAGGTGATGCTATTGTTCCTTTTGTTCTAATGCATTTTTTGTCTTGGAATGTGAGGGGACTTAATTGCCCCTACAAACAAAATTTGTTGAAATCTTTTTTGGCGGATGTGAAACTGGATGTTCTCCCAATCCAAGAAACTAAATGAAAAGAGAGAATTTTGAAAAAGTGATCAATTGGCTTTGGCTTGGTGCTAATTTTGAAGTTGGTGATGTTGATGGAGCCTCGAGTGGGATTGTGACTTGTTGGACCCTGCTAGGCTTTTTGGAGGGATAAATTTTTGTAGCACAAATTGTCTGATAGTTTCTATGGAAGATATAATTACCTTGGTCAGGTGGAATCTGGTTAATATTTATGGTCCTAACTTACATCTGGATAGATTAAATCTCTGGAAATTGCTTGAGGTCATTATTATCAATAGAAAGGAAGAGTTTTGGATGTTGGGATGGGATTTTAATTCCCCTTTGTATCCTTCTAAAAAAATGTGAAGGCCTTGTTGATTTCTCGGATAGCATGATGGATTTATTGGGTTTCCTCAACTCTATAGGGCTTATGGATACCCCTTTGAATGGATCTCTTTTTACATGGGCTAATAGAAGGAAAGGTAGTCATTTAATCCAAGTTAAACTGGATCATTTTCTTGTTTCATCGAATTGAAACATTTTATAGAATCTCACTCTTATGGCTCCCCCGGGAATGGCTCGGATCATAGTGCTCTCCTTCTTGTGTGGGAGGATAATGTTGCTAAAGGATCTTTTCCTTTCAGATACAAAATAATGTGGTCTCTTCATCCAAAATTCAAATCCTTGGTTGATGAATGGTGGAATGCTCCTTGTGATGGTACTCCCATGTATTGTCTAGCTTAGAAGCT
This sequence comes from Sequoiadendron giganteum, assembly GCA_007115665.2. Lineage (NCBI taxonomy): Eukaryota > Viridiplantae > Streptophyta > Pinopsida > Cupressales > Cupressaceae > Sequoiadendron > Sequoiadendron giganteum. The sequence goes on from CM021107.1 coordinate 393,107,081, forward strand.
CAAGAAAGTCAAAGTAAATAAGTATTCATTTGGGAATATTTTTACCGCAAAAAAATATATTAGCTTAAAAATTAAAGAGATTCAAGATTTGATGGAATTGGGAAATGTTGATGAAAATATTTGTAACAAAGAAAGGGACCTTAGAGCTCAATGGTGTAAAATAAATAAAAAAGAAGAGATTTTTTGGAAATAGAAATCAAGGATTCAATGGTTGAGGGAAGGAGATAGAAATACAAAGTTTTTTCATCAATCCAACTTAAAAAACAAATGTAGAAGCATGATTAGATTCTTAGACACTACTAATGGGATAAGACTGAACAAAGAGGAGGATCTTGTTAAGGAAGTTGTTTCCTTCTTCTCAAACTTTCCTAAAATGCCCATGGTGGATAATTTTGATTTGGAAGATATTCTGCAGGTGATTCCTAATGTCATTCTAGAACATGATCTAAAGGATATGTCCAAAGCCATTTCAATGCAAGAAGTTGAGGAGGCAATTTTCTCTTTTGGAGCTTATAAAGCCTCGAGACCTGATGGATTCCCTCCTAGTTTCTTTTAGGAATTTTGGGATATTGTCTCAATCGACCTCTTCAATGCTACTAGGGATTTCTTCAAATCTGGAAGGATTTTAAATCGAATGAACACTACTCTTATAGTGCTTATCCCTTAATTGAATGAGGCTACTTCTATGAATGACTATAGACCTATCAGTTTATGCAACACTACTTACAAGATATTTTCTAAGATAATGGTGAATAGACTGAAATCAGTTTTGAATAAAATGATTGTTGTTAATCAGAAGGGGTTTGTTTAGGGAAGACAAATTTTGGGCGTTGCTATATATACTCATGAGGTGTTACATTCTATGGACCTTAACAAAAAACAAGGTATGGCTTTGAAACTTGATATTTCTAAAGCCAATGATTGGGTCTCTTGGAATTTTATTTTTGTTGTTCTTGAAAATTTTGGTTTCAAAGGAAAATTTCTCAACTTGATTGAATCTTATGTCACTACTCCTAAGTACTTTGTCATGGTTAATGGGATGCTGCAAGGCTTCTTTTCTTGGGGTCATGGTATGAGACAAGGTGACCCTCTATCTCCTTACGTATTTGTTATTGTTGCTGAAGCTTTGGGCCATAATATTCAAAGATAGATTGTTAATAAAAAGCTGAAAAGATTTTTTGTTGCTTCTACCCTCCCACCTACCTCACACCAATAATTTGTTGACAACACTATCCTTCTTGGGGAGGCTTCAATCCTAGAAGCGACACAATGGAAAGAGGTTCTTCATAAATATGCTAGAGTCTCGAGCCAATATATAAAATACCAAAAGAGCGAGATCTATTTCTTTAATGCTAGCCAAACTATAAAAGAGAGAGTAATAAATATTATTGGTTGCCAAGAAGTTGATCTGTCGGCTACCTATCTTAGATTACCTTTAATCTCAATAAAACCTCATAGTAATTATTGAAAAGATTCAAGAGAAGTTGGCTAGCTAGAAAGGTAAGTTGCTAAATTTTGTTGGGAAACTTCAACTTTTAAAAGCTTCATTACAATTTTTTTTGGTTCATTGCCTCTCTCTTTTTAACATTCTTGCCTTCATTGTCGAGAAGATTGAAATGATACAAAGGAGATTTTTATGGTCAAGAATGAAGAGAGGAAAATAATGTCACTTGTTAGATGGGATACTATCTACACTTCGAAGAGAGTTGGTGGTTTGGGCATAAGAAGAATAAAACTGTTCAATAAAGCTCTTTGTAGCAAAAATGGGATGGTTTCTGTTGGAAGGAGAAAAGGACTGGGTATATATTTTACGTGCTAAGTACTTGAGAAATAAGCATGTTTGTTGCTTCCTCAGGAAAAAGGATCTCCCCTATGGTTCAATTTTTTGGAATAACTTGTTAAAGATTAAGGGTATGTTAACAAAAGGAGCAAAATTGAGAATTGGAAATGGTCACAAAACTAATTTCTGGGAGGATGCCTGGACCACCTATGCTCCCTTGTTAGATAACAATAATCTCCAACAAGTTAGAATTTGACTAAAAAGAAATATTGGTAAGAAGGTTTCCAATTATATAAATTGGGAAGGCTTGAGGCCAAAGTGGATGGACTTTAAGAACTTTTTAAATTGTGTTATTCTCAGGGGATCAGGTAGATAGAAGAATTGGGAGGCTACTTTGGATTCTGTCTTGCGATAGATTGGTGATCCTGAGCTATTCTTGATAAATAGGGATGATACATGGGTATGGAATAAAAACTCCTCTAGGAGATTTTTTGTAAAATATGTGTATGAGATTATGGAATCCTAGTTACTTCAAGTGGGGGTTTTTAACTGGAAAAAGGTGTGGAGCAAGAATTTAATTCCTAAAATTAATTGTTTTTGGTGGACTGTGACGCATGGAAAGATCCTCACAATTGAAAATCTTAAGAAAAGGGGATGGTATCTAGTGAATAAATGCTATCTTTGTAATGAAGAGGAAGAAACCATTATGCACATGTTGTTTCAATATTCTTATGCTCAAGATGTGTGGTCTTTTTTCCTCAAGATTCTAATGATTGATTGGGTCTTTCCTTCATCAGTAAAAATGTTTATTGATTACTAGAGTTTTTGTCCCTACTCACACAATATTATTATTGACCTCTGGAGGCAAGTTCTCTCATTCCTCACATGGGGATTGTGGAAAGAGAGGAATAATAGAGTTTTTAGGGACATAGCTAAGAATTGTAAAGAGATATGCATGTCCATTAGGAAATAGATTCAATAAAACATTAAAAGTTGTAAGTATTCTCCTTCAAAGAAAATTACATCATACCAAGAGATGTGAATCAAGCAATGTTGGAGAATATCTCATGATCTTAATAATGTCAACTGTGTCAAACAACTTATTAGAAAAAAAACTATTTGGATTCCCCCTGATTCGGGATGGATTAAATGTAATTTTGATGGGTGTTCTAAAGGGAATCCTAGTCTGATGGGGGTAGGTGGGATAGTAAGAAACCATGAAGGCATTTATGTTGTTGGATACAACAAAGGTCTAGGTACAACAACTAACAACTTGGCTTAGGCTTATGTAGTGTGGGCCAAAATATGTTATCTAAAAGATATTGGCTACACTAAAGTTATGGTGGAAGGAGACTCCAAGATAGTTAAAAGATATATTGGATGATTTCAAACATATGATACAATCCTTTCAGCATTGCAATATTACCCATATTTACAGGGAAGTCAACAAGGTTGTCGATGCAATGGCAAATTTTGGCCTACAACATTTAGATTGGGAATATTGGAACCTTTCTCGATTATCAAATCAAATTAAGGAAATAACATATAAGGAGAGATCAAAGGGTTTAATTAATTCTTCATGGATAGAAAGAAATTATTTAATTTGTGGGGTCAATAGTGTTGTCCAGTTGTCATGATAATTACGTTCTTTCTTATGTGGCAATTGGACAAGTTTAAAAGATATAATTTGATGTACCCTATTTATGGCAGTTGTACGCTAAATTTCAAAGATTTAAAAAGAGATGGGATGAAAGGACATGCATGTTTGGATGCCTCGTGCAATAATAAAAAAAGAGGGAAGGTGGTAATGATGATTATCACCCGAATTTATAAAAATATTATGAAGGATTTGAGAAAAGATAGTTTAGCATGTGTTATTGCAGGCAATAGGGAGGATAATAAAAAATGTGTCATCATGAATCCTAAAGATGGTGGAGTTGTCATTTCCATTAAAAGGGGAGTTTCAAAGATACAAGGCTAGACTTTGTAAACAACTCGATTATTTCAATAATATCGCTACAAGGTTTGAGTCATTGTCCTTACAAATGAAAAGCCACCAAGTTTCAATCAAAACTATGTTTTTTGAATTGCCAATTGCTTTTGTTGTAAATGAGGAAGGTCAAAGAATGAAGTATTTACTTCTTCTAAAGGATTATCAAAACACAGAAAAAACTATGGGAGGCCCTAGAAAAAGGATGAAGTAAATATGATTCCTTGAAGAAGAAAGAAGAATTACGGGGTTTGTTTGACTGTCCTGCTTTCATGCTATACTTTGTGGCTATGGAGGGTTACAATGAACAACTTAGCTACAAGTTTGTGAATGCCTGGAAGGATGGAGAAGTCAAGTTGGGTGGTCGGCACTTTACTATTGATGCTAAGTTGATTTCCAAGGCGATGGGTCTGACGTACGAAGGAAAGAAGATAGCCAAGGTAAGCACGGGCAACTATTAGCCTTATATTGAATTTTTTTAAGCTAAAGAGAAGGCTCAAAGATTTCAAAATGGTTATTATAGGGTGTTGCTTTTTCCCCCATATCATAATATCTATTATTTTGTCATGAAGTATTTTACACTAGAGGGCCTCTTTCAATCGGTGCATGGTTATCATTTTCCTATCCACAACCATATCAGGCACTTGGAAAAAATTAACTTACCCTTTTTCCTCCTTTCCTCCTTGAAACAGAGCCTTACCAATGGAGCGAACCCTCCTTTACACCAGGACTTGAATAGAGCCATATGTAAGTACGTTCTTACCACCACCTTGCAAAGAAATGCTTTCCATAACCTGATTGAGAACCCCACCCCTAAAAGTTATGTGAAAATTGAACTAATTCAAATCTAACCCCACTCCCTTATCAAAGAACCAATTAACCTAGCCCCTAATTTTGTAGAACCCTCATGGTTTTCACTTCTTAAAATAACTCCTAACAAATGTACTGCTGCCCCCTCCTTCTATTGCTAATAAGAAAAGAAAATTGTTGATTCATGAGTTGGGTGTTGACCCTAATACTATAACAATTTTGGATGACATTGAAAATAGCCCTAAATGTGGGTCTACTACCCTAGTGGGTCGTCATTCTACTTGTGTGGCTTTGGCAACATCCAAAGGGGTCGGATAATAGCAAAAAATCAAAACGTTTGGAGGAAAAGAACTTGGAAGAGCCTCTGGAAAGTAAAAAAGGGAAGAAGGTTGCTAGGGAGGAAAAAGATTACTCCTCTGAAGAATGTGTGCCCGATAGTCTGGGTGAAGTTGGGTCTCTTGAGGAAGAGGTTTCGGGGTCAGAGGACGTGGAAGATTTGAGTTAGGAGGAGGAGGAATGGTTTAATTAGTAGGAGGATGTGCAGGATGTGGAGGATACTGGTATGGTTGAGGAAAAAGGAATGGCTACTACTGATTTAGAGGACTTGGAAATTAATGTGGTGACCCCTGGTAATGAAGAATGCTCGAAAGATAAACACACATACAAGGAGAAAACAAGAATTGAAAGGATATAATAAAGGATGGAGCTTATTAAGAAAATGATGCAAAAAGAAGACAATGCTAACAGATTTCAGGTTCTTGAGAATGTTGTGTTGAACATGTGTCAGATTATGGATGCAGTGATGAAAAAAACAATGATGGCTACAATCTTGAGATAGGGTAAAATCAAGAAACAACGGAGGAAAAAAGAGAACATGGATAATGCTAATTTTTCTAGAAAGATGGAGATAAAAGATAGCCTTGAAGATTCAGTGGTGGACCTGAAGAAGGCTTGGAGCCTTATTGAGGATGCTTATTCCTGAACTATATTATTTTAAGTTTTATTTATGCTATGAACATTATGAACTTGTTGGGTACTCTTTATAGGTTATGCTTATATAACCTCATTTTATGGTTCAAAGATTATATGGATTGGTTAAATCTTTATTGGATCCTTGATAGATTAATATCTTTTGATGTGGTTGGTATAGGTTGATTTTGATTTTGGTTGGTTAGGTGTGGGGAAGTGGTTCTTCTTTTGTTTTGCTTTCCCTTTGTTTTGTTGTTTTGTTTGGTAGTTGTTTCTCTGGACCAGTTTGCTGCTTTGTAAGGGATCATGGCCCTTTCCCTGCTTAATCAAAAAAAAAAAAATTATGTTTTTTGTGTACAATGATTTAATCTAGTTTTATTTTTGCTTGCTCTACCATTTCAATATGGTATTAGAGCACCATTGAAAATGGACTATGAATTGAGTTTGTTGGTTGAAGAGGGACACCATTATGTTGTTTTAGTTCTACCAAAGCACCATTCTATGTGTTGGTATGTTGTTTTGATGTTTTTTATAACAGTCTAACACAATCTCAATAAAACTATGATATATTTATTTGATTCTAAAAAAAAAATAGAAATTTAAAATGTAATGGAAAGACGATATGAAGGAGAATAAAACCTAGAAATATTTTGAAGATATTGTTATTATTGGATGAACACTTTGAAGTAAAATATAAAAAAATATGGTGTGAATTTTACATACAATCATTGTTTCAATTCAAGTTTTGGAATGAGAATAATCAAATCAATTATATAAACTCCATACTCTTAGAAATATGTTGAAGCAAATGTGAAAGTTAGAAATTCCTCAAAATATCTAAGAGAGATCTGTGTTATAGATTTGAAAGCTCCATCATATATTTAAGAAATCAGGAGATTGTTAGAGAATGGTGTAGTAAATGGAAATACATCTACACTAAATGGAAGTGCCATAATTGCAGGTGCTAAAGGAAGAAATAGTGAAATATTATTTTTTATATTGAAGTCTATATGTTCCTTTCAATGATTTTATTTATTGGTTGTTTGATGCTATTGTAAAGTGTGGGAAGTATTATTATTTCTACACACAATACATTTTTCTCATACTATTGCAAATATAAGTTGAGGCATTGAAAATATTTAAAATGGCATGGGATTTATCATTAGTTAAAAGTTTGTTGAGATGTTGTGAGTGGCATTCATATTTGAGGGTTGGTGTCAAGGAGAATATTCCAGTATCCTATGTGAAGTTGAATGGGTATTATTTTTATTTTTTATTCAAGCATTGCACATTAAATATTTTATAAGTTTCATTATGTTACCAAATGTTTGTGCTTTTGAAACCATCCATTCTACACTTAATAAAAATTTTAAGGGTTTGAATGCTACATTTGGTAGTTAAAAAGTAACAAGAAAATAAAATTGGAGGTTGGATATCTTTTTTCACATCGGACTAGCTTCTTGCTCAGAGTTGATCCATTACATTAGAAGCACCTTTTTCTATTTGTGTTCTTTCATGGAGCAAGGGGGCTTGGAATCTTGACATTTCTTATGGGTGTGGTTAATGTATCTATATTTTTTGAGGTTCTTTTGTATAATAGAGGAGGGATTGTTTCCATAGAACCAAAGGAGAGATATTGGCACACTTAGAGTTGTGGACTCTAAAAGGAGAGTTGTTCTCTCATGTACAACACTAGAGGAGGTATTTTGACACACTCAAAGGAGATGTGGACTTTTAGAGGAAAGTTGTACTCTCATTTGCAAGGAAGATTGGGACACTTTATGTTCTCTCATGTTGTACACATTTTATGTATGTTCTACGATTAGGAGATTCACTGATGGAGTGAGTTTGGTGTTTCTTGGGTGAGCAAGGATAATCAATGAGGGCGCTTCATCAAAGTTTGTAAAAGGGTTATTGTGATCAAATCTTGAAATGTTCCATCCTTTGTTCATATTGATGTAATGAGGGGGAAATGCTGGAATATTACATCTTAGTTTAGGTTAGATAATGATACAAAATAAATTAACATGTAATTATTAATTTATAATAATCAATGGTTAGGTAATAGTTTAGTTTTAAATAAATTAATAATTAGTTTTGCTAGAGTTATTCCCATAGGTAAGTTAGTTTTATGTGAGAATAATGGATTTATAAATTCAATACAATATTGAAATGTAAAATCATCCTGTAAAATTTAATCAATATTCTATTTTATATTTTTCCTTTGTAGTGATTTAATCAGTTATTTTTGCTTGCTCTACCATTTCAATAAATGACACACAAATCTTGATGAATCCTTTTTGTTGCAAAGATGGTTTTTGTTGCACCAAAATACCGACTTGTTAATGCCCGATACAACTGCCAGAGTTAATGAGTCCATGGGAGACGGTTAAGCCATGTCACGAACCTGAGCACTGTGCTACACAACACAAGTGAGGGGTTTGAACTTGTGACCCTAGATAAGATACCAATTGTTGCAAAGATGGTTGTCGTTGCACCAAAAGATTGACTTGTTAATGCCTGATACAACCACCAGAGTTAATGAATCCATAGGAGGCAATTAAGCCATGTCATGAACCCAAGCATTGTGTTGCACAATACAAGGAGACCAAGGGCACATACATTGCAATGCTCTGTAGATTTCACGTGTTCCTCCATACCCTAACATATCATGAACTGAAATCACCATCAATGCTTAGGGAGATTTGCAAATCAAAAGAGTGTTCCCCCATGCTCCCCACAATATGATTAACATTTTTGTAGGTGATTTTGTATATTGAATCCTTAAGAAATGAAACTTGAAAGGTATTGATGCTCCTATTGTTCTTTCAATTTTGGACTTTTGGGATTTAGTGTAGATTTGTACATCCTCTTCCAATTGCTCAAATATTTGGGGTTTTATAGCAAGTTTGCACTTCTCACCCTTGGTTGTGACTTACAAAGGATGTATAAAGCTATCAAATATTGTTCAACGGGTTGATGAAAAAGAGGAAGAATAAGTATCATATCTAGATATAAAAAATTTGTTGCATGCCCTAGGGTTTCTATCTCTAACACAAGGTAAAATAATTTTAATGTTGTAATGATCTAGGTTCATCCAAAAATTGTAATGAATCTAATGTAAGCTTTAAATAATGAATATAATACCTTGATTCAACCTTTATTTACAGTTCCTCCATGTTTATTGTGCTCATTTTTGGATTTATTATTGATTAGCAGGCCAACCAAAAGATTGTAAAATCCTTGTAAATACTTTGTAAGGTTTATTTTCAAAATAATAAAAAAAACTATTTAGGTCTATTCATGAATTACTAAGTAGGATCATTTAATGGTCTACAAATTTCTATTATCTTTTCAAATGTGTGTGTATAACCTAGTTTACATGTGCATTTAGAGAGATATGGTATTTAGTGATATCTTCATTAAGGTGTCACAAATGGTTTCAATTATTGCATCTTTTTGTATGAATTTATAACTATACTACCCAATTTGATATAGCACCCATCTTCCTAACACACGCAAAATAAACTAAATTTAAACATCATTTTTAGTGTGTCTATTGTTTGTAAGTTTTACCCCCTACCATGTACACCTAACACTAACCCGAACACTAAATCCTAACCCTAATTAAATACCCAATCATAACCCTAAATTGTAACATCATCCTTTGAATTGGATACTACATCAAAAAATATGTGTTACAATCATTGCTTCCATTGTTGGCATTTTTACATTGGGATGCATATATTTTTAAAATCAACAAAATCTTTTAATGTCTTGCCAAAATTAATATTATTAATTGTAATATCAAACTTATAAAAATGTATCCAATTTAGAACATAAATAAGAAATATATGGTAATAGTTTCTTCAAAAAACAAAGTGATGTGGACTAGAAGGACTATAAGGGCTATAATGGTTTTAGAATATACACATAATGGATTTGTTGAAAAGGTTTTAGAAACTTTCAAACAAATGCAATTGGTAGATGCAAAGAAAAA